>WOXC01012167.1:0-206160 GCA_011680675.1 Gymnobelideus leadbeateri | reverse complement strand
CTTTTGCTCACAACAAAGATAATGTAAAGAGATCTGTCTATGCCTCCTAATCCTGTCAGACCCACTCTGTTGCACACAAAACAGAAAAAGAAGGGAAGAAATGAAACTATAGAAAGCAGACACAAGAACTGAAAAAGCAGGGCAATCAGAGGTCATTTTGTGAAGGGCAAATGGCCACACACATGTTAATAGGCTCTAAGCTCAACACTGTGTCAGAAGCAGACAACATAATAATCTATGGCAAAGTGGTTTAGTGGTTGGAATGCTGGGATTGGAGTTAGGAAGACCTAGGTTCAAATCCTACACCTCATTGTGTTATCATTGAGAGTAATGGGGAACTTAGGAAGATTGTGAGTTTTGTTTGGGGCATTTGGAGTTTGAGATGCCTAAAGGACATTCAGTTGAAGATGTCCACTGGACAATTGGTGACATAGGACTCAAGTTAAAAAAAAAAAGATTCCAACTGAATATATAGAGCAATCAGTCAGCAAGAAGTTATTAAGTACCTATTATGTGCCAATTACTATGCTTGACACTGGGGATACAAACAATGAAATATGCCATATTTATAATGTTCTAGAATTTAAAATTTCTAGCTCTGTGGTCAATCCATTTAACATCTTCTAGTGTCAGTTTCCTCATTTGTAAAGTGGGAGTAACAATAGCAGTCCTAGAGCAGTACTTAACTCACAGGAATGATGTAAGGTTCAAAGGAAGTAAATTATGTAAATTTCATCATTGTGATGATGAGGATGATGATGATCATGGTGAGGACCTTGAGTTATCATGAATAGGTAGTGAAGATCATTCTTCAATATATTCAGTATATTCACTTTTAAAAGTCAAGAAAGATTAAATTTTTAGGTTTCCACCTCACATGGTCAAAATGAAATGTTGGTTGCTCAAAGGGAAAAACCATCTGTTATCTTGAGAAACTGACTATCACCAAGAATTCTTGTTATCTCAGAATGATCGACTTTCTGAGGGTTATAAATCACCATACATTTATTGTAATGGAAGTTGCAATCTTACAATAGTATAAACTTCCATATTTATATATCTTACTATTTATTGACATCCTCTAGCAGTTATTTAATTTGTTAACATTAACTTGATTTAACTTTAAAATTCTTGAAATTATTCTGCAATTTTTAAGCATTTATGTTGTTCATGGCATTTTAGGCAAATTAGGACTGTATTCAATTAGAAATTGGGACCCCTTTCAGTTACCAAAGAGTAATCTAACTTCAGGTAAAAGAGGCTTTATTAAAAATATGGCTCTGTAGAATTCGTGGAAACTTGCATACAGCTGGCAAGAAAGAGACAATAAAGAGAATGTCTGATTTTTTTATTGCACATTCACAAATCTCTTTCCTTTCCTCTCATAACCCTGGGTATATTATTATTCAAATAATGTAAGAAATGGCCCCACAACGTCAATCTAAGAAGAAAACAATTAAAGGCTGGAAAGTATATCAGATGAAGTTTGCAGCACTATCATTAAATGAAGGTAACATTTGTCAAACTGCACAAAGAAAACTGTCTAATATAATTGACACCAAGCTCTGAACAAAGGGGCTTATCCCTGAGCACCACTTGGCGATTCCCAGATAACATTTAGCAGTGCAAAATTTGGGTTGCCACATTAACAAATCTGAACAACTTCTTTATAATGGCACTACATGCAAAGGTCTTACAAAGTGCAAAGATACTCCCTTTACTTCACAAGGAGCAACTGCTCTGCACAGATGCTCTCCAAAATACCAAGCACAAGGAAGTAGATTTTTAATTACAAAGTAAAATATCATTCCAAAGTTGCATAATTGGTGGATGGCTTTCGCAATGCAAGAACATAAGGGAACCTGACATTAAATGTTTGATGTGTTGCCATGACATTTTCAGAAGTTTTATTTTATGCTATGTTTAAGCTATAAACTAGGCTAAATTTGAATCCTTTTTGGAGCCATGCAATCATAAAAATGATAAAGGCTGCAAATCTGTTGTTTGTATGCAGATATGTCCATTCAAATTGTGTATTTTTAGGGTAGTGAAAATTATCAACTAAATGTTAAAATACTTTACGTTTAGTTCACTGTAAGTATGAAAAGTTCAAAGAAACCATGGGGTCTATAGTCTCTCCTTGATCCAGATCAAGACTTAACCTTTTTCCATTTTATGAACCCCTTTGGCAGCCTACGGGGTCACTTCTCAGAGTAAATGCATAAAATAAAATGTATAGGATTACAAAGGAAACCAATAATCTTGGAACACAGTTATATATATATATATATATATATATATATATATATATATATATATATATATATATATATATATATATTATATTTTAAGTTTGCAGACCACTCTGAAATTCATGAACCTCAGATTAAGAATGCTTTCTCTAGCTACTTGTCCTCCAGGGCACAGAGAAGAGGACAATATGATCTATAACAGAGGTGGGGAACCTGTGGCCTCAAGATCATACGTGGCCTTCTAGGTCCTTGTATATGTGGTCTTTTGACTGAGTCAAGTTTTACAGAACAAATCCTTTTATTAAGGGGATTTGTTCTGTGAAGTTTGGATTCAGTCAAAGGGTCACACTTGAGGACCTAGAGGGCCACATATGGGCTCAAGGTCACAGGATCCCCACTCCTGTATACCCTTCATTGCTATTTTCCCTTATAGGATGAGTGTGGCTAGTGGGAGAATCCTTAGCAGTCACAGTATTTTTCACTTTTTAAAGTAAGGGCCACTGAAATTAAGAAAGGAATGACTGAGCTGCATATGTATATTTATACCCATAAACCAGAAAACTGAAGGCCAAGACTCTATAACAATCACTGTACCTTCAATAATGGTGACTTTTCTCTGTTCTGTAGCAAAACTTGGCCACTTTTCCTCTAGGGGATGTGAGGCACTGTGTAATGCCACAGGACACATAGCCCCATGCAACATGGTACTCCTGGGGGCATTGGAGCAAGATAGTTTCCTTAATGGGAGAAAAATTTCCTAACTTTCACATACACCTACCTTTTCCAGAAAAACCCTGAGGTTTGTACTAGGCTGAATAATAATCAAGAAGTTCAATGACAAACTATAGTAAGTGGGTTCTTTCATTCCAGAACTGCTAAAAAAAAAAAAAACAGTTAGTCAGAAACCCACTGGCATTATGAAAGGGGGTATTTCTAATCTTAAAAGTTTTGTGTCCAGAGAGTGCAAAAGTACAAGGCTCCCCTGATAAGGCTTCAGTGTGGGGATCCTGGAAGCCCCCAGAAGAGGCAATAGTTAGCAACCAGTATTACCAGTATTACTATTTTCTTGTAATTATACAAGGTAATTTCTTGGTAGTTTGAATGGTACAGCACTAAATCTATAAATTAATTTTGGCAGTTTCTTCATTTTATTATATTGACTCAGAACAACTACAACAATAGAGGTTTCTTCAATTATTTAAGTTTTCCTTTGTTTTGGTAAGAAGTGTTTTGAATTTTATTTATTGGTACTAAGCATTTCTTGGTAGGTTAACACCCAATTAAAAATTTTTGCATTTCAATGGAGTTTCAATGGAATTTCTCTTTCTGTCTTATCTTTCTGAGTTTTGTTAGTAATATACAAAAAAAAACCCCTAATGATTTCTATGGATTTATTTTGTATCATGCTACATTACTAAAACAATTAATTGTTTCTTTTTTCCTTCTCCAATCTCTGGGCCTCTAAATAAATCATTATTTTGTCTTCCAGAGGAGGTGCTACACTACTAACTCATTCCAAGTTTTTTGGCTTACAGAATTGGATGGCCAAAGTTGGCCTTTTCAGCCTTCCATAATCTTTTCTCCTATATGACATATGAGAATCTGTTACCTGTACAGAGTTTTTTCTAATGTCCCTGAATTTTAAACTTGGGTCATCTCATTCTCAACTCCAAGGCTAGAGTTTGGGAAAACTTATTTTTCTCCCTAGTCTTATAGCAGAAAATTATATTTCCCCCATATTTTAGAATTTTGTGCCTGAGTCACTCCATTTTAAGGCCTATAGGACTTCTAAAGCAAATTATTTAAGCATAGGTCGAACATTGATGGAATAGTTGTCTTTTTCATCTATGTCACATGAGCTAGACTCCTGGAACTCCAGCTACCAAATAGCCTACACTTCCTTATACTATAACTACTTCTTCCTGAGTAACTAATTTACTCTCTTATTTTGATCCTGTGCTCCCAGATGAGTCTATACCAAGTTCCCTTCTTTTGACTGGGTGTAATGGAAATGCATATTTGAAGATCTTCCCTGCCCCTAGGCCCTTTGATTGGCTTAAGAGACTTTGATTGACTTAAGTGACTCTAAGAAACTTCATTGATTTGAAAATATACTCTGCCCCCTAATAGGCTGAATGTGGTCACATGGAGCCTGTGGTAGGAGGCTTGGTTTTCAGGAATGACCACACCTTGGTGCTGTGTGATTGGGCAATGGGTCAAGAGGGTGATCACATTCTCTGAGCCAGGAGAAGACTATATAATCCCTGATTTGAGGCTTTGCTTTGGGGCTCACTTTGAGAAGTGTTGTGTCATTTGACCAAACTCTGGGAAGCCATTGTTGAGAGCCCCCCGGCTTTGAAAACCCAGATGTTGATGCTTCCCTCTCTGGTAACTGTGATTTGGTATTGATGTAATGGTTGGACAGTTTGGAAGCCTATCTGCTTGATCTGTTTGTTTCTCTGTTTTGAAACTACTGTCTGTATACTCTGAAGTTCGGGGTGCTGACCTTTTTTCCCCCTGAACTAGGTAAATGGTATATGTTTGTTTGATTAAAGTAAGCTTGTTAACCCATTTTGAGTTGCTTTCCTTTACAAAATGTGTTGGCAGCCACTCTGGGGATGCTGGGGTGCTTGCTGCTACACTAGGCTAAGCTGACATATTCTTGAGGGTCAGTAGAGGCTGGATATTTTTTCATAGTCTTCAAAGTTCAGGATTATGAATTTATTTGGTATCTATCCAAATACTGTCATGTTAATGGAATATAAGATCTTCCCCACCCATTAATAGGCCTCATATAGAGCCCATTAAGGGAAGCTTGCTTAGGGGAGGCTTGCTTTTAGGAAGGCTTTCACATCTTTTGCTAATTTCTATTTAGGCACTGAGTCACAAAGATTGTGATGCCCTTTGGCTCTGAGAAGTGTATTTATACTTTGAGTTAGCATTTTGCTTTGGGGGCTCGATTATGGGAAGGATCTTATGATTCTCTGTTTGAGATTCTGATTGACCATATGTCCAGAACTCCCCAACTGCTCAGATGTAAAGGTTCTTTCGATCCAGGGATGTATGTAAAGTGAACAGTTGATTCAGGCAGCCAAAGAGCCCTGTCTTTATTTCTCTGCTTGTCTTTTCTTTATATTTTTCTGAAGTTCAGGCTGCTGACTTTTCCCCTGACCTAGTGAATGTAATTAAAAAAAGATTGTTGACCCCTTCAACAGCCACCTTTCCTAGTAAAACAGATTGAAGAGCCTGTGCTAGCAGCTGTCCTGGGTATGCCAGTGTGGTTGCCATTACAAATGGAGACCTGTCTTGTCTCACTTGATAAAAGTTAACTCTTTGAGGGCCAGGGCCATGTCCTCTTTGTCTTTGCATCCCCAGAGCTGTTGTACTACTATGATGGACACTTAGTAGTTATTTAATGTGTGCTTGTTGATTGATTGGATCCAATCTCTTCCTTTATTGGGGGTTATGACTCTAATAACCCTTCTCCACTCGGAAGATCCTGAAAACAAGATGTAATATAATGTAATATCATCAACATAGTCTCATGAACCTTTGTCCAATTATTGAGCCATTGTACTTATTTTTAGGTATGTATAGCTATATGTATCTATAGCTATATGTATATCTATATCAATATGTATATGTTCTTATGGAAAATGCTGATTTCCTTTCTCAGCTCCTATATTAGTGTAGCTATGTGGCATAGTGGAAAAAGTGTTGGGCCTGTAGTCAGGAAGACCTGAGCTCAGATTTAGCCTTAGATGCTTACTAGCCATGTGTCCCTAGGCAAGTCACTTAGCTCTGTTTCCCTTAGGTTCCTCGATTGTAAAATGAGCTGGAGAAGAAGATGGCAAACCACTTTCATATCTTTGCCAAAAAAACCCCAAGTGTAGTCATGAAGTGGACATGACTGAAATAACTGAAAAACAATAAAACCCCTACATCAGGGCACATAAAGACACCTTCATGAGCTGTATGCTAGAAAGGTCCCTCTAAAATGGGAAAGATAATCAACAGTTGTGTGGCAAAGTAGATAAAGTATTACTAGACTTGGATTCAGGAAGACCCAAGTTCAAATCCCTTCCTAGCTAAATGACCCTGGGCAAGTCATTTAATCTCTCTCAGCCTCAGTTTGACTCTCAATGATTTCTGAGTCCTTTTCAGCACTAAATCTATGATTATATTATCAAGCAGTTAAAATTCTAAAACTGGTAGGGACTTGGAGTAATCATCTTTATGCCTTTATGAGCAGAAACACACACACACAATATGGGTGAATTTACCTTTCCCTCAGCTAATTTAATAGAAAAACTAATTTTAATAATGAAAATGTTGAAGCATTGGCTCTATTTCATCTTCCCACTCCCTCTTGAGGTAAATATTGTGATGGACTTGTGTTATAGATGAAATGAAACTTGAATATTTCATGAGTTCCAATTGTTCAGTGTACATATCAGTACATGCATTATTAGAAAGATCACAAACTAAATCAAGTCTGGATAAATAATTTAAAGCTCTATTCTGTCAATGTCACCTCTTTTCCTTCACAATATACTGATTTTTAGTGGTCTTTTGACTTTTGAGGCTAGCTATGCTCATTGCCTAAAGCTGACTCTCTTTTTGGTTTGGATTCATTATCTATAGGATCCAAAGAAAACAGAGTTAGGGAGGAAAAAAAATACATTGTTGTTTTCACTCATTGGAGAAGGAAATATAGTGTAAATAGAGTTTTTTTCAATTTATTTATATATTTTTAATTTTCAACATTCATTTCCACAAGATTTTGAGTTACAAATTTTTCTCCCAGTCTCTCCCCTACCCTCACCCCAGAATAGCAAGCCTACTGAGTACCCCTTCCTCCAATCTGTTCTCTCTTATATCCTCCCCCGTTACCTCCCTAACTTTCTAGTAGAGGAAGATGGATTTCTATACTCCAGTGCCTGTATATTTTTTCCCCAGTTGCATGTAAAATACATTAACATTTTTTTTTTTAAACTTTTGAGTTCCAGACTCTTTCCCTTCTTCCCTCCTCACCCACCCCCACTGGAAAGACAAGCATTTCAACATAGGTTGTACATGTGTAGTTACACAAAACATTTCCATAATAGTTATAATGGGAAAGACTAACTATATTTCTCTCCATCCTATCCCGCCACCCACTTATTCTATTTTCTGCTTTGATCCTGTCCCTTTTCAAAAGTGTTTGCTTCTAACTACCCTCTCCCCCAATCTGCCCTCCCTTCTATTACCCTGTAGCAGCAAGCGCCCCAACATCCCCAGGGTAAGTGTCAATATAGGTTCTTAGATCTGCTTTTGTAAAGGAAAGCAACTCAAAATCAGTTAACAAGCTTACTTTAATCAGACAAACATATATTACCTAGCTCAGGGGGAAAAGGTCAGTACCCCGAACTTCAGAGTATACAGACAGATCAAACAGACAGGCTTCCAAACTGTCCAACAATTATCAATACCAAAATCACAGTTACCAGAGAGGGAAGCATCAACATCTGGGTTTTCAAAGCCGGGGGGCTCTCAACAACGGCTTCCCAGAGTCTCATCTGGTCAAATCATATAACACTTCTCAAAGTGAGCCCCAAAGCAAAGCCTCACATCAGGGATTATATTATATAGTCTTCTCCTGGCTCAGAGAATGTAACCACCCTCTTGACCCACTGCCCAATCACACAGCATCAAGGTGTTGTCATTCCTGAAAACCAAGCCTCCTACCACAGGCTCCATGTGACCACATTCAGCCTATTAGGGGGCAGCGTATATTTTCAAGTCAAGGAAGGCTCTCAGAGTCACTTAAGTCAATCAAAGTCTCTTAAGCCAATCAAAGGGCCTAGGGGCAGGGAAGATCTTCAAATTTGCATTTCCATTACAATCCCCTCCCCCCTTATCCCCTTCTTCCCTGTAGGGTAATATACCCAATTTCCCTCCTTAAGCCAAATTCAATTAGAGAAAGGTTGACCCATTCCCTTTCACCTTCCTGCTCTTCCTCTCCATTGTAACAGTGTTCTCTTGCCTCTTTTATATGAGATAATTTACCCTAATCTATCTCTCTCTCCTTCTCTGAATATATTCCCCTCACACCTCTTAATTTTATTTTTAAGATATTGTCCCTTCATATTCAACCCGTCCTGTGCCCTGTGTCTACATATACGTGTACACACATCTGCACATACTCACATATATATTTATATATACACACACCCTCCTATACATACATATACATGTATGTATACATATATCCATATATATTTCTTTCAACTATCCTCATGTTGAGAAAGTCTCATGAGTTACAATTATTGTTTTTCCATGTAGGATATAAATAGTTCAACTTTAATAAGTTCCTTATGATTTCTTTTTTCCTGTTTACCTTCTCATGCTTCTCTTGCTTCTTGTGTTTGAAAGTCAGATTTTCTGTTCAGCTCTGGTTTTTTCATCAAGAATGCCTGAAAGTCCTCTATTTCATTGAATGACCACATTTTCCCCTGAAGGATTTATATGCAGTTTTTCTAGGCAGGTGATTCTTGGCTTTAATCCTAGCTCCTTTGACCTCTGGAAAATCATATTCCAAGCCCTTTGATCCCTTTATGCAGAAGCTGCTAGATCTTGTGTTATCCTGATTATGTTTCCACAATAATAAAATTGTTCCTCCCTGGCTGCTTGTATGTAAATACAGTTTTAGTAGAGAGGAGATAAATCCGTATCATCATTCCTCTAAGAAAACTTAAAGGCAAGCATTGGCATGAGAGATTAGCCCATTTTCTCCCTTCTTTACAATGATGATTTATGTAGAATTCCATGTATCAAAATGTAATCTTTGTTGTTATACATAACAGTTCCTTCCCTCAGTATAACATTTTATACTTTTCAAAATGCACACATCATCTCAGTCACCCCTATTAGGTAGATGTTGTTGTTCAGTTGTGTCTGATGCCATTGAACCCAGAGGATCAATGAAGCATTTGCCTAATTTGCATCTGAAACCTGTATTTCCCCCTATCAGAATGTAAACTCCTTGAGAATATAAGAATATATTTCTTTCATTTTGGCTTCCCTACCAGAAGCCACATAGAATAGTGGATAAAAAGCTGGTTTTGGAATCAGAAAGACTAGATCTAGTCCTGTCTCTGACATATCAGATCCTGTGTGAATAGGATACCAGACCTGAAGTCAGGAAGACTCATCTTTCTGAGTTCAAATACAGCCTCAGTCACTTACTAGCTGTGTCACCCTGGACAAGTCACTTAACCTTCTTTGCCTCAGTTTCCTCATCTGTAAAATGAATTGGAGAAGTATCCCAGTATCTTTGCCAAGAAAACCCCAGATAGGGTCATGAAGAGTTGGACACAACTGAAACAATTCAACAGTAGCAACAAGTCCACGGGCATTTAATCTCTCAGGGTTCTAGGTAATTTCCTAAGACTATAAATTTCAGAGAATAAATTTCAGTGCATCTTCCTGAATGGTAGAGATAGGATCTCAGCAGCAACACCCTATACCTAAACTGGCTTCCTTTGTAGTCCCTGAACATGACTTTTCATCTCCTACCTCCTTAACTTTTCACTCGTTGCTCTCCAAACCTGGAATATTCTCCCAGTCTTGGTACCCCATGGAACTCTTCCAGACTCCTTCATGATGCCAGTCAAAGACTCCTTCCAGTTGGAGGCCTTTCTTGAGCCTCTCTCCACACCCTTGTTAATACTCTCCTCCCCACCTTCTGAAACTATTTTGTAATTTACTTTGTATATTTTTGTGTATTTTTTTCACCTTAGCACATCTTGATTTCATTTTCCTCCTCTCTAGTAAAATGGAAATTCCTTGAGGGCTGGGATAGATTCACTTATGTGTTTGTGTCCCCAGTGCCTAAAACAAGGCCTGGCACATAATAAGTGCCCAATAAATGCTTTTGCAATTGAACGGAATGAAGTGGAATGGAGTCAAATCCAGTTAAAAGTCATCCAACTATTTTTTCTTCTCAAATTGAAGGATAGTTTGACTCCATGGATTGTCAATAAGGCACACTGCATAGTAACAGTATCATCATTTATTAAGTTTTTAACACATGGATGTCTATTGATTGATATTCATCCTCCACCCCCAGTCCAATTTAAAGGACGATTATCTCTCTCCCCAGGTAAAAGGGAAGGGCTTGTGATAATATTCATCTTAGGGTGTGCCTTTATACCTGGTACCACTCTATGCATACCTATTTAAGTGCCCACTAATACAAAATTAAGATAATCCCTGCCCTTAAGGAACTTTATTTTATATCAGACTTTGACACTCCCTAAAGCTGGGATTCTTAACTTGGGATCTGTGAACTTATTTTTTAAAAAATATTTTGATAATTCCATTTCAGTATAATTGATTTCCTTTATAATCCTATGTGTTTTATTTTATGCATTTAAAAACATTATTCTAAGAAGAAGGCTGTCTATATACTTCACCAGAATTCCAAAGGAGTGGTAAATACCCCCTGCTTTAAAGTTGCATGCAATGTTCTTACAAGTTCTTTGCATAAGAACTATTTTCAAAAATAGCATTTACTTGGCTTTGTGCCACAACTATTTTTTTTAAAGTAACCTTAGTAAGAAAGGGAATTCCATATGAATAAGATATGAGACAGAACTACTTTGAAGTTTAAGATGAGGGTTTTTATAAAAATTATAATTCCTTCTATTTAGCACCCTATTGGTCCTGTCAAAATGCAAGAAAGGCTTCTGTTTTAGTACCAGAACAAGTCGCATATAGGAACAAATATCCTCTCTTGTATGGGGTAATAAAATACATTTCTTTGGCATTAGGATTAAAAACCAATTCTAACTCTAAAAGTTCCTGCCGCCTTCATTTGCATCAGAAAGCTAAATTTAGCTCTAGCTAAATGCAGGGACTGTGTTTTACTCAATGAACACTTAGGCAGCATTTTCAATAGTAGCAGTTTATAGGGCCTTGGCATCACTGACTGAGGCTTGTCAGCCTGAATCTCATCTTCTGTGATGTCTTAAAACTATTAGAGACAGAAAGAGCAATTTGGAAAAGACAGTGGCCCTCTAAATGGAGTGGGGAAAAAGGCATACAGGATTGAATTTCCTTATCCAGTTATGGTAAATTTGAACACGTCTAGTACACTATAAATATGATTGTTTCTTGCCTTAACACACACACACACACACACACACACACACACACACACACACACACCCCTAAATCATATAGTGGATAGAACTTTGAATTAGGAATCCGAGTTCAAATCCTGCCTTTGACAGTAGCTGTGTGACTCTGGGCAATATCCTGCTTCAGTTTCTTCATCTTCATCTGTAAACAAAACCTGCCTCTTAGAGTTGTTTTGAGGATCAAATGACATAATGAAATCTGTAAAGCACTTTACAAACCTTAAAATGCTATATGAATGTTAGCTATTATTACAATTATTGGCAGCAAAGTAGTACCGTGGTTAGAGCACTAGGCCTGGAGTCAGGAGACTCATCTTCCTGAGTTCAAATCTGCCCTCAGACACTTACTAGCTGTGTGACTCTGGGCAAGTCATTTAACCCCTATTTGCCTCAGTTCTTCATCTGTAAAATGAGTTAGAGAAGAAATGGCAAATCACTCCAATATCTTTGCCAAGAAAAGCCCAAATAAGGTCCAGCAGGGTCGGATCTGATTGAAAGGACTTAACAGCAACAAAATCAGAATTATTTACTTTGAAAATTCAGGAAGCTACATCTCCTGACTTCCAGGCTCCATGATCTCTCTACTATAGTGGGCAGAAGTCTAATTATTTTTATAGATCATTAGTACCAAGAAGAGCTTTAGAGATCTAATACCCTCATTTTACAGATGTGCTTGTTGAGGCCTAGAGAAGTAAAAGTTTTTTCTAAGTCACACAAGGAAATTAAGAAGACTGTGGATTTGAAAAGCAAAAAGACCTTGATTCAAGTTCTACCTAAATGTTGGGATCTATGTGCCCCTGAGTAAGTAATTTTCTCTTTTTCTATGAATCTTTGTCTTTTATTATTTATTTTTTGGATGCATTTGGGGTTAAGTAACTTGCCCAGAGTCACATAGCAAGTAGGTGTCTGAGGTTGCATTTGAACTCAGGTCCTCTTGGCTCTAAGGGCAGTGCTCTATCTACTGTGCCACCTAGGTGCTCCATGAATCCTTGTCTATAATTGGAAGGACCTGGATTTAATGAAGCTTAAAGTTCCCTTCAGCTGTAACATACCATGAATCTATACAATTACATATTAGGTCTCCTGAGACACATACAAGATTCATGATAATAACCCGGGGGAGCCAGAAGCCCTTCCTTCATTCTATTTATTCTCTGTTAACTCCTAGATACACGCTAAGAAACACTGATACTCCTCACCACTTTGTCTTTTTTCTGCACCCCACTCTGAATGGTACATGCCATCCAATACTACAGACACCTTCTTTCAATTTGAATTTTACAGATTACTGGGACAAATAGGGTTAAGTGACTGTAAAGCCAAGCAGGAGCAGCTTTCCAAAGGACTGCTGCTGTGAACAGCTTTCAAGGTTCTGATTACATAGTATAGTGAGCTCTCTATTTGTTCAATAACAAATCAGTGCAAAACATTCATAGAAAATCAAAATATAGCAATCACAATGTTACAACTTTTCACAGAAAATCAAAATACAGCATTCACCCTGTCACAACTAAGCAGCTTGTCACTAAAATGGCCACATAATTTTCACCAAAGTGGTCACATAGTTTTAAACAAAGTATCTTCATTTAGTCAATCACAAAATCCTTAATTCAATCACAAAGTACAAAAGTCAAAGTTCTCCACCCCTAGGTCACAGTAAATCATAATCTTATCAGTCAGTACACAGTATCCAAGTAAAGTCTTTTTTCAGCTTGATTTGAGGCTGGCTCTCAGCTTCCATGGTTCCTCTTCAATGGTCCCAGATCCAACTGTCACCTGGGTTCAAAGGCAGGCAGCATCCAGTTCCTTGTCCAGCTCCTTGTCCAGTTCTTTGTCCAGTTCTCTTTCCATATTGAAGTTCACAGTGTCCAGTCTACCTCAAGTCCTTCACAGTTCCTGTTTCTGGGAAGACAAAGCTTGACAGAGCTACAATAATATTCATTCACATTGCCAGCACCATCATCAATTCACTATCTGCCTGTGAAATAAACTCAGACCCACCAACAAGGTCTGAGAACTCAACACAAATCATCAACATAGAAATCAACACAGACCCACAAACAAGGTCCAAGAGGTCAGCACAAATCATCAGTAAAGTCCCAGAACCTCCAAAACCCTCCTCTAGGACTTCTATAAACAGACAATCAGAAAATCCTTTTTCAGGGCTTCCAGTAAGGTCTCAGGGCTTCTGTACAAAGTATCACAAACAAACATCAACACAGACAGAGCAGATAAACAGGGTGTGGGATACTACAAGTTTTTTCCTTCTTGACTCTGCCACCACAAAAATCCTCTTCTCAGTTCTGCTGTCTCTAGCCTGGGCCTGTCCTTATATATGGTCATTAGCTCCTCCCCTTACTGTTGCAGGAGTTCATGAGTTCTAGGGTTCACAAGTTGCAGGGTTCACATGTTCTGTTTCTTAACAAATCTGATACAAGTTTCAAAAGAAACAAACTGAAACAAGGTGTGAACTACCTCTGTGCTTGCCATTGCAGTGACTTTTCCAGGGTCACACAGCTCATAAGTGTCTGTGGCCAGATTTCAGTTCAGGTTTTCCTGACTCCAGGCCCAACACTCTACTCACTGTGCCACCTAGCTATATGTGCAAACTGTTCCTTGGTCCTATAGTATCAATTAATCAACAAGTATTTGTTGTTTATTTCTGGGTATGAAGAGGAAGATAAAAGCATGAAAACAATCCCTATCTTTGAGAAGCTTATATACTAGTGGGGTAGGCAACATGTAAATAAATAAGTAGATAGATAGACATACCTATTTATGAGATAAAGAATAAAATAGATTTATAGATACAGAATAAAATTAAAGTAACCTTGGAGAAGAAGGCTTAAGTGATTTGGGGGATGAAAAAAGACCTTCTGCTCAAGGTGGCATTTGAAATGATACTTTTTTTTTTAAGATGCCAGGAGTGTTAAGAGGTAGAAGTGAGATGGGAGAACATTCCAGATATGGGGAATAGCCAGGAAATTCAATCCTGTGTGCTTTTTTCTCTCACTCTGTGGAAAGGAGAGATGTGGTGTCAGGAATGAGGAATAGCAAGGAATGGCAATATAGGAATAAGAAATGTAGGCATGCGTTTGTGGAAAAGAATAAAGTGAGAGAATACTGGAAAGAGAAAGAGACCAGGTTATGAAGAACCTAAAATATCAAACAGAGGGCTTTATATGTGATTCTGGAGATGACATGAAGCCACTGGAGTCTGCTGCTCAGGAGGGTGATCTATGCTTTAGAAAAATCCGCTTTGGCAGTTGTTTGATAGAATGGACCAAGAGAGGCCATTGTGGTAGTCTGGGTCAAACATGATGAGTGCCAGAGCTAAGGTGATGGGCTTGAGAGTGGAGAAGAGAGGACTTATCTAAGAGATATGGTAAATGCAAAATTATAAAATATGCAACAGACTGAATATGGATACCATGGCTGTGAACCTTTGAGGCTGGGAGCATGGTGGTGCCATCAACAGTAACAGGGAATTTGTGAAACTCTCCTTTTTAAAATTATATGTTATCGATTCCGACCCCCCACTACTCCTTGTTGTTGCTCAGCCTTTCCACCCTGTCTGACTCTTTGCGACCTCCTTCTGGGATTATCTTGTCAAAGATATTGGAGTGATTTTCCATTTCCTTTTCCAGCTCATTTTATAAATGAGGAAACTGAGGCAAGTAGGATTATGGAGTCTGACTCTGGGCCCTGTGCTCTATCCAAAGTGCCCCCTAACTGCCCCTCCCCCTCCGTCTCCTCATTTTACAGATGAAGATACTGAGGCTGAGAAAGGTAAAGTTAAGCCCAGGGTCTTGCAAATTTACATGGTAGAACCTGATTCAAAACCAATTCCTCTGTCTCTAAATCCAGAGATTTTTTTGCTGTCTTCCTTAGCCCTTTTATGAGGATGCCTATTATTCCAATGCTAGAGACGTAATCAAAGGTATTTATGACTAGAAAAAGTTGGCCAGTCATGTGGAAAGAAGAAGAGTCAATAAAGAGATCGAGGAAGAGACCAAAAGGACAAAAAGAAGCTCTTTAATGCTTTGGGTAGATGGTTTATGGAGGGCTCGTGAAAAGCCATGATGACATGCACAACATGCGCAGGTCACTGGTGGAGAAAGCATGCACACTAATGGAACCCACAGATCCTTCAAAGTACCAAAGTAAATTAGTCCATTTGCCCAGAGACATTTGATGATGGATGCCTTCACACTAAAGAATATATTGAATGGTACTCCTCTTTTTATTTAATGCAAAAGTGAAAAGGTCAAGCATGCAAATGGGAGGCAGTAACATTTGAATATATGCAGTTTCATTGGCAAAGACATCAAACCTTTGGGAAGTGCTAGAAACTAGCCAGCCCAAGTCAATAGTTGCTCCTTCTAATCCTGAGGTTTTGCTTGAGGAAGCAGAAAAGACTGATTGTGTTTCCTTACTATGTTTTAAAATACACCTCTATATATCGTAGTTCTTAAGCTGGCTATTAAAACTTGAACTTGATAAAATAAAAGATCCTTGGGAGTAGGAGTTCTTTTTTTGGGGTGTGTGTGTGTGTGTGTAGATTTATATGAATTGACATTGAAGAAAGTGAACAGAATGAAGAAAACAACCTTCACAATGACTATAGCAATATAAATGGGGTGGGGTGGGGGCCATGACAATAGAATGCTGTGGAATTACAATAGCTCATACCTGGACTATTACAATAGCCTGCTGGTTGGTCTCCCTGCCTCAAGTCTCCCATACTCTTGTACATCATTGCATTTTGTTATTATTTAGTCATTTTCCAGTCCTGTCTAACTCTTTGTGACCCCATTTGGGATTTTCTTGGCAAAGAAATTAGAAGTGTTTGCCATTTCCTTCTCTAACTAATTTTACAAATGAGAAAATCAAGGCAAACAGAGTGTTACATAGCTAGGAAGTGTCTGAGGCCAGATTTGAGCTCAGGAAGAGCTGAGTCTTCCTAACTCTGGGCCCCTAACTCTATCCACGACACCACCTAGCTGCCTATATTACAATTCTACCTGTCCTTTAAGGGCCACCTCAACTGTCATCTTCTGCTTGAGCTTTTCTTGACTCTACATCTCTTCCCAAGCTCCTATGACCCTTGGCCTAAAATAATCTTTACTATAGCAATAGCAAATAGCAATTTGTCTATACACTAATCATATTGATAATCCTTTTTGGGTATCATGTCCCCTAATAGATCGCAAGATCTAGGAGGCCAAAGGCCCATGACTTCCTTCCCCAAGATCAAGAACAATACCTTGTACAAAGTATACTCTGTGAATACAATGTGCAGATGACATGCATCCTCAGAGACTGTTGAATGTGCTGTTTCTATTTCATAGATACAGACCCGGCATCCATTCTGCCTCCTTGCAAGGATTCTTGAAGAGGTGTGAGCAATTAGTTAATCAAGAGCACATTGTGTCTAGACAGCACTAAGAGTTAACAGATGATTTCTGTTTGTATTCATTGGTCCGTCCAGCTATTATTATGAACAGTGTTGATTCATGTCCAGAGTTCCAGGCCTATTGTTCCCTTTGTTGTCTTAGTGCCAGAACTCAATTCTTAGAGAATCCAAGCACTTTATCTCCATGCCAGAAAGGGAAATGGTGAATGTCCACTTGTTACTTTTTTCTAACTTCCTAGCACTGGACACATAGTGGACCCTCAATAAATGCTTGTTGACTGACTGATTCACTAAAGCCTTTCCAATCTCTCCTCCCCACTTCCACCAATCCCCTCAATTGGATGATGAATTCCCTGGCTTGAATAGGGAATAAAGATAAGACATATCATTGGTCATATCATTGGTCTAAGGAATTCCCTGATGAGTAAATATTTTCTCTCAATGCATATGGGCACCTTCTCTGTGGTTTAAAGTCTTAGAGAGTTTCCTAGGACATTGAGAGATTAAATTACTTGTCCAGGGTCACACAGCCAGTACATGTCAGAGGTAGAACTACTCAAATTTACCTGATTCTTCATGTCACCTTGCACAAGACTTAATAAAATGCTTGTTGAATAAATGAATGAACTAAGCTAGCTCTGGAAGAAGAATGAATAAGACCTAGTTACACCTCCTACCTTTGACACTAGGTAAGCAAGTCACTTAATCTCCTAAAACCTGAGTTTCTTTATGTGTAAAATGATGATAATAAATATATTCTAGGAATTTCCCTCTGTTATTACCTCCAATTTATCCCGTATATAGCTTGTTTGTACATATTTGTTTTCATGTTGTCTGTCCCATTGACTGTAAGCTCCTTTAAGGGTAGGAACTATTTTTGTCTTTCCTTGTATTTCCAGTGTTTAACATATAGTAAGATCTTAATAGGGCAGCTGGGTAGTACAGTAGATAGAACACAGGGCCTGGAGTCAGGAAAACCTGAGTTCAAATCCATCCTCAGATACTTACAGCTGAATGATCCTGGGTCATTTATGGGTTACAACCCTATTTGCCTCAGTTTCCTCATCTGTCAAATGAACTGGAGAAGGAAATGGCAAACCATTCCATTATCTTTGCCAAGAAAGCCCCAAATGGGGTCACAGAGAGTCAGATGTCACTGAAATGACTAAACAATAAAAACAAAAACAAAAGATCTTAATAAATATTAGTTTAAAAAATGCTTAACAGCAATAAAAGAATTTCAATAGTACTTTAAGGTTTGTAAAAGACTTTACATGTGTTATTTCATTTGATCCTCACAATAGCTCTGAGAAGTAGATGCTATTATAATCCCCATTTTCCAGGGATGAGGAAACAGACAAAAAGAAGTGAAGTGACTTGCCCAGAGTTGCACAGCTAGTAAATGTCTGAGGCAGGATTTGAACTCACAGGGTAATTGGGAATATAAGACCAAGATATTGTATATAAAATATTTTGCTAACCTCAAAGCAGTGTATAGATATCAAGGTTTAAAAACTAAAATGTTCCACTTATTTTATCAGGATAGATAGTTATTGGTGAGGAACTCATATCAATACAGAATTGCCATTTATAGTCATTTATATATATATATATATATATATATATATATATATATATATTTTTTTTTTTTTTTTTTTTTTGGAGGGGGGAAGGCAAGGCAATTGGGGTTAAGTGACTTGCCCAAGGACATACAGCTAATGTCAAGTGTCTGAGGCTGGATTTGAACTCAGGTCCTCCTGCCTCCCAGCCTGGTGCTCTATTCACTGTGCCACTTAGTTGCCCCCATTTATAGTCTTTGAGACTGAGTTTGGATCACTGAGAAGTTAAAGACCAACCCAGGGTCACCTAGCCTATCTATGTTAGAGGCTATGCTTGAACCCAAATCTTCTGGATTATAAGGCTGATTCTATCCACTCTATCTTGCTGCTCCTCCAGTGATATTGTTAATATCATCATCATCATCATCATCATTATGTGTTAGTGAATACAGGAAGGCCTATTCCAGAAGGACCCCAGTCCTTCTAAAGAGCAGCTCATTATTTCTCTTCAGACCACTCTTCAGGAAGATTCCTGCCTTGAAGTCAGCTCTGTGCATATAACTATGGATGGTTTGTTTGTTTTGTCCTAAGTGTGTGTCTGAATGAAGTCCCGTGCCATTGCTTAAAATGTTTTAACTCTCTATTCTTCTCTGCCCATCCCCTCTTAATTTGTTGAGAGCAGATTGTTAGCATTCCACTTCATCTGTCAGGCTGGATATATATATACAAGCTAGAGGTTGGGGATCCACCAGTGAAAAAGAATATTCCATCCAACAATGCCTGGTACTTTTAATCTGAGCACTTTACAAAGAGGTCAGTGTTTCCTCTATTGAACAGATGACCTCCTCAATGCATTAGGGTTAAGAGACTTTCCTAGATCTAATCACCTCAGTCTGGGAGCTTTCTCATAAACCTGTGTTTATCCTTGTGCTCTGACTTTTTACCCTTTAACTGCCTTGATTATAACACAGAACCAAAGGTGATTATTTACATATAAAATAATCATAAGCTTATGGTACACTTTTTTTGGGTGTTTGGGGAGGGTAGGAGGTGGAGTCAGGAACCAGAGGAACTTCGACCCGAAAGGGTGCCCATCTACAATTCTTGGGTAATTTCTGGTTTTAGATAGTTGCCCAGGGTCACTGAACAGTTAAATGACATGTTCAGGGTCATGTGACCACAATGTATAAGAAGCTAGACTTCAACCCAAGTGTTCATGACTCTGAAACTGAGCTTTTATCCACTAAGGCTTGCTGACTCACTTATGTTACTAAATCATTTAGAAATGTATATGATAAAGTTAAGACATCTTCTACTAATAAAGACATAAGTATTTTTAAAAATTTATTTCCCTAACAAAAGTTGCAGTAAAATGTCTTCTATTACTTGAAATAGCTAGAGGGTATAGTTTTATTGAAGTTGTTACTAATTTGTACAACATTGCTAGTCTTATACAAGGGTATGCAGACTTCATAGTAAAATTAGCTGATAGAAAGTCAAAATTGGAAAGGGCCTTAAGAAATCATTTAGTCTAACTCTTTCACAGACAAGGACATTGAGGCCCAGAAAGATGATGTCACCTTTTCAAAATCCCCAATCAATATAAATGGGCAGGACCAGAGATTATGCTCTTTTCTTCATGTGTGTAAAATTTGGTGTTTTAAAAATAATTATATTTTGATGGTGTTGGAGAGTCTTAAATGAATTAAAAAGGCCAAGGTCCTCCACTGCATCCTGGGCCATCTCCAGTTGTCCTGATCTGTAACTCACCAGTGACTCAGATGGCTCTGAAGGAGAAAGTGAGTCTGGTGACTTTATATAGTCCTACCTTGCTTAAATCCAAACTCACTTTTTGTCATGGGGTAATCTCCCTCATGTCATGGTCCTCTTTGAGAACAAAGGACAAACAACAACAGCAAATGTATATTTAGTTTATACACCAAGACCAGTTTTTTCTCACTTAGAACCCTAGTTTTGGAGTTTGAGGTCATCTGTTTAAGCCTCTAATTTTAGAGATAAGGAAACTGAGACAGAGAGTTGATTTGCTCAGATTTTCCTGATAGCTGCTCCAGGGTTCTTTCCACCATGTCATAGAGAACTATTAACTCTTGGATGTGTTTTCAGGGTATCATGTAGCTCTCCTACTTGCTCAAACATACTCACAGCTGTATTAGCAACCATCCTAGCATACCCAGGATGCCCTGCTAGCACAGGTTCTTTGATCTGCTTTTAAAGGAAAGACTTCTCAAAAAAGGGTCAACAATCCTACTTTTAATTACATTTACTATTTCAGGGGAAAGGTCAGCACCCTGAACTTGGAGAAAATACAAACAGAGAAAAATGCAGAGAAATTAGCACAAAGACCAATAGACAGGGCTATGTCTGTGTGAACATAACAATATTGCTATACACTTTACATACATCACTGGATTGAGGGAGCACAGACGTCTCAGCAGTTGGGGGTGGTGGTCTGAACATATAGCTACTCAGAGTCTTGACCAGGAAACCAATACATCTTTCTCATGAGTAAATCCCCAAAGCAAAATGCCAACCTCAAAGAATATATAACAAAGACTTGGACCCTGATTGGATCAGAGCCAGAAAACATAAAATCTGTTTGTCTCAGTACAGCTGTGAATTATCAGGGTTCAAAGCCAATTAATCCTTCAGATGTTTACAATTTAGCTTAGCCTAGGAAACTAAACTACAACAACAAGAAGGAAAAAAAAACAACAAAAATCCCACCTTGCTTGTGTTTACAACAGCACACAGATTTCATCATTTCTAATAATATATTTTCTCCATATCTTTTGTTTTTACATCATAAAAATGATCCTTGTATACATACTGCATCCACCTCTAGGGGAGACATCACTTATGATAAAGAATTTTTTATAAAGGAAAAAAAAAGACAGGATGAAGAAAAGAAAAAGCTTGGCAAAACTGATGAATAACTAGAAAAACCCCTGAAGTTATAAGCAATATTCTGCACAGATGGATCCACTTGCACTAAAGGAGTAAGGGGAGGTATCTTCTTATATCTTTTATTTTTTAGGGTGGTGGTGGTGGTCAACTTGCTCTTTATAATTTTGCAACAATAATCTTCAACTGTTTTTTAACTGTCATTTTTTGTTTGATGGTTTAAGGGGAAATAAGGATTTTAGTTTTGGATGATGATGTTCAGATGTCCAGAAAGCAGTTGATGATTGGAAATTGGAGCTTAGGAGAGAAGTGGGGCTGGTTATATAAATTGAGAATCATCTGTATAAAGATAAAAAATGAACCCACAATCTTTATTTCTCTTATTTCACTCATTCACATTGTTGTAGTCATTGTGTTATTTTTTCTGTCTTTGCTTAACTTAATTTTGCATCAGTTTATGTAAATCTTTCCAGGCTTCTTTGTATTTATCATGGTCATTGGGCCTCAAAGCACAGTAATATTCCATTTTGTTCATGTGTCATGGTTTGTTTAGTAATTCCCCAAGCAATGAACACCCACGTTGTCTCTGGTTATTTTCTATCACAAAAAAAAAGTTCCTTTAAATATTTTGGTTATATGGAGCCTTTGGGGCTTTGTTTTTTTTTTTGGGTCAATTACCTTCTTGGGGCAAATGACAAACAATGAGATCTCTAGGTCAAAAGGTAGGTACGTTTTAATAACTTTTTTTTTTGCATAATTCCAAATTGCTTTGCAGAATGGTTAGACAAATTCACAGCTTCCTCAACATTGTATGCTGCTCTTTCTTTAGTCCCCCCAAGATTGACTGTCTGAATTTTTCATCATCTTTGCCAACTGAGGTGAAACTTAAGTTCTTTTGATTTCATTCAGTCAGCAAGTATTTATTAAGCATTTACTATGTGCCAGGCACAGTGTTAAATGTTGGAAATACAGAGGAAGGCAAAAAAGGTCCCTGTCTTCTAAGAGCTCACATTCTAAAGGGGAAGACAGCATGCAAATAACTATGTGTATTGCAATTATATAGAGTGTATATGGAAAGTATTCTCAGAGGGAAGGTACTGGTTGCAGGAAGGAGGTAAAGGCCTCCTTCAGAAGGCAGGGTAACCCTGGGAAGCTAAGAGGTGGAAGTGAGAAGAGAGAACATTCTAGGCATAGAGCATAGCCCCATGGATTTGGGATATGACTTGTTTGCTTGAGAAATAGCAAGAAAAACAATGTCATTGGTTTGGAGAATCTGTGGATGGATATAAAGTGGGAGAAGACTAGAAAAGTAGGAAGAGGTCTTATCTTTTTTGCTTTAACTGCCAAACAGAGATATTAGGTCCTGGAGGTAGTAGGGAGTCATCAGGATTTATTTTTCTTCAAAAAAAGAAAATCTCTTTGGCATCAGTGCAGTACAAATTGGAGTAGGGAGAGGTTTGAGGCAGGGAGACTAATTTGAAGACTTTTGCAATAGTCCAGGTGAGAAATGGCAGCTGTTTGAGAAGGGGACGTATATGAAAAGATGTCATGAAGGCAGAAACAAGAAGGTCTGACCACAGAATAAATATGTAGGGTGACTGGGAGTGAGGATGACACTGAGGTTGTTAGCCTGGGTGATAGAAGATGGTAGTTCAGTAGACAGTAATATGGAAGGTTGGAAAAGAGCATGGTTTAGAGGGAAAGATGATGATTTTAGTTTTGGAAGATGATTTTGAGATGTCCAGGAGGCAATTGGTTATTGGAGATTGAAGCTTATGAGAAAAGTTAGGGCTACATGTATAGACTGGAAATTATCTGTATAGAGATAAAAAATGAACTCATGATCTATATTTGTCTTATTATTTCACTTGTGAAATTTTAATTTTATGTGTTTTTTGTTTTTGCCTTTTCACTCCTATCAACACCTAATGTTTGATGATAATCTTGCTGTAAGCGGTCATTATGTCTTATTTCACTTTTTCTGAGAATCATGGAATCATAGATTCATAGCTAGAAGGTACCTTTGTGTCCATCTAGTCCAAACCTCTCCTTTTGCAATTGAGGAAACTGAGGCATTCTACTTAAGTGTGATCTAGAGGCACAAGGAAGTTAAATGCAGGAGCAGGATTTGGACCCAAGTTCTCTAATTCCAAATCCAGGGCTTTTCCCATTGTATCAGGTCTTCTATCTTCTTAACCCAGTGCTCTGAATATTATTTATTGATTAATTAGCCAACATTTAAATGTAGGCATAATGCTTTTATTTCTATGAATACTTCTAACCAGTGTCTGATTACCCTTTTTTTTTTTTAAGATAGATAATCTACTTTCATGTTTCATCTCTGGCATTTCTTGCTTTTCAAGATGCTGTTTTAGGTGTTGAAACTGGAAACCATTCAAGTTTTTGTACCTCTTTGGAAAATGGCCTTCTAACGCAGCTGGAGTCAGAATGTGTCACAGTTGCTCTTAAGAATTGTGTGGGTGTTAGCTTTCTTCACTGATGTTTCCTTTCTGTGAAAGATTGCTTGTGAGATATGGAGACTACCTAGTGCTCATCTGAATCTCATCATTAATCTAAATTGTTGGAACTTGCTGATGAATGTCTGTTGATGGAGGATTTGAGCCCTAAAGGTTAGTCTCATTTACTCATTCATCCTTGTAGGGATGGCTGTTTATAATTTCCTATGACTCTGCTTCAGAATGAGACAATCCCAAGGGATTGTGAGTATAACTGTTACTGAGTTTGGAGAGTTCTTAATCCTGAACCAGTCAACAGAGGTTAAGTGATTTATGATCTATTTGGCACATTTACTTATCTACTACTAGAATTTAACTGGTTGTCAAATACACCATTTACGTAATATTAAACAGGGTCAAGATAGTTTTTATCACTGAAGAAAAATACTCAAATACGGTGACATCTAATCCAAATCCAGGCTCTTGTAATGATGTCATTATATATGAACTTTTGGAGAAGGTGCTGAGTTTAACAAAGTGCTTCATAAATGTTTATTGATTGACTGATTGAAATATATTTGCATACAGAAGACATTTTAAGGGGTGGCAATATTATCACCTTTCCTTGGGGTATACTCAAATTACATATCAAATCAGCATTGGTAAAGTGGTCCAGTAATTTGATGGTGAACCAATGGCATGTGGATATCTACTTCTGGTTTGTTAAAAACACAGGGTAGGTCTTAAGACCTGAACACAGAACAAAAGACTTTTAGATCTGAGGAACCTCATAAATCATCTAGTTTAATTCTCTACTTAAAAAAAAAAAAGATGCCTTTTGTATTATGATTACCTTCATTACTGGATATTTCATCCTTCACCCTGCACAGGAATTGAAACTTCCCTTGTAAAAAAAAATTAAGCAAAAGGAATTAATGCAGTAGGTAATTTTCATAGAGTATTAGCTGTTCTTTCCATTCCAGTGGTCCCCTAGATGTCTCTTGGATGAGAGGAGGGAGGTAAGTTTCATTATCTGTTCTTTGGGAAAAATATCCAATCCTCTTGTTTTATGGCTAAGGAGTTGATGTCCAGAGAGTCTAAGGCAGGGATGCTGGTCAAATTGGACTCTGGAAAGACTCTTTTCCAATGCACTGCCAGTAGAGGCAGTTGATAATTGTGTGATGGAGTTGATAATTCCATCATTAGTGCTTCGTTTCTTTGTATTAAATACTACCTTCTTCATAAAGATTCATAAAGATTAGCACATCAAAATCCCAGCACCAGAGTAGGACGCAATCTTTTGGATTTTCCTCTGAGGACAGGGAACATCACGAGTGCCCTAGGGGAGGAGAGAGGAAGGCTTCTCAAATATTTTCTTAATCATAATGTGCTAGAAAGAAGCTAGAGAAATTACAGTAAAATCATTAATTCAGTTTAAGTTTCTCAGAGAAACAAAAATTGTTTTTTTTTTTGAACATCAATATTCTTTCAGTAATGCTTTATGGCTGAAGACCATGAAATGTCTCAGTCTCTAAGAAACTAAATTTGAAGGTCATCAAAAAGGCAATAAAAAGGCACATGGTGGATGTGATTAAATTGCAGCACATTACAGATAAAAACTGTGAATTGAGAAAAGCACAAAAAACTAGAGAAGACCTATGAGAGCAATTGGGCCAGTTGTGTTGGAATTTTTATATATGGAAACACATGCTTATTAAGCTTCAGGCACTGTGCAAAGTTCTGGAGACAGAAAGACAAAAATGAAATAATGCCTTCCCTCAAGAAGCTTATATTCTAAAGGTAGATAAAACACAAACTTATTTAAGTATATTCAGAACATATACAAAATGACTACATGGTAGTTTTGGGAATGAGACTACCGGCTGCTGGGGGGATCAGGAAGAGTTTCAATTAGAAGGTAGTTTTTGAGCTGAATTTGGGAGAAAAGCTCAATTTTAAGAAGCAGAGAAGGAAACAGATCTTTCCACTTATGGCCAGTGCATAAGGGTGGTAGGGATGGAAGGAAAAGGAAAACATTTATATAGGACCTACCATGTGCTGGGCACTATGTTAAGCACTTTAACAAATATTATCTCTTTTGATCCTCAAATGACAACCCTGGGAGGTAGGTGCTACCATTATCTCCATTTTCCAGTTAAAGAAACTGAGGCAAACATAGATTTAAGTGACTTACCTAGGAAGCGTTTGAGGTAGGATTCAAACTCAGGTCTTCCTGACTCCAGGTTTAGTGATCTGAGCTACCAGCTTTCTTTATATAGAAGCATGGAGGAAGGAAGTATTATGTATGAAGAGCAAAAAGTAGACCGGTGTGTCTGGACTACAGAGTGTGTGGAAGAAGTATTGACGAAGAACACCAGAAAGTTAAGAAGGAATCAAGTTGTGAACAGCTTTAAATACTGGCAGATGAGTTTATATTTTATCCTAGACCTTCCTACCTTTCCAGTATTAGGAGTAGGAGCCCATCCTAGGCATGGGGGATGAGTTAAGGGATAGAGAAAAGCGAGGCCAGGATGAGAACAGGGGCAGATGGGTAGTTCAGTTTGGCCAACAGGGAGAATATATGTATGAGATAAGACTGGTCAAGTTGATTGACTCAGATTGTGGAAAGCCCTGTCTTTCAAGAGAAAGAAGGACGAGGAAGAGGAAGAGGACGATATAGTGGAAAGAGCATTGCATAATGAAGTTAATGGATGTCAACTTTAGTTTTGACACTAAAACTAGCTTCCTATGTGACCCTCGGTAAATAACTTAACTTCCCTGGGCTTAATTTCTTCATCTGTAAGATGAGGGCATTGGGCTATATGACCTCTGAATCCCCTGCTGGCTCTAAACAGATGATCCTATTAATATTAGCACCAAATTTTTATCTGTTCATTAAAACAAGCTTCCCGACCTCTCTCTGGCTAAATTTGAATATTACTTTTACTTGAAAGTAATAAATGATTTTTAAAAAAATGATCCATACCAACAATTTCTGCAAATCCATTGTAGCACTCCAATTTGATATTTCAGTAGATCTATGATTTCACTGATGTAGGTGTTCACTCCAAAGATATAGATTACAACCTTAACCACACCTTCCCATGTCATTCAACCTTTGTCTAGGTCCTCAGGTGAATCCTCCACAACATTCTAGCCCATCCCTTTGGATCTCCTAACATTCCATGGGTAATAACGGAACCCATGAACTGTCCATCTGTCATCCCTTGATTTTGTAGGTCTGACTGTGTTGCCTTCCACACTCTTCAATAAATTCCAGTGGCAACTTATGGTTAACAGTTGACTTTGATATGATGCAAACAATTCCGTTTCCTAATGTGAGAAAATGAACAAAACACATCAAATGTTATATATCCAAGCTGTTTTATTCCTCGTTAAGTAGCTTCATTGCAGACTGTCTGACAAAGTGTGCCAACACTCAGAGAATGACTTAAACCAGTTACCCTGAGTGAACTTCTGGGGATGGATTCATTTTATTTTTTCCTTATCAACTTTCCCAGGTTAGGCACAGAAATGTTTTTATAAAATGAAGTTTAAATGCAGTACCTCAGGAGATTTTTAGTTAGAAATATTTCTGTTGTCTTTGCTTTTAAGAACATGACACATTTGATCATTTGGGGGTATCCATTGTTGACAAAATGTGACAAATTCAGAATCAACTCCAGGAGGAGGAAGTGGAGGAGGAGAAAAGAAGGAGGAGAAGGAGGAGGAAGAAAGAAAGAAAAAAGAGGAAGAAAGAGAGAAAGTGAGAATGGAAAGAAGGAAGGAAGGAAAGAAGGAAGGAAGGAAGGAAGGAAGGAAGGAAGGAAGGAAGGAAGGAAGGAAGGAAGGAAGGAAGTCATGATGGGACCTCTAGTATGTAGGGTACCAAACAACTAATCTTCTGCCAGAGAGAAAAATTGACTTTGAGCATATACTATCAAGTCATTTCAAGTTATAGGCCAAACATTGTCCCAATTAGCATCATAGGAAATCATAGAGTTTAGAGCTGGAAGTATCCTTAAAGATCAACTGGTCCAGTCTCCTAGGTGACTAGGATGATGAAGGTTGGATTTAGAGTCAGGAAGACGAGTTCAAATCAAGTCTCAGATACTTGAGAGTTGTATGACCCTGGGCCAGTCAGTTACTCTTTATCTGTCTTGATTTTCTCACTTGTAAAATGGGGTTAATAATAGCATTAACCTCCTAAGCTTATTGTGAAGATAAAATGAGATAATGTTTGTGCTTTGCAAACTTAAAAACATTATAAAAATGCTACGTATTATTATATAGGGAAACTGAGACACAAAAAGGTAGAAAGTCCTATTGGCAGTTTTTGGCAGAGCTGAGATTAGAACCACTACCTATGTTTCTGGAGACAATGCTCTTTTAGCAATACCACATTGATAAGAATCCATCAGGCCATAATAAAATCTTTACCACATATAACACAATAAAATATTTACCACATATAACACATATAACAAAGGGAATAACCTCCCTTTCCCCACCTACCTACCCCTGTATTGCTTTTAGAACATTCACCTGGGCCAAGATTAACTCAGTTCTTATACTAGCACCCTTGCCCTTACCCTTTTGGTGCCTTATGAAGGTAGCTTCCCCACCCCAACCTGGACTTGGGCAGAGAATGGGCAACTTTAGTGTTGCCTTCATACCATTCTCTACTCCAGCATGGTCCCTGTCTAGGCAGCTTGGCTGTCTTCTTCCCTTTTTTTGCCTTTTTCTCCCCACCTTTTCTCAAAGAGTAAATGCATGACTGACTACCTGTAGGCAGAAAAGAAATTCCCGGGAGATTCAGACACCATAAAAGGCCATCAATTTTCTCTATAGTGTTGTCTAAATCCTGAAGGATAGAAACCTATCCGTGGAAACTCTAATTTGCCTGCAGCTAGAGAACTGGGCTGACTCAGTGATCAGGTTAGGTTTGTGTTGCAAAGAGATCAGGTATTAGGACATTTTGCCTTTGCTGGAGGAGGAGGATTTCAGTGGAAGGAAGTTTCTTTTCTTTCCCAGGGAGATTAACTGAGGTGATATTATGAAAACTAATATAAGTAAGACAAATGGTCAGTACTGAATCACTAACTCCATTCCCCCTAAATGAGTGAAGAAACAAATTTCTGTTTGACTCAAGTGGTGTGTCCCTTTGCAACATGGTGATTAGAAAGAAATCACCTTGGGCAGTTCTAACCTGTGTTGAAAGATTCCAAGGTGCATAAGCCTGAGCTAGTACATCATCATTTTCTTTTCTCCCAGTTTTCCAGCTTTATGTACTGTTAGAACCCGGATTCCCTGACTCTTGGCAGTATCCTTGGCCAGGGAACAAATTAGATCATTGAGACTCCAAGAATATAGCTGGAAATCACACCCTTTGGGCCTGAAGGATCTTGCCTCTGCTACTGAATTTAGACATTACTTGGTACAAGGAAACACAAAATTGTCCTTCAAATAGAGAGGCTCCTCTAAGACTGAGACAAAATGTTTCCATTAGAGGTGGTTTCAGCCCTCCTCCTGTCACCCCCTGCCCAAGTAAACTTACTTCACCGAGAAACTGTGGCACAGCTTTGCCCTTCTTTGCAAAGCTGGTGGTTGTTACTATTCATTTTGGTATGTCACATACAGGGTTGCCACTCACCACTTATGCAATACTGTCTGGGATTCCAACCATGCCCTTGTCTATACACTGTTCATTTCACCCACCCTGGTAAAGAACATGCCTCCTCCTAATCTTGTCTGAAACCTGAGTTAGTTACTCCCTTTCTTCCCTCAGATTATACTTCCCAGGTTTTAATCCATGATTACTCAGTTAAGACCTGTGGAAATACAAACAACTGTGGAAAAGAATGCTGGACCAAGAGTTGGGAGTTTTTTAATCATGTCTTATTCTTTGTGACTCTCTTTGAAGTTTTCTTGGCATAGATACTGGAGTAGTTTGTCATTTCCTTTTCTAACTCATTTGACAGATGAGGAAACTGAGGCAAAAAGGGTTAAATGATTTACCCAGGGTCACACAGCTGGCTGGATTTGAACTCATGAACATGAGTCTTCCTGACTCCAGGCTCAGCACTCTATCCTCTATGCCACCTAGCTGCCCCTTAGAGCTTGGAGACTTGGGCTCAAATCTTAATTCTGATATTAGCTCTGATCTGACCTCAGATAAATCATTTAACCTCTCTGAGCTTTATGTGTAAATATATAAAAAATAATGCTTGTACTGCCTCAAAGTTGTTGAAAGACAAGAATCCTTAAAGTGCTATATAAATGTGAGATTATTACTTGTCCCCACTCCTGTAGAGCCTCTCTTCCTTGGCTGCTCCTGAATGGTATTAACCAAGTCAGTCATGTCTACCCTCCCTGCTGCCCACTAGAACCCAGGCAATTCATCTTGTTCTGAGGATGCACTGAGGGATTTTCAGTCAGCATGTACAGGTGTGCACTTTTTGTGCAACATTTATGACTGGAACTAGATTAGGACCAAACTGGAAGTGAAATGGGGCCTGGCAATCTAATCTTAACCGAAAAAACAGGTTTAAAGAAAATGATAAATCAGTCAGCATCTCTGTCATACGAAGAAAAACATTTGAATGAAAGTGTCCTCTCTTTGGATACTCTTGTCAATTCTAGTATGCAGAAATAACATCTGTTTTGAACAAGAAAATCTTTATCTTTTCCTTAAATCTTATTTACCTTTTAAAGTCCAGCTCAAATCTTACGTCCTCCATGAAACCCTTATTCCCTATAATCTGAAACTATCCAGAATGTTTGGTCCTTGATCAGTTTCTACCTCTTTATATTCCTAGACCCTAGCACCATGCCCTAAACATAGCAGAGGCTCAATAAGACTTCCTATGGGATGGGATTGCTGATGACCATTATCATCTAAGGCAACAAGGGGGTAAAGACACTAACAAGCTAGTGTTTGTATATCACTTTTTGGTTTGCAAAACATTTTATATCCATTAACTCATTCATTACCCCCATTTTCAGATGAGGAAGCTGAGACTGGGGAAGAGTGCCCAGTATCATACAGTTATTCGGTGTCTGAACAGGATTCAAATTGAATATTTCATGATTCCAACCAGAGCACATGTGTTTAAATTCCAGATTGCCTAACATTATTTTTAACCTGTCACGACTTTGGACAAGATATTTCATTTCTCTGAGTCTCAATTACCTTATCTGAAAACTTGAGTTAATATTACCATTAGCAGCTAATTCATAGGGTTATTGTGACGGTCAAGTGAAATAATGTATCAGAAGTACTTTATGAACCATAAAAAATAGGGACTGGGCCTCTGATTTCACTTGTATAGGGTGGAAACTTCCTCTACTAACACAGACCAGTGCCTTCTAGATGTTTTAGAGTTGCCTAGAACACCAAGAAGTTGTGGGACTCACCCAGGGTCATACAGCTAGGGCATCAGAGGGGGGACTTGAAGCTAGGTCTTTCTGAATGTAAAGCCTATTCGCTAGCCTTTACAGTTGCTGCCTCTCTTTGAAAACCATAAATTCTATATTTCTATATAAATTTCTATATAAGAGAACTGCACCTGGAGTTAAGGAGATGTGAAGTCCTATGATTTGTATTGTGGGTATGATAATTTGCCAAAGCATATTCAATAATAGATGTCACCTAGTTTCCATCTAAATCTGGGTTGTTTTTTTTTTTTTTCATGGTGCTGCATATGTAGAAGTTACTCTTGATTAGCTTGTGGAATGCTGTGGTCTTGTGTAAGGAACTTATTGTGTAGGTTCCAGAGAATTTTTGAGAGAGAGATGTCCTGGACATGTAGAAGAAGCCAGGTCATTATCATGTCTATATGTCTATCAAATCAAATGATTCAATATTTGTTTAAAAAAAAGGCACTTAACACAGTGCCTGGCACATAGTAAGTGCTATATAAGTGCTTTCATTTCATTTCATTCTTTCATTTATATTCCCTTATAATTTGCCTTTCTATAAACTCTGAAGAGGTTTCCATCAGGTCAGATTGGGCCCTCTCTTGGTTGAAATGTGCTTTTATCTCACTCCCAGGTGAACAGAGCATTTGGTTTTGTAATTTTGCTTGTCAGTTCTAATCTCCACAATTTATCTTGACTCACCTCTTTTGCTTAGATAAATGGATTTAGTCACTATTGCTATTCACTAATTGTGATGGTCTTTTGTGTAACTGGCATTTGGTGAGAAGGAACTAAGCTGTAGAGGGTAAGGGCTTTTCTCTCCCTCTAAGAATTATCAGGGAAGTTCTGAATCTTTTGTTCTGAATCTATCATCCTCTATATTACCAATATTTAAAGGGGAAGACAAATGTAATTTTTGCCTGATACCTTTCTTGCAGACTGGCAGAAGGAGCATCCAGCATGCTCCTCTCCATAGAAGTGGGTTAGACCTCTAATCATGCCATGTCTATATGTTTAGATAGCCCATGTAGACACACAGTTACTCTATAGTTTTAATTATAAAATGTTCTTTAAACAAAGAACAAGTTAAATAGCTGGAGGAATATTAAATGAACATGCTGAGGCTATGCCAATATAATAAACAAGGTAATATTACCAGAGTTAATGTAGATTTAATAATAGATCAATTAAACAGAATGATATTTTCAAAGTTAGATAAAATAATAACAAAATCCACTTGAAGGAACAAAAAAATCCAAACTACTAAGGGAAATAATGTAAAAGGTAGAGAATGAAGGGAGATTAAGACTTCCAGGCATCAAACTATATTGTAAAGCATCAATGACCAAAACTGCTTAGCACTGGTGAAAAATAGAAAAAAAAAATAGATCAATGGAATTAATTAGACAAGGAAGAATCTGAAATAACTGAACTCAATAACCCCATATGCAAATAAATTACCTAGGAAAGAATTCCTTATTTGATAAGAACTTCTGGGAATACAGGAAAGCAGTAAATAAAAATTAAGATTATATGAAAATCATGTGCCATATTCCCTTTTAAATACAAAATGGATATGTGACTTGAATATAAAAGATCATACCATAAAAATTAAGTGAAAAAAATATATAAAAAGTAGATACTACGTTGAACAAGTTATAGGTAGGTGATGACTCCTTATATAAACAAAAGATAGAAATAATTGCAAAAGATTAATAGATAATTTTGATTGCATGAAATCCAAAAACTTTTGCACAAACAAAATTACAGCATCTAGCATAAGAAGGGAAGCTGTAGATTAGGAAAATATTTATATCAAATAACTCTGATAAAGGTTTGATATCCAAGATATGTAGACAGCTAAGAGAAACATATTAGACCAAGAGTCATTCTCCAATAGAGAAGGTCAAAGGATATGAATAGTATTTCAGATCATAGAAGAATTGCAAACTATTAACAAGCATATGAAAGAATGCTTCTAATCACCAATAACAAAAAAAATTCAAATTTAAGAAACCATGAGGTTTCACTTCATATTCAGTGAATTGACCAAGATGACAAAAGATGGGAATAGTGTTGGAGAGGGTTGTGGAAAGACAAGGTATAGGAATGTATAGTTGGCAGAGTGTGAGTGAATAAAACCATTCTGGAAAAACAATCTGGAATTATGTGAATAAAGTGACTACAATAAACCTTGAACACAGAGTTTTCATTGCGATGTACATACTCTATGATGGTCAGTGACCAAAAAAAGTATCCATATACACCAAAATATTTATAGCAACACTTTTTGTGATGGCATAGAAGTAGAAACTAAGTAGATATCCATTAGATTGGGAAATGGCTAAACAAAGGGTAGTATGAATATAATGGAATGTTACTAAACTATAAGTATGAAAATGTTAATACATAGAAGGATAGAGAAACTTACATAAAATGATGTAAAAATGAAGTCATGAAAACAATACATAATGACTTCAATAATGGAAATGGAAAGAATAACTACTGAAAAACAATACAAAATGAATATTGCAAATTTTAAAGAATGAACTTGGCTCCAGTGAAGAAATATAAGAAGATACCTCTCCCTACCCCCTTACACCTAATCCTGTGTAGAGGTGTGGGATTCTTCAAGTATGGAATATTAAATATGTCAGGTTTATTTTTGGATGTGTTGATTGGGTTCTGTTTCTTTTTTTCTTTTTAAAAAAATTCTTTATTATATGGAATGGTTCTATAAAGGAGTAAATGGAAGGAGAGGGACATGGGAAAAACAAAGCAATGTAAAATTAAAAAAAAATCAATAAAATCTGTTTTCCAAAATGTCTTTATGGAAGTATTAGCTAGGAGGTTAATGATGATCAATTAGATGATGCTTTAAGAAAATAAGGATTGCAATTTGAAGGGAAATACAACAAATGTTGTGAAATTTAATATAAAAGGGACATAGTGCCAAAGAGATGAGAGATATACAGAACCATCTAAAGAGATTAACTGTTAGGAGAAAGAATGATTTACACATGGGAACTGGCCATTTGACAGTCTATCAATATGGCTTTTGAAACACAGGAAGCTTTACTCAGCATTTGCTTTAAAAGAGGAAGAAAACTTTCAAGGTTGTAATGTAGGAAATCAACCAGAGAATATTCAAATAGCCACAATGTGCCTAATACTTTGAAAGTTTCCTGATTTTCAGATGTATACCAATGCTGAGTGGAATTTCCTGTCTCAGGCTAAAGAAACAAACGGGATTAGAAAGTCTAATAGGAAGCTTCAGTATCAGCTGCAATGGTGAGGATGCTGAAACAGTGACTAATACTTGAAAAACTGTTTTGAATTTTGATCCTAAAATGAGCCACAGGGACTAAAACCTCAGAATATAAATGTTTATGAAATACATACGTGAGTGTACTTATCACCCTAATTTTTCATGAATAAGCACTTGGATTTTTCCATTGGATTTTTTTTTAAACTTTTGCCTTGGAATATCCTTTACTCTAAAGATTGTTTCTTTATTTTCTTGTCTCTGATACTGGGTTCATCAGATATTACATATTAAAAGGTCCTACTAGGCTATAGAATCAGGAAAATTACAGCTGGAATAGCTCTATTAGGTCATTTGGTCTCTCCTCTTCCAAAGCAAGACTGTTTCCCAATAGTATATTTTCAAGTGCTCTTTGCAGTCTCATTTTAAATTACCTAAACGACAGGGCTATTACCACTTCCCTTGAGAGATTATTCTACCATCTAATAGACCTCTCTGCTGGGATATTTTTTCCCTGATATTCAGCCTAAAATTTCCTTTGCTCAATTTCATCCCATTATTCCTAGTTATCCCCCTTGGACCACCCTATACAATTCTTCACAGAGGGTTGCATGCTGCCCTAGTCAACAAGAGAAGGAGCCCTCTGCCAGAATCCATTAAAGAAAAAAAAATCTTATACACAGCCCTAAGCTGTGTATCCTTATAGAGTCAGGGTTTGGAAGGGAAAATACTGGGGCCTAATAGCCCACAGTAATAATGAACTCTCTAATACTTTAAATTCCACTGAGCGATTCTTTCCCCGAAAGGATAAAATGAGGGATGAGGGGGAGCAGGAAATACTGGTTTTCAGGGTCTATAGAAGGGAGATGTTTATTCAAGTTGAAGCTTTATTTTGAAAAAGCTCATGATGACATCTCTTAACTTTCAGTTTATTGAATCACAAAATCTTAGAGTTGGAAGGGACCTTAGATGTACAATGGAAAAGAACACTGGATTTGGAATTAGAAAATCTTGCTTCTTCTACTTACTACCTAATTAATGAATTTTCTCTGTCTCAGTTTCTTTCTTTCCTCCTTTCTCTCTCTCTCTCTCTTTCTCTCTCTTTCTTCCTTCCCTCTCTCCCTCCCTTTCTTGGAGGGGGAAAGGCAGGGCAATTGGGGTTAAGTGACTTGCCCAAGGTCACAGGGCTAGTAACTGTTAAGTGTCTGAGGCTGAATTTGAACTCAGTTCCTCCTGACTCCAGGGCTGGTGCTCACTGCACCACCTAGCCACCCTCGTGCCTCAGTTTCTTCATCTGTAAAATTAACAGGTTATAATAGATGATGTCTGAGGTTCCTTCTAGCCCTAAATATATAAACAGATGAGATATGAGCTTTTGGGTAAATCCAATGTCTGTGCCTTACAGCATTCATGATAAGTGTTCATCCAACTTCTGTGTGTTTTTGTCCAGTGGTAGGAAACTTACTAATTCCTAAAGAAGCTATTTTCTACTTTTGGACAGTTCTAATTGTTAATAAACTTCTCTTTTTGGTGAGCTAGATTCTGCTTTGGATTTTCCAGTGTACATACAGAGAGGGGTTGGATTTTATGTCAACCATTGCCTCTTGTTTCATTCAATAACTTCCTTGTCTAACTTTCAGTAGTTCACGTACAGATGTGAGCTGGGCTCATAGTGATGCCTGTGGGGGCCTTGCACAGATAGGCCTAGGACTAGCTTATATATACTAAACAAATGGTGTGTGCATAGAAGGTTGTCTGTCAAGAACATTCTCATACTGTTCCCACCATTTCTGCTCTCAATTCCAGTTGCCATATATATGACTATCTCTACAAACTTGGGGATAGCCAGAAAAAAAGCCAACTGAGGTATCCAGTGAGTTAATTTCCTTTATATTTCCTGAATTGTGATATCCTGATTTGTGCTAGAGTGAATATGGAGGAAACAACTCTCTTTTATAAGTGATGAATAGACAGAGATTATTAAAAAAGGAAAAAGACATGCACAAAATTATTTATCTCTTTGTGGTGGCAAAAATTGAAAATTGAAGGGATGCCCATCGATTAGGGAATGGCTGAAGAAGCTATGATATATGAATGTAATGGTATACTATTGCACAGTAAGAAATGATGACCAGAAGGATTTCAGAAAAACCTGATGATAGAAAGTGAAATGAGTGGAACCAGCAGAACAATGTACACAGTGACAACAACATTGTGTGATGATCAACGCTGAATGATTTAGCTCCAGCAGTAAAATGATCCAAAATAGTTATAAAGAACTTATGATGGAAACCAGAGAAAGAACTGATGGATTCTGAATACAGATCAAAGTGTGCTATTTTCACTTTCTCTTTTTTTCGTGTTTTCTTTTTTCCTTTTAGTCTATTTTTCTTTCACAACTGTGACTAATATGGAAATATGTTTTACATGATTGCACATAGAGAACCTATATCAACACTGCTTACCATTTTAGGAAGAGGAGGGGAAAAGCAGAGAGGAAGGCAGAAAAATTTGGAACTCAAAATTTTGTAAAATTGAATGTTAAAAATTGTCTGCAAATAATTGGAAAAAATAAAATGCTGTTAAAAATAAGGGATGGGTGGAGGGTGATATTGTGGAAGTTAGGCTATATAAAAAACAAAGATATCAATAAAATTTATTTTTAAAAAGTAGTGATTGTGAAAGTTCTTGGAGTCAGTCATGTGTCTTTGCATGTACCATTACTACCATGAGGGAAGTAAGAATTAGATATACTACCATGAATAGTTGAGGCCTCTGCTAAAAACACACACACACACACACACACACACACACACACACACACAAACTACATGTTGCAGTGTTAGTAGAAAAGAAAGTAAATAGGGGCGGCTAGGTGGTGCAGTGAGTAGAGCGCCAGCCCTGGAGTCAGAAGGACCTGAGTTCAGATCCAACCTCAGACACTTAACACACAAACAAACAAACAAAAAAACCTAGCTGTGACCTTGGGCAAGAATAACCCCATTGTTATTTATTGTGTCTTTTTGTTAAGACAATGTGGAAAAAAAAGGTTTTTAGCAAAGCTCCTGAATTATTTCTTAAAGGTTCTTTGATACTCTTAAAGCATATATCTGACCATGTTACTCCCCTGTTCAAGAAGCTCTAGTGCTCCCTCTTGCCTATAAGATCAAATCTAAGGTTTTTTTTAATTTTGGTATTTGAAGTTCTTCCTGACTCCACAATACCTTTCCAGGCTTACTACATCTTTCTCTCCTTCTTTCTGTACCCTGAACATGAATTCCATCTCCACTCTTAGTGCCAAATCATAGATGGTTCCCTATGTCAGGAAAAAACAAACTGGTTCTTCACCTCTGCTTCACCAAATGCCTGACTTCCTTTAAGACTCAGATCAAGTGCCCTTTCCTGTTGTTATTCCATTATCTTACTCTTCATAAGCTCATTTGGGGTTTTCTTGGCAAAGATACTGAAGGGTTTTGCCATTTCCTTCTCCAGCTCATTTTACAGGTGAGTAAACTGAGGCAAACAGGGTTAAATGACTTGCACAGGGTCACACAGCTAGTAAGTGTCTGAGACCAGATTTGAACTCAAGTTTTTCTACCTCTACTAGGCCCAAGCACTCTATCCACTGTGCCATCTTGTTCTCTCCTATCCCGATCCTGAATGGCAAATCAGTTTTTCTCAATGATGGTTACTTATTCTGTTTCCAATTCTTTTCTACCCAGGGCCATCTCCAGTCAGTCTGATCTCTATCTCATCACTGGACCCAGATGGTTCTGGAGGAGAAAGTGAGGCTGGTGACTTTGCACAGCTCTTCCTCACTTAAATCCAATTCGCTCGCATGTCAGGGCATTACCTCCCTGATGTTATGATCCCCTTTGAGAATGAAAGACAAATAACAACAATTCTTTGCTACCACAAAAGTGCTGCTTTGAATATTTTTTTATCTGTGAAAACTTTCTTTCTGTCTTTGACCGCCTTGCGTATATCCTAGTAGTTAGGTCTGTGAATCCAAGAGTATGGGCACATTAATCATTTTTATAAGGTCATGAAACCTTTCAAGGAGTAGAACAGGTGTTATTATCCTTTTAATAAATGGAAAAACTGAGGCACTGAGCATTCAGGTCACTTCTTACCTGGAGTTGCAAATTTGTACCCAGATAGGCAAGCTTTCTATTATTATCTCTTCTCATCAGTTGCTAGTATTCTGCCTTGCCTGCAATTATCATATATACTGTGTGTTTATTTATCTGTATGCATGCCCTTACAGAATGTAAACATCTTGAGGACAGGGACTGGTTTTTAGTTTTTGTGTTTTGGCTTCTTTTACTTTGTATACCCACTGCCTAGAGTAGTGCTTAGTAAAGACTTGTTGAATTGAGGGAATGAATGGGTGATGAATGAATGGATGGATTCTCCTACACCAAAGATAAGAGCTGCCCCTGCCTTGGGTATTACTTGGGGAAGATATCCTTAGAAGTATACTCTTGTTCCCTTTTAAAAAAATTTCTAGTCTTTGAAGCCTCACTCCCTTACACTTAGCAGATGTTTAAGAAATGTTTATTGAATTGATTTGAATATAAAAGTGAGAATGGACAGGGATGATCACCTTATTCTTTCTAAATTAAGGAGACAATACAGAGGGAAAGAAAGGATGGAGCAATAATTTGATGCTTCTAAATCACAAGAGCTTATTCAGAATTCTGCTCTTTTTCTTCTATACATTTAAATAAATGGAATATGGACTGTAGGGTTTAACTCCTATGGCATCTTAGTTGAGCAGGCACATATGCAACCCAATACTTGGCAAATGAAAATACTTGACTTTGAGTAGAATAAGATAATATGTTAATAAAACAGCATCTTTAACAACCAGAGGCCTCTGTAATAAGATATGGGCCTTTTGGTATTTAGGTTACCAGGTCAGAGCTGGCTCCAGTTATTAGTGACTAAAAGCTTCTATTAACTGAAGGTTGTTTGGCAATGAGAAATAACAATAATGATACCTTGGATTTATATAGTCTTTTTCCTTCCAAGGTCTCAGCATGTGTTTATTCTTGCTATTTGATTCATTTTCATCTTTAAAATCTTATTCTGTTGATATCTTTTGTTTTTATATCACCTTCATTTTCAAATATTTCCTTCTCCCCTTCTCCATCCAAAAAGCCATCCCTTGTTTAAATTAAGAAAAAAAGAACAGGTTAAAAATGGAAAAGGAATAAAGCAGTTCAGCAAAACCAACTGACATTTTAACCATGCCTGACAGTATATGGAATATTCCATATTCATACTCCTTCACCTCTGCAAAGAAAACAAAGAGGTTTATTTTTTTCATCTCTTCTCAAACTTTGTCACAATAATTGCTGTCTTTTTTTCCTTCCTTTCTTCCTTCCTTCCTTCTTACACTGTTTTTACAAAGTTTATCACTATGCATAGTTTTCCTGGTTCTACTTACTTCACTCTGCATTAGTTAAGTCTTTCTCTATATAATGGAATTCTATTATATAAATGTACCATGACTTTTTAAACCACTTATAATAGCTAGCATTTATATGTAACTTTAAGGTTTGCAAAGCATTTTACATATATTATCTCACTGGATCTCCACAATAATCCTGTGAGATAGGTGCTATCATTATACCTACTTTATAGGTAGGATTAGAACTCAGGCCTTTCTTAGCTCCAAGTCTAGGCTTTTCCTAGCTGATAGACATCTACCGTGTTCTAGTTCTTTGCTACTGCAAAAGTGTACTTTGGATATTTTGGTGTCTGTAGAAACTTTCTATCTTTGACGTTCTTGAGATCTATGCCAAGCAGTAGAATCTGTGCATCAAAGTGTATGGACACATTAGTGACTTTCATAAGGTCATAAAAATCTTTCAAAGAGGAGAGAGACAGATGTTATTATCCTTATTTAATAAAAGGAGAAACAAGCACTGAGAAGCAAGGTCACTTACCTGGTATTGCATAGAGAAGCAAAGCTGTACTCAAATAGGTCTGATTCCCACATTCCCAATGAGGGGGCACTGAGTCCTATATCCTGAGCATTGCATATAGTTTGCTTAGAGGCAGCTGGGGGCACCAAGGATGGAGTATTAGACTTGGAGTCAAGATGTCCTGAATTCAAATCCATCTTTAGATATTTACTAGCTCTACTATCCTGGGGTCACTCTCTTAAGCACTGCCTGCCTCAGTTTCCCTCATCTGTAAAGTGGAGATAATAATAACACCTACCTCTCATTCTTGTTGTGAGGATAAAATACGCCAATATTTGTAAAGTGCTTTTTAAAACCTTTAAGCACTAAGTAAATGCTAGCTATAATTGTTATTATTCAGGACATTGCTGCTCCTGGATAGCAGGGCCATACTGAAAAGTAACTGAGTGGTACCAGCTGCCCCTCTCCCCCTACCCCTAGCTCTCTAAGAAGAGAAGTCAAGCAGGGGATTCAACTGCCAAATACCCTCTGGAGATACAGCCTCTAGAAAGCAGCGGTGTCAGCCCAGGGAAAGATGAGCAGCTTCCAGGTCGGCTGTAGGCCTCCATTCTCTTTGACTGTCACATTGCATTGGTACCACATTCATTAGAACAGGAAGAAGAAGGAAAATTAGACTTTCAATGAACCACAGTTTCTTGGCAGGGGAAATCACAGGCTCTGGTTAAATGCCACCCCCAAATGAGTGCATCTTCTGTACTCGATGAGTGACTACCCCCTGACAGTCAGACGTGGTTTCCCAATGTTCTGATTTGGGCTTTCAGAAAGCCTTCAGATGGAGCAGCTGAATGTGACCCTAGTCATGGTCGTGGCGCAGACAAAGGTCAGGCCTATTTTAATCTATGAAGTACGGTTAATTCTCCAGGACAATGCCCTTGTTGTCTGGTTTCCTGCTATTTTCAGGGAGATTCACAGGCCTAAAACTCTTTCATCTGGGGGTGGGATAGTGTCCCTCCCCTTTAAAAACTTGCTCATGAGCTAAAATTGTTCTCAACCTGAATTCTTTCTCTGAGGAATGTCTTTCCCATAGACGTCTCCACTCTTCGGGCTCTGATCCTCCCATAATAACATCCTCTGGAAGACGTGAGTTAGGTCAGGCCTGATATTAGAGATCAACTGAGAGAAATCAGAGAGCTGTAGCAAAGGGTGTTTATGTTCTTGGGAGATTTTGGGGGACAGTTTTTGAACCAAGAAGTCAGGACAGTTCAGGTGTCTTCTAGAAGATGATCAGCAAGCATCATATTGCCTCTTCCAGGATCAAATATAAAATCTTATGGGGGGAGAGAGAGAAAAAAGAAATTTGCACGATAACTTTGGTATATATTTAAAAGGAATAGCAAGTTGTACATAACAGATTTGCAGTTTCATGTGCAATCATCTTTTTAAAAATTAAATGTTATGGAAATGCTTATTTTATTCCATAAATTTAAAATTAAATAAAAAAAAAACCTGTATGTTCATAGACCTTCATAACCTGGGCCCTTTCTATCTTTCTAGTCCTTTTATACCTTGTTCCCCTTCACCTATTCTGAGATCCAGTGGTGATGGCTTCCTTGTTGTTCCTTTCATGCAAACCATATCCCCAAACCTGGTCTTTTCACTGATGGTCCCCTATACCTGGAATGTTCTTCCTTCTCATATCTGTTGTCTAATTTCTCTGACTTCCTTCCTAGAGTTCTGCCTTCTGTAAGAAGCCTTTCTCCGTCCCTGTTAATTCTGATGCCTTTTCTCTGAGACTACCCTCAACTTATTCTGTACATAGCTTGTTTGCATTCTGGCTCCCCCATTAGACCATGAGTTGCTTGAGAGCAGGGATTGTTTTTTGTTTTGCTTTGTATCCCTAGCACTTAGCTCAGTGTTTTGTAAAATGCTAGTTGACTGACTACTAGAGCATCACGTGGGAACTAGTGTTGTATTTATTTTCTGCCTTGTGTGTCAATCTTGGCTGACTGATCACATTCTAGGCCAGCCCTTTCATAAATAGAGTTAATAACATTAGGGGTTCCTTTCATTTCTTAATGATACACAGCCTCAGTGTAGGTAGATTGATCTTGAGCCCGCTTTTGAGTGGCTGCCCTTATATCTGTGGCTTTTTTGAAATAAATCAGTTCTAAAGTCTAAGAGCTTGTTATCCAGTTTGTACATTACCCAGATGGTTTTTTGCTTTTTACATTCTCTTTTTCTTTGTAGCTGTAGCTGTGTAATGGTCAGGATGGTGGATTTGAGCTTCTTGACACCATTTCTCAGATGTCTGACTTTAAGATCACGGATTGGAAGCTAGAGAACCTCAGAGGTTCTGTAGTCTGACTCTCTCCTTTCACAAATGAGGAGGCTGGGGCCCATTGAAGCGAAGTAAAGTGACAGGTGGTAAGCACCAGAGACAGGACTTGAACTCAGGTCCTTCTGAGGATCGGATAAAACCATGTACTGAAAGTATTATCCAAAGGGGCTAAAAAGGAAACCTGGCATAGTAGATGGAGTCTGGAAGATGTGGGTTCAAATTCCTTCTTGGATTATTACTTGGTGGTGTGAGCCTGGAGAAGGATGAATCAACTGATGATTCAGTATTAGTAGAGAAAGCCTCTACAGTGGGAGTTCCCCACACTGATAAAATCATAGGTTTGGGACCAAAAATACATACAGAGATAGTCTGGCAGAATAAATAGAGAGCTGGCTTTGAAACCCAGAACATGTGGTTCCACTTCCTGTGTCTGTGATAGACATTGGCTATGTCACCTTGAGCTGGTCCCAGCCTCTCAATCATAGAGGTAACTCTTTAAATGCTCAAAGTCTTAGACCTAAGGGAATTCATAGGTATTTTGGTAAGGTCAGGAAAAGAGGTTCCGAGCCCTGTGGTCTAAGCTAGTTTGAAGGGGACATAGGAGGTTTTCATGTTTTGCTAAAATTCTGAAACGAGCTGCTTTCTGTGTGGTGGAAACTGTAACACACACACACACACACACACACACACACACACACACTCAAAAAAAAACCCCCAACCTTCTGAATTTTCCTGTTTAAAAAAAAAAGAAAGAAAAAGTCCCTGAAGTCAGTGAGAAACTCTGGTGTGTTGCCCTTTTGTTTATAAGAGGAAATGTGAACTCCATGATTGTTCCACACATTTCGGCCACTTCCCTAAATCAAAGAAAAAAAAAGCCCCCAGAAAACACTGCTCTTGGACATGTTTTCATATCTAAAGGTCAATGACCAAGGATCCTTCAACTTACAATGAGGAAACTGGAGAGCCCAGTTACCAAACTATAAGAAACTACAGAAAATACAAATGGCACTTGGGTTTGAAGACTGATAATTAACCTTGGGGACTTGAGTCCTGATGTCAATCTTCTGTTTTCAAAATAAGCCTGAAGGCCCTTGGATTTTTAGCTTGTATGAGCCCCAACAGAATAGGAGGGAGAACTGGGACAATTTGGTTACTAGTTTGATTAAAAGAAAAATGTAAATGATCAACACATGATTTACACTCCTCCCCCTCTCCCCCACAGTATTTTTGTATTAATAATAATAATAGTTAACATTTATATAGCAATTACTATATGTCAGGCACTATGCTAAACACTTTACAATGGTTATTTTCTTGGCAAAGATACTGGAGTGGTTTGCCATTTCCTTCTCCAGCTCATTTGACAGATGAGGAACTGATATAAACAGGGTTAAGTGACTTGCCCAAGGTCACACAGTTAGTAAGTGTTTGCAGTTCGATTTGAACTCAGGTCCACCTCAGGTCCTCCAGGCCCAGCACTCCATCTGTTGTGCCACCTAGCTGCCCTATGACAACAAAACAACAAAAATGAACCACTGGGCTAAATACTTTACAATTATTCTCTAATTTGATCCTTAAAACTCTGAGAGATAGGTGTGATTATTATTATTCCCACTTTACAGATGAGGAAACTGAGGCAATTAGAGGTTAAGTGACTTGTCCAAAGTGTCTGGGACATAGTAAGCCTTTGTTGATGGACTGAATGACCGTAAAGTGAAACAAAACTGTTAGTGATTTTAAGCTATAGGGAAAAAACAAAAGAAAAAAACCCTGCTATAGTCTTAAATTGGCTATTGGAAATAGCTAAAGTCCTGAATTTTCTGGCAAATAGCCTTAGATCTCCACTTGGTGTGTGGAGGGATGTTTTATATTTTATTTCCAGTCGCTGTAGTTCATCATGTCCATTGGTTATGCATGATTATGGCATCCCAACTTTGTGAGTTGGGAGAGCTGAGGCCAAGGGATTAGCACAGAACTGAAGAACCTTAGAAGAGAGAAGGAACTTCTAAGGTGCTTCTGCTTTTCCCATCAGAGAAGACGGTGAAAATGAAGAAAACCATTCAACCAGTGAGGCAGAGGAAGGATGAAAGAAGGTGAGGAAGTCCTGAAATAGTCATCTAGCTGTCAGCTGAAGTGTCATCTGAGTATTGAGATGAAAGGAAGCGAAAGGCCAGTGGGAATTCATGCTTTCCTTGTTTTCATTTGTTTTTTCATCTTTCAAATCAGACTATGATTAAAAAGAAAAGAAAGAAAGAAAAATACCCCACTTGCCTGGAGGCAGAGTCTGCTAAACATAACTTTTTCCAGTGGTGAAATTTCCAGTAGAAATCAAGACTTGCAGAAAAGGGAAGATCTATACTCTTAAGAATTGCAAGAGCAAGACAGGAGGCAATTGAAATAAACTGTTTTTCTTTTTTCTTTTTTTCCAATTTCCAGACTCAAACATGAACTACTTTCACTTTGCCCTTTTGGGTAGTACTCAAGTTACTGTTTGCACACAGTTATTTAGTTCAATCATTTCAGTTGTAAAAAGTTCTGCTACTAACTAAAGTCTGGGATTTGTTCTGTGAAGTTTAGATTCAGACAAAGGACCACACTTTTTGTTGTTGTTTTTTGCTTTTTGGAGGGGGTTAGGCAGGGCTATTGGGGTTGTGACTTGCCCAAGGTCAACCGGCTAGTAAGTGTTAAGTGTCTGAGACCAGATTTGAACTCAAGTCTTCCTGACTCCAGGGTGATGCTCTATTCACTGTGCCACCTAGCTGCCCCTAAAGGACCACACTTAAGGACCTAGAGGGCCACATGTGGCCTTGAGGCCATAGGTTGTCTATCCCTGGACTATATTTTGGGCAAGTTTCTGCACCTCCCTTTTCTCATTAGTATATTGCAATGACAATATCACTTCTATTTCTCCTTCTGTTGATAATTATCCAAGTGTTCTCTACCATGTTTACCCTGCTCTGGTTCCTAGATGTCTTCATATGAGTACATCTTCTTAATGTGTAATGCTACTTACACTCCTTACTCCATCTCTTTTAAATAATACCTTTCCAAAGCCACATTCCAGTTACAGATCTCCTACAAAATCTATGTCTATAGCTACCTGTTGAAACCAATAGGATCTCTAGTACATTTGGCTTGGTACCTATGATTTACATTTCTGTATCGTTGTTTGAGACCAGAGTTTTTATTACTAGCTCTGTTAGATTTTTCTCTTTTGCAAATTTAGGGTAAATCAACTGCTCTGTGTCTTCACATATTATAACTGTTCTCTCTGTGGTATATTTGGTGGGTAACACAGAAAGTTTTCTCTCTCCCCCTTCCTTTTCAATTCAAAATCCTTTTCATTACATTTCCAAAGACTGTTAGAACTTGGCCCTTTCCTACCTTTCCAATCTTGTTAAACTTTACTCTCCTTGGTGAATGCTGTGATTAAGTTGCACTTTCATACTTGGATATTCCTCACATGAAACCTCCACTTTCTACCTCTGTACATTTTTATTGGCTGTCCCCCCATGCCTGAAATGCTTTCCCTCTTCTACTTCTGGCTAACTCCCACCTCCTGTCCCCATCCCTACTTCCCCTATTAGTGTACTCCTTCTCTGATTATATTACATTTAGACTGTATATATCTTATATGAACTTTTTGAAAGCAAAGTGGTGTCTGGGGTGTTCGTAAAGGACTAGCATCTCTGGCGTGGGGGTTTACTGAGCTCTTTTCAGGGCTGTTCGTTGATCTGTGGTGTCTGCCTGCCATCCAACTTTCACCTGTGGCTCCAAAAAGCTGTAGTATACACAGTAGCTACACTTAATAAAACTTTCTTAGCAGGTGGATTAAACCAGGTTGAGGATAACTAATAGGCTCCAAACCCATTGGTGAGTTGGGGGATGTCTACCCCACGTATGTGAATACTTCCACTGGCAGAATGGGTGGATGAGAACAATTTGTCCCAACAGCCACGAAGGCAGCTGAAGCAGGTGCTGTGGGGCTCTGAGAGCTCAGGCAGACCTTGAAGACACCAAGGTCTTCGTCCCAGACATCTTGACTTTTGGCTTGCCGCTGGACTTTGATAACTTTGAAAGAGAGAGTAGGGGCAGCTAGGTGGCGCAGTGAGTAGAGCGCCGGCCCTGGAGTCAGAAGGACCTGAGTTCGGAGCCGGCCTCAGACACTTAACCCACACAAACAAAAACCTAGCCCTGTGACCTTGGGCAAGTTACTTAACCCCAATTGCCCTAAAAGGGGCGGCTAGGTGGCGCAGTGAGTAAGAGCGCTGGCCTCAGAGTTGGGATGACCCGAGATCAAATCCAGCCTCAGAAAATGAGCACCCACACATAAATAATGACTAGCCGTGTCACCTTGAGCAAGTTACTTAACCCCAATTGCTTAAAAAAAAAAAAAGAGGAAAGAGAGAGTACCGGCCCTGGAGTCAGGAGGACCTGAGTTCAAATCCAGCCTCAGACACTTAACACTTACTAGCTGTGTGACATTGGGCAAGTCACTTAACCCCAATTGCCTTCCAAAAAAAAAAAAAAAAAAGAGCTAAATAAATAAATAAATAAGTAAAGCAAATGTGAAAAATTGATTTTAGGGGTGGCTAGGTGGCCCAGTGAATAGATCACTGGCCCTGGAGTCAGGAGGACCTGAGTTCAAATCTGACCTCAGACACTTAACACTTATTAGCCATGTGACCTTGGGCAAATCACTTAACCCCACTTGCCCCTCCAAAAAAAGCAAAAAAAGAGAGAGAGAGAGAGAGAGAGAGAGAGAGAGAGAGAGAGGTTGATGACTTTGTGCAACTCTGCCTCACTTCAAATCCACTTCATTTACAAGTCAAGACACTACCCGTGATATCATCAATCCTCTTCGAAAAGGAAGAATGAACAACATCTTATGTGAACTCAGTTATTTACATGTTGTTTCTCCCATTACAAATCCTTAAGGGAAGGGACTATTTATTGTTTCCTTTGTTTTCTTTTTGACTTTTTGTGTACTTAACAGTGTTTAACACATAGCAATTAATAAATTATGTTGGATTAATTAATTAATTAATGCATGTTGGATTCTTACCAGTTCTTGTTAGGTATACTCTATCCCTGACCAGAAGCCAATTATTCCTCCATTTAAAATCTTATATAAATATCCAGATTCCATTCTTAGACACCACTTTTTAGAACAGATTTTCACTGTCCAGTTCTATGTCTACATGAATCTCCTTCATCTGTGTTTCTGTATTTCCTTGTGTCTCACCCCCCTAAACTTAGTCTCTATTCTTTTTGTTTTAATTTTTTTAGTCTTTTTTTTTTTTGGAGGGGGGAAGACAAGATAATGGTGGTTAAGTGATTTGCCCAAGGTCACACAGTAAGTGTTAAGTGTCTGAGACCAGATTTGAACTCAGGTCCTCTTGACTCCAGGGACTGTACTCTACTCACTATGCCACCTAGCCACTCCTTAGTCTCTATTCGTATGACAAATTCTCCCCCCACCCCAGTTATTATAATCCTTACTGCTTTACCAGATCATCACCCCTGCTTTGACCTCTCTTTTCTCTCTTCCAAATCTTGACCCAAGCTAATCTTTTGAACTTGACACTCTATTCTTTGGAACACTTGCCTTCTTCTCCTCTCATCCCTTATCCCCTTTCAAGCCTCCTTTTGGGATCACTGGTAGCATCTATCTTTTCTGTTTCTGCTCCCAAACTGCTGAACAACATGGTTGTGAGGAAGTCACACCACCATGATGACTGGGTCCACTACAATTTGATAAGTAATCTAGACTGGGCCTTCACTGATGCATGCTAATTCTTTTATTTTTTCTTTAATTAACTCTCTTACTCACTCCTCAAAACATGTCCCTAACGATTTCTTTTCTCCTTAAAGCAGGGAGCTAGGTGGCATAGTTGATAGAGTGGTGGACCTGGAGTCAGGAAGACCTGAGTTCAAATCTAACCTCAGCCACATTCTAGTTGTGTTACCCTGGGCAAGTCACTACACCTTTGTTTGTCTCAGTTTCCTGAACTGTAAGATGGAAATAATAATAGCACCTACCTCTCAAGATAGTTGTGAGGATTAAATGAGAAAATATTTGTAAAGTGCTTAGCACAGTGCCTAGCAACGTAGTAAGTGCAAATCAACTTCATCACCCATTCTCCCCTTCCCCTCATATTTGCTTCATATGGCACTAAAAACATTGATCATTAACTGCCACTCCTCTCCAGAGCCACACTTCAAATTACTTCATCAGCATCTGGCATCCTCTCTTCCTTTACACCAGTCTCAAAGAAAGAGGTGGCCGTTGCTTTTCTTGATGACACCAATCCCCCCCCTTTTCTTGGAGGGGGGAATGCAGGGCAATTGGGGTTAAGTGACTTGCCCAAGGTCAGACAGCTAATAAGTGCTAAGTGTCTGAGGCTGGATTGAACTCAGGTCCTCCTGACTCCAGGGTTGGTGCTCAATTCACTGTGCCACCTACCCGCCCCTGCCCATCCTTTTTCTTATACTCTTGATTCCATTCCCTTCCATTTCCTCCAGGAGTCTGCCCCTTCCAATATCCCCTTTCTCTCCTGACTTTTCAACCTTCTCAGTCCCTGGTCTCCTTGAAATTCTCAAATCTTTCTTATCCTTTAAAAAAATCTTCACCTGATGATTAAGCTATCCTTCTGTCTCTCCTTCCCTTCTTAGCCAAACTCCTAGAAAAGACTATCTACATTCATTGTCTTTACTTTCTCATTTAATGCTCATTTCCAAAGTACCTGCAATCTTGCCTCCAAACCATGCCTCCTCTCACTGCCCACCAACCCCCACCCCACCCACTCTCTCCAGAGTCGCCAGTGATCAATGTATTGTGCAAATTCAATAACACCTACCTTATTTCTCTGCAGCATTTGATGCAGCTGATTATCTTCTGCTCTTCTGGGATATTCTCTTTTCCCTTTGTTTTTGATGACATAGCTCCACCATGGTTCTCTTCTGGTCTGTTTAATCTTTCTCAGTCTAATTTGCAAGTTCATCATCTGTGAACCACCACTTATGAATGGGTGTACCCTGGTCTCTGTCCTGGATGCCCTCTTCTTTTCTCTATTTTCTGTATGTCTTTTTCTCAGACACATCAGCTTCCATAGATTAAATTAACATCTTTATGAAGATGATTAAAAATTTATATATCAGTCCTTACTCTCTTTGCTGAACTCAGTCCCTGCCTTTCTATCTGCCTTCTAGACATCTCTATTGGGAGTTCTAATAGGCATCTCAATCTTCACATGTCCAAAGTAGAACTCATCCACCTCACCCCAATCCTTACTCCTTCCTTTCCTTTTTCTGATGAGGCTAACACCATTTTTTCAGTCACCAAACATCATAAATTTGTAATCATCCTTTATTCAGATGCAATAATTTGCCATTTCGTTGATTCTGCCTCCACAGCATATGTCCCATCTGTCTCTTCTCTGTTCATACCACAATCACTATCACTTAAACCCTCATCATGTCCCACCTGGACTGCTTCCTAATTATTTTCTCCTAATCCAGCCTCTCTCTTCTTGAATCCATGCAGTAGTCAGATTGATGTCTAAAGTACAGTTCTAACCATGTCACTCTACTGCCCAAAAAACTCCAATGGCTTCCTTGTACTTCTGGTTTAAAATAAATAAGAAATAAATAAAGCCTTTGACATTTAAAGCTCATCACAATCTACCTTTCCAGGCTGTTTATATCCCCTCATAAAGTCTACATTCTAACCAAATTGACCTGCTTACTATTCCTTGTACTCCACTTTTTATCCCCAATCTTTGTTCCTTTGCACAGACCTGGAATGTTCTCCCTCCTGACCTCTTCTTGGAATCCATAGGTACCTTCAAGACTCAGCTCATGTCACTGTCTTTAAGAGGTTCTCTCTAATAACTCCTAGTCACAATAAAATATCATATTTTTGTATAATACATATATATATTTGTATTTACTCATCTGAGTACATATTAGACACTAGCTGTGTGACCTTGGGCAAGTCACATAACCCTGTTTGTCTCAGTTTCCTCATATGTAAAATGATCTGGAGAAGGAAATGGCAAATCACTCCAGTGTCTTTGCCAAGAAAACCCCAAAAGGGGTCATGAAGAGTTGGACAGGGCTGAAAATGACTGAACAACAACATCTGAGTACATGTTAGGCATATAGGTGGTTCAGTGGATAGATTTTTATTGTTTGTAGATTACTGTTGTGTCTGACTCTTGCTGTCATCAATCATGGCACCTAATCATATCATCCAAAGGCAATCAATCTTTTCCCTACTAAGTAAAGTTCATATTCCTTTTGTTCTTCTGTCATTCAAGGTCCTCTACAAACCACCCTTCCCTTTTACTTTTACCTTGTATCACTCCCTTCCACATACTCTAGAATGTAGGTGAGCTGGATAACTTGGCCCATAACTTTTTTACTTTTGTGCTTTTGTTCAAACTATTCCCTTTGCCTGGAATATGCTTGCAAATTCCCTTTTCCCCATCCTTTGACTCAATTCCAAACTTGACTCAAATGCCACTTCCTGACCATGCTGCCTACTCTCTGGCCATCAGCCTCACTTCCCTCTCAGCAGAACCTTGAACTCTAGCTCTGGGACATCTCTTGCCCAGATCCAGACCTAGATGTAACTTCTTGGCCCTCTGCACATCAAGCCCCTATGAGCATCCCTTGTCCTTTCCAGCTTCCTTTTTACATATTACAATGTAAACGTCTTGAGAACACTGTCTTGCTTATCTTCTTTTGGTATTCCCTGTGCTTAACTCAGTGCCTGGCATTTAGTAAGCATTTAATAAATGCTTTAATTGTCTAAATTTCCTCTTTACTTTCCTCCTTCCTTGTTTCCTCCCTCCTTCCATTCCTCCTTTCTTTCTTGTTTTCCTTATTTCCTCACACCCTCCCTTCTCCTTCTTTCTTCCTTCCCTCCCTCACTTCCAAGCCTCCCTCCCTTTCTCTTTCTTTGTTTCTTCCTTCCTTCCCTTTCTTCCTTTCTCTCTCTCCGTTTTATTTTTTCCTCTTCCTCCAGGAAGTCATTCTGTATTCCTCTCTGTCAGTGATAACCTTTACTCTCTCTTAATTTACCAAGCATTTTGCCTGAACGTTTCTGATAAACTTATTACAGATTACCTTGTGGCAAATCTATCTGTATGTGAGCCATACCTTCCACTAGACTAGAAGATTCATGAAAGCAGGAAACCAATAGCATCTAATTTTGATATTTTAACTCAGTGATCCTTGCATGTCAGATCCTTTAAAAATGCTGGTTGAATTGAGTTCAATTGGATTGAATTTAACTGTGGTCAAATTTCTCATCTGAGTTTCTCCTGTAAGTTTCTCCTTCTGAAACATAAAAGGACTGGATCAGATGACCTCTAAGTTCCCTTTCAGCCGGCTCTAAAAAAAACAAACAAACAAAACAAAACAAAATCCCATCCTGTGATCATGGTTTAGATCATGGAGGGCATGATTTAATCCTTGTTAGCTGAGGCCTCCTGTGCTTGTTTAGCTATCTGTGAATTGTATGTTCACAGGCAGGCCCATCCAAACCACACGCCATGAGCTCATTCATTTGAACTTTTATAGTAATGCTTAAGCATTTATATAATGCTTTTCATCTTCAAAGCACTTGACAAACTTATGAATCCTCACAGCAGCACTTTGAGGTAGCTAAGTATCATTACCCCATTTTAAAACCAGGAGAGAGAGGGTTATGTTCCTTGCCTCTGGCCAAAGAAGGAGAACATATACCAGGCCTAGAATTAAAGCTGATTGCCTTTTGCCTTTTAGGAGCAGAGTATCAATCCTTCTTGTTAAATCCCTTTAGTGTTAAGATATAGATGGCAGCTCTGTATTTCCCCTAAACTTTTCCTATTCCTTCTTTAATGGGGTAAGATTATTTTGGCAGAGTAAAGTTCTCTTGGGGTTAGGCATAATAGATTATGTACACCTCTTGGTATGTTGGTGCACAATATCTCTATACTAATACCAACAGAGAGGGTCATTCCAAGGAGGGAAGGCTTTTAAAAAGTGCTTTTAAAGAGCCAACTGAGTAGCAGTCCCTTGGTTTAGCCCTTGGCTCTGTACATGTTTAATTGTCTTAGGAATCCTATACAACTTACCAGAGGGGAGGCTCTTTCAGATAATGCCAAACACATGGTGAACTTTTGCAGCCTTTGACCTTTAATAAAGAAATCTGTGACCACACACATTCATCCTGTCTCCAAACCCAGCCTTGATTGTTTTCAAGTGTGACTACTGATTTTTTGTGTGTGGTGTGTGACTATTCAGTATCTATATACTGAATAAACATTAGGACTCAGATGGGGAAAGAGAAAGGTGGGTAGCCACCTACCATGGAAAGAACATGGCTCTGGAGTCAGAGGACTGGGTTTGAATCCTACCTCTAATGATGACTACTCATGTGACTTTGGGAAATGACTTTAACTAATTGAACCTCAGTTTCCTCATCTGTTAAATGAAGGGTTATACTAGATGGTCATTAGCATCCTTACAAATTTAGAGCTAAATCTCCATAATATTCTCAGAATCATAGATTTAGGGCCAGAAGGAGCCTTAAAGGCCATTGTTGTTCAGCTGCTTCAGTCCTGTCTGACTCTGTGACCTCATTTGGGGTGTTCTTGGCAAAGAAACTAGAGTGGTTTACCATTTTCTTTTCCAGCTTGTTTTACAGATGAGGAAATTGAGGCAAACAGGACTTGCCCAAGATAAATAGCTAGTAAGTATCTGAGGACAGATTTAAACTCAGGAAGACTCATCTTCCTGATTCTGGGGTTGGCAAGCTCTCCATTGTACCACCTAGCTGCCCTTAAAGGCCATCCAGTACACCTTGATTTTGAAGACAAGGAAATTAAGGTATAGAGGGGTTAAGTGACTTTTCTAGATAGTGCATGTGGCAATATTTGAACCTGGTCCCTCTTGGCTTCAAGTGAAGTGCTCTTTTTTCTTCCTTTCCTTTCCTTTCCTTTCCTTTCCTTTCCTTTCCTTTCCTTTCCTTTCCTTTCCTTTCCTTTCCTTTCCTTTCCTTTCCTTTCCTTTCCTCTCCTTTCCTTTCCTCTCCTCTCCTCTCCTCTCCTCTCCTCTCCTCTCCTCTCCTCTCCTCTCCTCTCCTCTCCTCTCCTCTCCTCTCCTCTCCTCTCCTTTCCTTTCTTTCCTTCCTTCTTCCTTTTTCTTTCTTTCCTTTCTTCTTTCCTTCTTTTCATTTCTTTTTAAATGCTGAGTTCCAAATTCGCTCCCTCTCTCCCTCCCCTCACCCACTCACTGAGAAGGCAAACAATATGATATCAATTATACCTGTGAAATCATGAAAAAAAAAACATTTCCATGCTAGCTCTATTTTTAGGAAAAAGAAAAAAAATAAAGTGAGAAAATTATGCTCCAATTTGTACTCAGAGTTCATCAGTTTTCTCTCTGGAGGTAGGTAGCATTTTTTATCATGAGTACCTTCAGAACTGTCCTGGAACATCATATTGATCAGAGTAGTCAGGTCTTTCACAGTTCATCATCATTGCAACATTGCTGTTACTCTGCTTAATGATCTTCCAATTCTTCTCACTTCACTTTGTATTAGCTCATAAAGGTCAGGCCATGTTTTTCTGAAATCACCCCAATTGTCATTTCTTATAACACAATAGGCCTCCATCACAATCATATGCCACAACTTGTTCAGTCATTCCCCAGTTGATGAGTATCCCCTCAATTTTCAATTCTTTGCCACCATAAAAAGAGCTTGCTATAAATATTTTTGAATATATAGGTCCTTTTACTTTTTCTTGGATCTCTTTGAAATGCGGACATAGTAGTGATATTGCTAGGGCAAAGGGTATGCTTAGTTCAATAGCCCCTTGGGTATAGTTCCAAGTTGTTTTCCGAATTTTTAGACCAGTTCACAGCTCCACCAACATTTATTGGTGTACCTCTTTTCCCTCAACCCCTCCAATATTTGTAATTTCTGATAGGTATGAAATGGCATCCCAGCATTATTTTAATTTGCATTTCTCTCATCAATAGTGATTTAGAGCATTTTTTTTTCATATGATGATAGATCACTTTGATTTCTTCTTCTGAAAACTGCCTGTTCATATCCTTTTGACCCTTTTATCAATTGGGGAATATCTCCTATTTTTATAAATTTGGCTCGGTTCCCTGTATATTTGAGAAATGAGGCCTTTATCAGAGAAACTTACTGTAAAACTTTTTGATATTACTTTATTGTCTATGGTACCTTTTAGCAAAATGTAGTTTCCCTGATCATCCCTATTCTTGCTTTCACTTTGTCTGAAATCTTGATTGCTGCCCCTGCCTCTTTTATTTAGCTTTAAGCATGTTAAATTCTGCTGCAGCCCTCTATTTGAACTCTGTGTGTGCCTTTATATTCCAAATATGTCTCTTGAAGACCACATATTATTGGATTCTAGTTTCTAATTCATCCTGCTATCTACTTCTGTTTTATGGGTGAACTCATCCCATTCAAATTCATAGTTTTGACTATTGTGTATTTTCCTACACCCCATTTTCTTCTATTTATTCATCTCTCTCTTGTTATCCTGTCCCTCCTCAAGTCTATTTTGCTTCTAACTACTGCCTCCCTTAATCTGCCCTTACTTTTATCATCTCCCCAATATCTCTTCCTTTTCCCTTCCTATTTCCTTATTGGATAAAAAAGGATTTCTGTATCACAACTGAATGTATATGTGTGTGTGTGTTTTCCTCTCCACTATAAAAGATCTTCCTTTGTGTGCTGCTTTAATGAGAAATTTTTCCCCATTCTGCCTCTTCCTTCCCCCTTCTTCTAGTGAATTCCTCTTTATCACTCCTTCATCTTTGTTTTTAGATCATCCCAACATACTCAACTCACACCCATGTCCTCTGTCTATGTAAACTCCCTTTAACTGCACTAATAATTATAAAATTCTTAGGAATTACATGTACCATCTTTCCACATAGGAAAGCAAAGAGTTTCCAGGGGTGGGGAACCTGTGTACTCAAGGCCACATGTGACCCTCTAGCTCCTTAAGTGCTGCCTTCTGACTGAATCCAAACTTCACAGAACAAATGCTCTTAATAAAAGGATTTGTTCTGTGAACTGAACCTAGACAAAAGGCTGTATCCAAGGACCTAAAAGCCACATATGGCCTTGAGGCCCCAGATTCCCCACCCTTGGACCCTTAGTGAATCCTTTATTATTACTATTATTCCTTTATATTTACCTTTTTATAATTCTCTTATATCCTGTTTGAGAGTTAAATTTTCTATTCAGCTCTGGACTTTTCATTAGGAATGCTTGAAAATCCTCTTTTTAATTATCCATTTTTTTCCTTCTGAAATATGTTACTCAGTTTTGCTGGGTAGGTGATTCTTGGTTGCAATCCTACATCCTTTGCCTTTTGGAATATTATATTCCAAGCCTTCTTCTCCTTTAACATGGAAGCTGTTAGATTTTGTCTGATCCTGATTGTGGCACCAGAATATTTGAATTGTTTCTTTCTGGCTGCTTGCAATGTTTTCTCCTTGTCCTGAGAGTCTTGGAATTTGGCTATAATATTCCTAGGAGTTTTCATTTTGTAATCTCTTTTGTGAGGTGATCAGTGTATTCTTTCAATTTATATTTTACCTGCTGGATCCAAGCTATTAGGATAGTTTCCTTTACAATTTCTTGAAAGATGTCTAGGTTCTTCTTTTTATCATGGCTTTCTAGTAGTCCAATAATTCTTAATTTATCTCTCCTTGATCTATTTTCTAAGTCAGTTGTTTTTCCAATAAGATATTTCACATTTTCTTCTATTTTTTCACTTTTTAAATTTTGTTTTATTGTTTCTTGATGTCTCATGGAGTCATTAGCTTCCAGTTGCCCAATTCTAATTTTTAAGGAATTATTTTCTTCAGTGAATATTTTTACCTCCTTTTTCATTTGACCTACTCTGTTTTTCAAGAAGTTCTTTTCTTTAGTGAATTTTTATGATTTTTTACTATTAGGCCAATTCTGTTTTTAAGGTGTTATTTTAATTTTTTTGTACCTTTTTTGCTAAGCTTTTAGTTCTCTTTTCACAATTTTCCTGCATTGCTCTCATTTCTTTTCACAATTTTTCCTCTGCCATTCTTATCTCTTTCTTTAATTCTTTTTTTTTTCTTTTTGGAGGGCAATTGGGGTTAAGTAACTTGCCCAAGGTCACATGGCTAGGTTTTTGTTTGTGTGTGCGTTAAGTGTCTGAGGTTGGATCTGAACTCAGGTCCTTCTGACTCCAGGGCCGACACTCTACTTGCTGTGCCACTTAGCTGCCCCCTTTCTTTAATTCTTACAGTAATTTTTCTTGGGCTCATTAACTCATTTCTTTGCAACTTTGCTTGTTACAGTTTTCATGTTATTACCTTCTTCTGAATTTGTGTGTTGCTCTTCCCTGCTCCCACAGTAGCTTTTTATGTCCAAATTAATTTTTTTTTTATCATTTGCTCATTGTCCAATCTATTTCTTGATTTTGAACTTTATGTTAAAGTTGGGCTCTGTTCACCCAGGGATGGGGAGGCATTATGCCAAGCTCCAGGCTTTTTCATGCTACTGTTTTCAGAGCTAATTCTGGAGGCCTACAATTTTTTTTTTGTGTTTCCAAGGTGGTACGATCCAGGGAGAGTTGTGGTTTTTGTTTTTCTGGTCTGTGCTCTGGTCTTTACCCAGAAAGTCCTCTGTTCCCCTGAACCTGAAAGCACTAGCTCTCCTGTTGTTGCTGGAACTGTGATTGGGGTCCCTGCTCTCCTGTAGCCACAAGTGCTAGTGTTCCTCTCTGCCTTGGAACTGTAACTTGTACCCCTGCTCCTTCCTCACTAGTCCATAAATCTTCTCTCTACCATGGAATTGTGATCCAGAATCATGTAAGGGGAACAGACTTGCCAGTCAGTCCCTGCTGTTCCTAGTGCCAGCAAAGAATCCTTTGTAATCTCTTTCTGATCGCTTTTCTGGGCTGAGAGTTCCAGAATCTGTTGCTGCTGCTGTTCCACTACATGCCTGTGTTCCAAACAGACTTCCACCCTGGTGTCACAGACCCCTCCTGCAATAAAAATGTCTCACCCTCACCTTTCATTGGCTTTGCCACTCCAAAATTTGATTTGAGGCATTAATTTAAATTGTTTAGAAGGGAATATTGAGAGAGTTCAGCTGGGTTGCTACCTCTAATCTACCATCTTGACTTCACCCCCAGTGTCCTTTCCACCATACAATATTGTTTCTCCTGTGATCCTAGGGTAAAACAGATAATATGGCATAATTAACAGGGGGTACTATTATTTTTAACAAATACACATTTTTTTAATGCCATCCAGGTGCTGTATTCATTTTGTGGTAAGTTTTGACTTATCCCATTACTTTCATGCAGCTTGAAAGTGGACAGTGTACCACACACAAGAGGCAGAGATAGATTTTCAAATGCAGGGAGTTCAGGACTCAGCCATGTTTGCCTGGAAAGTGACTACAGGTGTCTCTTCCTGGCTCTTGGAAATAGTGCCATTTGGGGTCAAGAACAGAGGAGAGGTGCTTCAATCAATAAACATTTATTATACTCCTACTGTGCGTCAGACTCAGGGTAAAAATACACAAGAATGAGAAAATTTCTGCTTGAGAGAAGTTTATATTAAAAGGGTGGCAATAACACATGCACATAAATGTACATACAGAATAAACATGAACAGAATGAATTCAAAGTAATGTGTTCTTTAATTCCTGTTAATTGTCCTTTAATGAGACATTTTTATTGACAAAATGGGTGTTGAATCTAGTCATTTGAAAGGAAACTGCTGAAAGATTCTAGATTCAGAATACGCCCGAATGCACACAGGCATACATGCATCCATCCATAATTCATCCATCCATAGAACATGGTCCAAAAAGACAATTGAGAAATGGAAAGATACCCTGTTGAGAGAGGAATGTCAAAAGCGCAAGCACAAATGTTTTCTTTTTTTTTTTTACTAAAAGAACACTCTTGCCATCAGGCTACTGCAGCTTTGCTTGTTGAAAATCGGTTCAGAAATATTCAATACTTGTCTTGAATGATGAAGCTTTGCCTAATCATGTTCTCAAGTCATGCTGCCTCATTCTCATTCAAGCGAATGATTTGCATATCCTGCCTTGGCAGCAGTTCATCACGATTTTGTATCTGCTGTTGGGAAAAGCCTATGTTTCTCTTAGAAAACACCATTACAGCTTCATGTTATTGGAGGTTCCATCCCATTTACTTATTTGTGTTTTCCCAAAATGTTTTGGTTAAAAAGAAAAGGACCTGTGATTTCATTGGTGTTGGGGATATTCCTTAAGGAAACTCCTTTCATAGTTCAATACCTTCATTTCAATTTAGAACTTTAAAAATGCTGCCTGGGGCACTGAGATATTGAGTGACTTATGAAGAGTCACCTAGCCTAGAGGTAGGCCTTAAAGCCAGGTCTTTCTTATTCTGAGGTTAATTCTTTTTTTTTCCCCTTTTTGGAGGGCAATTGGGGTTAAGTGACTTGCCCAAGGTCACATGGCTAGTTTTTGTGTTAAGTGTCTGAGGTCGGATTTGAACTCAGGTCCTCCTGACTCCAGGGCCCGTGATCTGCACCCCCACTGCACCACCTAGCCGCCCCATCTGAGGTTAATTCTTTAGCTGCAATATTACATTGCCTAATTCATCAAATCACTTTTTGTGGGAAATAATATATTTTCAGGCTGAACCTCATGGGGTATTGCTGCCTTGGTGGGTGGGGGTCACCACAGAGATAGGATTAGGTCCTGGCTTTAACAGTTCAGAAACTTAATAGTATCTATTTATCAGGAAGTGAGGGGAACTGGGAAATTCATTCCAGGCAAGCAAACCTAGAAGAGACTGGCTTGTAAACCATAAATAAGTCCCCTATAGTAATTTAGCATAGGTGGTACTGTATACCTGTGAATAGTGGGAACCCATAAACTCTGCAGAATTGGGATTTTAGGTAGGCATGAATGGACTGTAGTAAATCACCAAAGACAACTTGTTTGCATGAAGTAGCATTAAAGATATGATCTGGAAAATGTAGGTAGGTTTGGATAAAGATCAGTCCAGTTGTGTAACAAGAACAAGAGAAAACAGACAGATGACCTAGGTGCTGTACTGGTGCTTAAAGTGAGAAGATCTGGGAAAGGGTCTTTGGCATGCTGGAGGGATCTCCTACAGTGGTTATGGACAAGAATCAGATGGAATGACTGATATTCCTGAAATAGATGTCATTCCCCTACTCAAGAATTTTCAATGGCTCCCTATTGCATTTAGGTTAAAATATGAACTTCACCTATTGACATTTATATCCTTTACAATACAGTTCCAACTTACTTTTCAAGACTTATTTCATATTATTCTCCTTCATACTCCCTATGATCTAGTCAAACTGACCTACATGATGTTCTTCTAATTCAGCAACCACTTTCCTGCCTTTGTACTGGCTTACTCTATGCCTGGAATGTACTGATTTTTTACCTCTGCCCCTTAGACTCTTTGGTTACCTTTAAGGCTTAACTCATGGGCCACCTCCAGTAGGAAGCCTCTTCTGATTTCTCAGTTGTTGGTGGTGTTCCTTAAATTGTTCTGTATACACTTACCTGATTGCATTTTGAATCCATTAAACAACAAGCATTTATTAAATGTGTGTGGTAGGTGCTATTCTAAGAATATAAGAAATAAAAGCGAAATAGTCCTTGCCCTGAGGAACCTTGGTGTCCAATGGAAGAAACAACATATGGACATAAAAGCATATGCAAGCAACATACAAAATGTACAAAGGAGTATTACAGGAAGCAGTTATGCCAGCTCCTGGGAGGCAGTTATTAAATGTTTAAAGTGAGTAATTTAAACCTCAGAAAAGGCCAATAGTACAAATCAGGGCTTGATTTATTGTTTTGTTGATTGTCTAGACATAAGAAAGTGATAGCAAAAGTGTTAATGGTGCAAATTAAACTTAAAAGTGTGTCTTGCATTTTCAGAGAGCCACTGGTTGTTAAACATTTCCCAGCATATCCCTCATATCTCAAAACATTTTGGCAGGGGTACACTAGAAGCTGGGGTGAGGAGGGGTGGGTCATGGAGGGAGCAGGCTTTATGTAGAAAATGGCTCTTCAGCTGAGTCTTGTAGGAAACCAAGTGTTCTGAGAGGCAGAGATTAGGAGGGGGTACATGAGACAGATAGCCAGTACAGTATCAGGGAGATGGGAGGTAGAAAACCATGCGATGAGTAGGCCAGTCTAGCTGGACCACAGACAGAGTTCTAGGAGGGGAGCAAAATGTAATCAAGCAACTAGGTGATAGAGTGCTGGGCTTGGAATCAGGAAAACCTAAGTTCAAATCCAACTTCAGATATATTTATTCCTTCCAAATCATGACTTTCCCCATCATAGTTTTGATATATCACAGAAATTATATCACAAGAAATTATATCACAGATATATCACAAGAAATTAAATGGGGATTTTTTATAGTTTTGTGAAAGCTGTAGACAACATACGAAGGCCAGGAGATGACATAGAAAAAGTTTAGAAATTCAGAAATGCATAATATATATATAGTATTATATAGTATCAACCTAAATTTTATAATAAGGTACTGTAAACAACCTAAAAAAGAAAAAGAAAAAACTCAAACATCTCTGGTATGTAGGGAAAGCCAAAAAACTTTATGAGGATTTTCCAGATTATGGGGGAGAGTACAGGGGAGAGTATAATGTCCCTAATACTCTTGTGTGGAAGGGATAACTATTAGCTGTGTAGTGTGTGACCCTGGGCAAGTAGATAGAGATAGTAATAAAAATCTACCTCATAGCATTGTTGTGAGGATGGAATGAAATATTGGTAAAGTATAGTGCTGGATATGTTTTAAGTGCTAAATAAATGCTCATTTACTCTAGATAGGGAAGATAGAAAACAGTCGAGTTATAAAGAGATTTATTTAAATGTCAAATAGAAGCATTTATATTTAAATAGAAGTTATTCAAATCAAACATTTAAATAGAAGAATAGAAATAGAATTTTTAAATAGAAGAGTTTATATCAGGGATGGGGAACTTGTGGCCTACAGGCCACATGTGACCTTCTATGTTCTCAAGTGAAATCCCTTTGATTGAATCCAAACTTCACAGAAAAAATCCCCAATTTGGATATTTCCTAAAAGAAATAGAGAGCCACTGGGATTTATTTGGGAGAGAAAGGGGTGTGTGATACATCTTGTGGGAAGGATGGGTTGGAGTAGGGAGATTCTTGAACCAAGAAGACCAAATGGGAGCCATCACAACGGTCTAGGTGAGAGGTGAGATAGGATGTAAGCTCTTTGAGAATAGGGACTCTTTTTGGGGTAGAGCATAGGGTGAGTTGAACCCTTAAACATTTGCCAAGTCCAATGCCTTTGGCATATAGTAGGTATTTATTAAAATATTTCCCCCCTTATATCTAATTATTGAATTGCTGCTATCTGTACCACTAGAGGTCACATAGCCATTGACATACTGAAGAAAGGAAAGGGTAGGTCATTGCCATGAACCAAATATTTCTGATTCTTGAATTCCAAGGGAATTTTTGAGTCTATTACCTAAGGTGCATCTCTCTCAATATATGAGGTGGCTGAGATACCCAAAATGAATGGTCTTGTGAGTGATGTGATCTAGGCCGTGTCTGGTAGACTGAGAGACAGGGATCTTGATAATCTGTGGATGAATGTAAGTGGGAGTGAGAGGCTGTATCTAGTAATTCAAGTATCACTGAGGTCCTTCTGTCCGTTGAAAAACTACCTAACCATTGTTCTATAATTTCAGCTTGGAGTGCTACCCTATCAACATCTTTCTCATGACCTGAAGACTTGCATATGCCAGATACAGTATCTCTTTTTCCAGGACTATATAAATATTGTCACATTTTTACCCTGCAATTTAGATTTTTCTAGACCAAACCCCTCCTTTACTTGTGCTCTGGAATTACATCTTAGTGTGCTTTCAGGTCCTTGATGAGATTTGAGACACCCTTTTCTAAATTGACTCACACTTATTTACATACTGTGAAAAATGAATCTTTTCCAGTTAAAATGTATTCTTTTTAGTCTACCTTTGAGAAGATAACATTTACTGATATCTCTATATTGGAGGGGTGTCCCTTATTTGTGGGCTGCTAGACAATGCAGTGGATAGAGCACTGGGCTGGAAATCTGGGGAATCATCTTCCTGAGTTCAAATTGTGGCCTCAGACACAAGCTGTGTGATGCTGTGCAAGTTGCTCAACCCTGTTTACCTTAGTTCCTCTTCTGTAAAATAAGCTGGAGAAGGAAATGGCAAACCATGCCAAGAAAATCCTATAGACAATATGGTCCATGAGGTCATGAAGAGTCAGATACAACTGAGCTATTTATTTATTTATTTTGCTTTTTGGAGAGCATTTGGGGTTAAGTGACTTGCCGAAGGTCACACAGCTAGTTTTTGTGTTAAGTGTTAGGCAAGATTTGAACTCAGGTCCTTCTGACTCCAGGGCCAGTGCTCTATTCACTGAGCCACCTAGCCACCCCAACAATTAAGCAATTTAACAACAATAGCATTCTACCTTCTGGCATTACAAAGACCAAAAAAACAAAAAAAGAAAGGAAACAGACCCAGCCCTCAAGAAACTTACATTCTTTTTTTTGGGGGAAGGGAAGACAACATTCTATATTTCTAAATAAATATATTTATGTATAGACATAAATATAATATAAGTATAAATGTATATGTATGTATATATTTATGTATAAATATAATATAAAAATAAATATAAATATAAAACATAAAATATATAAGTAAGTGTCTGAGACCTAACTTGAACTCAGATCTTCCTGACTCTAGGCTCAACAGTCTGTTCATTGTACCAGCTAGAAAGTGTCAGAAGTAACATAAGAACCAAACCTTCTTGCCTATGATTCTAGCCTTATATCTCTTCTTGTGCCATGTTAAACAGACCAGGAATGCTGTGGAGAGACAAGACTGATAAACAGAGAAAAATGAAAACCATACAAAGACTGAATTAAAGACTGCAATTAGTCTTTTTTCTAGATGATCCCCAGCATCCTCTGACATCTCATGAATCTAGATTATAAGCCACTTGAGAATCAAACCCAAAGCATAGCTGATTATAGGGAATATTTGTGTGTGTGTGTGTGTGTGTGTGTGTGTGTGTGTGTGTGTGACACACATATATTTAGCATATGTTTGTAGAAAAGAAAGTAGATCAGTACTGTAAATTAGTCTAGGATTGCAAATGGGTCTAAGGAAGAGCCTCCTGAAAGAAGTAGATTTTAAAATGAAATCCAGCTTGCCTGGCATATAGTTAGGATGTGCAGTGGGTAGAGCAATAGGCTGAGTCAAGAAGATCTGGGTTTAAATCAGGCCACAGCTACTTACTAGCTGTGTGACCCTGGGCAAGTCACTTAACCCTGTTTGCCTCAGTTTCCTCATCTGTAAAATGAGCTGGAGAAGGAAATGGCAAACTACTCCAATAGTAAGAAAACCCTAAGTGGGTTCATGAAGAGTCTGATATGACTGAAATAGCCAAAAAACAATACATCCTAGCTGACTTATTGAATGAGTGGAGAAACTTGGGTGGCTGGAGAAGCAAGTAAGCCAGACAAATGAGTTGAGATTGGTGAAGGACCTTGAAGCTACTGGTCAGGTGTTTATTTTTGATATTAAAGAAGACACAAAACAGACCCCAAAAGGAGATTTGAGACGTTGACAGAATTTGCCATCACTTTTAGAGGCATCTTTGGGCAAAGTAAGTGTGAAGAGGGCAGAGGCTTGCAAGATTAGAAGAGACCCAACTGTGGCTAGAGTACCCTTTATCTCATTCTGATAATAAGCCCTTAAAAACTACCGATGTCAAACCTGACTCAATGGCAGTCACTATTAGTAGAACAGGCAGCAATGATCCCGATGACTGAAGGATTCAGGAATGAATGCAATGGGCAGAATTGCTTGGCGTGCTTTGAGTGTTATCCTCAAGTATTTAAACAAGAGCAAGTAACTCTGATAGAGCTCACTGTTAGGGAGGATTCTGAGAGTCAGAACCTAGTAGGTCAAAGGCACTACTGTCTTTATTATTCCAGCAAAGGAACTCTGAAAAAAGTGGCCTTTTGAGTTGAGTGCTAGACTGGAGATTACGATCTGGGTTCTATCTCAGTTTTAATGACAACTAGCTGTGTGGTCCTAAGCAAGTAGTTTCATCACTCTGGCCACACTTTATTCATCTGCAAAACAAGTAAATTGGACTTGTTGTTCAGTCCTGTCTGACTCTTTGTGACTCCATTTGGGGTTTTCTTGGCAATGATAGTGGAGTGGTTTGTCATTTCTTTCTCCAGCTCATTTTACAGAGGAGGAACTGAGGCAAATAGGGGTTCAGTGACTTTGCCCAGGGTCACACAGCTAGTATGAGTCTGAAGCCAGATTGGAACTTAGGAAGATGGGTCTTTCTGATTCCTGGCCTAGCACACTATGCACTGTGCCACCTAACTGTTCAGTTTAACTCTTAGCAACCTATTAATCAAACTACTAATTTACTTTAGAGGTCCCAGCTGGTTTATTAGTGGGTAGAGTTACAAGTTCAGCGTGTTTATGCCTGTTTTCTTTATTATGGCTGTTTGGATTATTTTTTAAATAAACTTTTGGCATTAGTTTTTATATGATGGAAATATATATTATCAACTTCTTTAGACTTTTGGAGCGATCTATATAGAACTGCCTCTTGCTTTTAACACAATTTCAGCATGTCTATTGGGAATATGATAATTCATTTAAGAGTATGGTATTTACTCTGATGAGAAAACTAGCTTGGATACACTTCCATACTGTTGGCAGTTTTTTTTAAACAAATGCTTTATTAATTTCTGTTTTACATCATTCATTTCCACCAGATTTTGAGTTACAATTATTTTCCCCCCTGTTTTTCCCCTACTGTAATGGAAATGCAAATTTAAAGATCTTCCCTGCCCCTAGCTTAAGTGCACCTGGAGCCTGTGGTGGGAGGCTTGTTTTTCAGGAAAACCCATACCTTGATACTTTGTGATTGGGCAGTGGGTCAAGGAGGTTGTTACATTCTCTGAGCCAGGAGAAGGCTATATAAGCCCTGAGGAGAGGCTTTGCTTTGGGGCTCACTTTGAGAAGTGTTGTGTGATTTGACCAGATGAGACTCTGGGAAGCTGTTGTTGAGAGCCCCCTAGCTTTGAAAACCCAGATGTTGATGCTTCCCTCTCTGGTAACTGTGATTTGGTATTGATATAATGGTCGGACAGTTTGGAAGCCTGTCTGTTTGATCTGTAAGTTCTGTAACTCTGAAGTTTGGGGTGCTGACCTTTTTCCCCTGAACTAGGTAATGTGTGTTTGTTTGATTAAAGTAAGCTTGTTAACCCATTTTGAGTTGCTTTCCTTTTGAAAAGCAGATCTAAGAACCTGTGTTGGCAGTCACCCTGGGGATATTGGGGTGCTTGCTGCTACACCTACCCACTCTCCCAGAATAGCAGTCCCACAAAATATTGCTTCCTCCAATCTGCTCTCTCCCATATCTTCTCCCATACCCCCTTCAACTTTTCCATTAGAGGAAGGTGAATCTCTGTGTTGCAATGCCTGCACATCTTATCTCCCAATTACAAGCAAAATAGTATTAATAATAGTATTTATATATATATTTGAAACATTTAATTTTAAGACCTTGAATTTCAGATCCATTCCCTTCCTCCCTTGTCACCCATTCCCTCTGGGGAGATAAGTAATTCAGTATATGTTGTACATGTCTAGCTATGCAAAACATTACCATAGTAGATATATTGTACAAGGCTGCTTATAATTCCCTCGCACTCAACCCACTCCCCACGTGGTCCATTCCCCACTTGATCCTGCCCCTCTTCTATAGTGGGTACTTTCAACCTCCCCTCCCCCTCCCATCCATCATCCCTCCTCTCATCCCCCTTCCCCCTATCCTGCTGCAGGTTGAGATATCCCATTTAGTATGTATGTCATTCTCTCCCTGAACCAAATTCAATGAGAATGTGATTTTGCCTTTTTGCCTTCCTATTCTTCCCCTCCCCTGCAGCCACTTCCCCTTGCTTTTTCTACATGAGATAGTTTACCCTACCCTGTCTCTCCCCATCTCCTCTTGCCACTTTCCTCTCTCACCTCATAATTTCACCCCTTGAGTATCCTCCCTTCCCAGCAAATTCAACCTATGCCCTCTATCCATATATAATTGTAAACATACATACACACATTCACATATGCATTCATATGACCATACACTCTTCCATTATTTTCATACTGAGAAAGATTTCATCAGTCATTGTTATTGTTTTTCCATATAGGAATGTAAATAGTTCAACTTTGATAAGTTCCTTTTAATTTCTTTTCCCTGATTACCTTCTCAAGCATCTCTTGCTTCTTGCATCTGGATGTCAAATTTTCTATTCAACTCAGGTTTTTTTCTCAAGAATGCTTGAAAGTCTTCTATTCCACTGAATGACCATATTTTCCCCTGAAACAAAATACTCAGTTTTGCTGGGTAGGTGACCCTTGGGTTCATTCCCAGCTCTTTTGCCCTCTGGAATATAATATTCCATGCCCTTCAATCCCTCAGTGTAGAAGCTGCCAGGTCCTGTGCTATTCTGATTGTGTTTCCACAATATTGAAATTGTTTCTTCCTGGCTGCTTGTAGTATTTTTTCCTTGATCTGGGGATTCTGGAACCTGGCTATAATATTCCTGGGAGTTTTCTTTTTGGGATCTTTTTCAGGAGGTGATCTGTGGATTCTTTCAACCTCTATTTTGTCCTCTGGATCTAAAACATCAGGGCAGTTTTCCTTGAGAATTTCTTGAAGGGTGATTTCTAGGTTCTTTCTTTGATCATGGCTTTCAGGTAGTCCAATAATTTTTAAATTGTCTCTCCTGGATCTATTTTCCAGGTCAGTGGTTTTTCCCATGAGATATTTCACATTGCCTTCTAATCTTTCATTTGTTTGGATCTGCTTAACAGCATCTTGATTTCTCATAAAGTCATTAGCTTCCATTTGCTCCAGTCTAACTCTGAAGGAATGAATCTCCTCAGTGAACTTTTGAGATTCTTTTTCCATCTGGCAAATTCGACTTTTTAAGGCATTCTTCTCCTCATTGCCCTTTTGGGCCTCCTTTGCCATTTGAGTTAGTCTATTTTTTAAGGTGTTGTTTTCCTCAGTCAGGCTGTTGACCCTCATTTCATACTTTTCCTGCATCCTTCTCATTTCTCTTCCCAATTTTTCCTCCACTTCTCTTATTTGATTTTTAAAGTCCTTCTTAAGGTCCTCTATGGCCTGTAACCCGCTCATATTTTCCTTTGGGGCTTTTGGAGCAGGATTTCTGACCTCACAGTCCTCTGACTGTTCCATGCTTCGATCCTCTTTGTCCCCAAAGTAGGAGTCTAAGGTTGCATTTTTCTGTTTAATTTGTTTCCTTTGCGTTGGCATGTTGCCACTTAATTACTTGACTTTTGGGCTTGTTGCCACAATATGGCTCTGCCGCCAGAGAGGGGAACTTTCATCCCGAACGTGTGGGGGACAACTTCTGTTTCTGTCAAACTGGAAACCCACCCACAACCTCCACCCCAGATCACAATCCAGATCCAGGGAGGTTAAAGCAAGAGCGATTACCCCCAAGACTGATCACTGGATCTCCCTACAGTTCGCAGGCCAGGAACTGGAGCTGCCACTGAAAACTACAAAATGGCGTGTCTCCTCAGTGGCTTCTAGCCCCCCAGGGGAGGAAGTCGATGCGTTCCCCAAATACTGGTCCCAAAGTCCATAGGGCACTAACCTCTCACTTTGTCCTAGGCATGTCTATGTTGATAATTCTGGAATTGCCACAGCTGCTGGTGTTCTGGGGTCCCTCCAGCTGGCTGCTGGCCTGGCTGCCCTGAGGCTAAAACTGTGACTCAGGCGGACCTGTGCTCGGCTCCCCGCACACTGCACACTGTGTTGCCGGTTCCCAGAGCGCTGTGCTGGTCCTTCCTCCAGGGCTGCTGTGGGCTGTCCTCAGCAGGAGGTTAGCTTCTCTGTGTCGTTCTGTGGGTGTTGTGGCTCCAGAAGTTGTTCAGGGTCCCCTTTTACATAGTTTGGAGGTTATCTGGGGAGAGAGTGGCTTGGGCGCGCTGTTTCTACTCCACCATCTTGCCTCCACCCTGTTGGCAGTTCTGAAAAGGATAGAATCTTAAAACTGGAAGAGATCCCAGAGGCCAAAAAATCCAACTTCTACTCAAATCAATCAACAAACATTTATTAAGTGCCTACTATATACAAGACACTGAGTTAACCGTGGGGATATACATATGAAAAAAAATGAGACAATCGCAACCTTCAGTCCATCAATAAACATTGAGTGCCTACCATGGGCCAGACATTGTGCTAAGGGACTGAGGATACAAAATGAGACAAAAGACAGTCCTTGCCCTATTACAGTCTGATCAGAGAGACAACAAGCAAACTAATATGAACAAACTATATACAGGATAAATAGGAAATAATTTAAAGAAGGAGGCATTCAGATTAAAAGCCTTTAAGGAGTTTTTATTCTACTGGGGGAATATAACTTTCACAAGTATGTAAATACAGGACATAGCCCTTCTTCTCCTAAACACTGTCTCCTTCAGCTTTGTAACAGTCAATGATCTTCCCTAAATAGTTTAGTAGTAAATTTGCCTGGAGTCTGGAGACTGGACTGAGAGATCTTCTCTGTTTCTATGTAAGATAAAGGCAGCTAGGTTGTGAGGTGGACTTATTCAGCCTCTGACACTTACTAACTGTGTACCCCTGGGCAAGGGTCATAAACCTTTCTTAGCCTCAGGTTCCTCATCTGTGAAATGGGGATAATAATAGCACCTGCCTAGTAAAATTGTTTTGAAGATCAAACAAAGTAACACGTTTTTACATGTTTTGTGCTTTACAAACTTTAAAAAGTGCTCTAGAAATGCTAACTCTTATTATGGTAGCAGCTAAATGACATAGTATGTAAGAATGTTGGACTTAGAGGCAGAAAGACCTGAGTTTAAATCTTGCCTCAGTCCTTAATTAGTGTGACCTTGGGCAAATCACTTAAACTCTAAGTCTCTTCATCTACGAAATGGGAGCAATAATGATACCTACCTCAAGGACTATTGTGAAGATCAAATGAGACAGTACATGGAAAATGCTATATAAATGTTGCCTATTATTACTTAGGAATATACTATTGATTATATAGTTTGTTTTTGCTTATAGAAGGGATGGATATAGTTTGTATCTTTATATATGACAAGGCATTTCCTTTCTATTGAAGATTTATGAGGAATTCTTTACATCTCTATTACTTAAAAATGTTTGGGTGAAATGACTATGGTTAGGAGTAATTGCTTTTTTGATGACCTATGTGAAATCTCTAAATTAAATAAAAAATGATAAAGTTGATTCTTAAAGGTACTTTATAATACTAGTTTTGATATGTAAAGTACAGTAGTCTGTTTATTATTTATATTAGACTTGGTAAATGTTCCTAGCCATTTTGAGGGGGAAAAAGGACAGGGGGAAAATATAGAATGATTTCTTAATATCATGATGAGTGTCCAAATGAAATATTTAAGTCTAGGCCAAGAAGTTCTCAAGCAGATTCAGAATTTCCCTCCTTACCTTATGTTGGAGATAATTTCCCATCTGAACATCCATCTGCCAAATGTTTGGAACAGACCTGTTTTGTTGGCCGAATATCATTGTCATTCAGTCCACTTGGGAGGGATGTTACTGAGTTTGCCTATCCAGAATGGTTAATGATGGAACAGCAGCAGATATCAAACCTGGTCCTTCTCCACGCTACACAACTTTCTCCCTCCCACCAAACTTGCTCATTCAGCCTTTCACTGAGAAGGTAATTAATGCTTATTTCCAAATCACTGCTTGATGTAGATTCGAAATGCCTCCTTGGGAAGATTTCATTAAGATACTTAAATACATACTAGGCCCAACACAGACAAACGGCATCATTCAACAAAGCTGAAAATAGTACTGTTGCCATTCTGGTCCCTGGGAAGCACTTGGTCCTTGTTTGTGATGGAATTAGGTCATGGCATGCTATTATGAACTAGACCCTGGCTGGGGGAATTGAGGAAGACACCCCACTATCATCTTTGGAAAGTATCTAACAGTTGAAGCCAGAATTTCTATTTTGGCACACTTATAAACAGGGCAATGTTGTTTCCTTTGTTGCTTCTAATATTCTATGAATTGTCTCTGAGGGGACCTGACATCTTAGGATTTCTTTCCAGAGTTTTGTCATTTTTTTTTCCTTCGGAGAGCTGAAATTTCAGAAATGCATGTACAATTTTCTCAACATGACAACTGTGATTAGATTTCTGCTGCCATGTAATGTGGGATTTATTCCTATTTGATGGTATGTAGTCAAATTTTAGCTCTTACTTAGGGACCTTCAGCACAGAAATGGCAGCACTTCCCAATTAAAGGCTATGTCTATACAGGAAAGAGAAGTGGATAGCTGAAGCAGACACCTGGACAGTTCAGCTAAGATACCAAGTCACTGAATGAGAAAGTAAAAAAAGGAGGGGGTTTTGGGTCTTCATTAATAAGATTGTCTATTATATTGATTGATAGGGCTGGATAATTGCTTAACTCTCTATGGAAAAATAGAAACATGGAGTCAGAAGGGACCTGATAGTTTATCTTGTCTCAGTTTCCACTCCTTTGTTCTGCCTGTGTAGATACACTTATAGAACCTTGATCTTATTAATTTTCTCAGATATGGAGACTCTGCAAAATCCTTCATTCATATTGCTTATACTGAAAAAGCTGACTCTTCAAAACAATGTTTAAAAAAATCACCACATGCATTTGGGAAAAATGGGCATGTGGTTTATAGTTTCTTCCTCAGCTGTTTTCTGTTATCCTTAATTCTATGAGATTTTCCCCCACTTCTAGTTGCCTTATAAAATAGAGACAGTTTCTTTTCCTTTCAGGTTTTTGCCTCTGAAACTGTGTGACTTTGGACAAGTTGTTTAACCTCCCTGGGCCTCACTCAGTTTCCTTAATTGTAAAATGAGGGGGTTGGAACAGAGGGCCTCTGAGGTCCCTTCCAACTCTAGACCTATGGTGTAGTGGGAGGGCTAGGCCTGGTGTCAGGATGGGTTTAAGTGTCCTGTCTCTGAAGTATATTAACTGTGTTACCATGGTGAAATTGTTTGACCCCTCAGTGTTACAGACAATTGTCTATGCCTTGAAACTTCAGACAAATTATCAACTTCCCAAGGTGCTCCTCACAGCCCTGACAACAAATGTCATTCTGGACCAACCCTCTCCCCACCAAAAAATAAAAAAAAAAAATCTTTTGGACTGCAGCAAGAGGTGGGCAAGTCAAAGCTATAGTTTGGTCATGGTATAACATTGTTCGTGGAAAGGTAGCATCACTATTTTATATTTTTATGTATGACTTTTGTTATATATAGAAATAATTCCTGGATATTCTTTTCCCCCTCCCCCAAAGACCCCAGCAAAATAAACATCTGGAACTGGAGCTTCCTCTGTAACGAAGAAGAATAATTCAGCAAAAGCAACATCTAAATGGACTGTATCTGATGATATAGGAAACATTTTGTTCCTAGAGTCCCTTGCCTTTTTGCACAGAAGATCACAGGATTTAGAGCTGGGAGGAACTTCAGAAGCCAGCAAATCCAAACCCTTTGTTTTATAAATGAAGAAAATGAGATGCAAGGAAATTTAAGTGACTTGTCCAAGGTTACACAGGCAATATAAAAGCAAGATTCGAATCTAGGTCCTCTGACTCCCAAACCAGCAACCTTCGTTTTGCCACACTGCCTTGGGGTTACTTGTAGCCAGGTATTGACGGTCTTCAATTTTGGATCTTATTTCTCTTGTACCACATTTCCCCTTCATCTAGCTGCTACTTTTTATTCCTTATTTTCTCCATCTCCAGCTTTTCTTGGCCTTCCTCCCTTCCTAACTCCTCCCCTTCCCTCACTCCCCACCCCCTCCCACTCTCTCTCCATCTCTCTCTCTCTTTCTCTCTCTCTCTCTCTCTCTCTCTCTCTCTCTCTCTCTCTCTCTCTCTCTCTCTCTCTCTCTCTCTCTCTCTGTCTCCCTGCTGGGTTATACTACAAGGAGCAGCAAAGCTCAATACAAGATGGCAGGCCCAGTTCCAAATCATATACGCCATTAATTAAAAACAGCCTGACCTTACCTAACGTCTTCAGGATGTCTTTTAATAACACTAAACTTCCTTCCCTCGTTAATGAGTGCTTCTCTGTAATCACTGGGCAAGCCTATGTGACACTACCATTACAGGCAGATCCCAGTGTCCATCAGGACTGCAGTTGTTTGGCAGACCAAATCCTTGCTATTCAACAAAGGCAGCCATTGTGTCCCTGTCTATAGCCTCATGGATCTTTCCCAAAGGTCCCTTTAGAACATGTGCACGTGTACTTCCATCCCCTGATGTGCTGAATGCAATAATAGCCAGACAGCCATGGTAAATTGCTATCACCCTGGATTGTGACCTAACTTTTTCTAGCATGCTCTGAAAGGCATATGTGGCAGCTGGGCTGTGTGTGTGTGTGTGTGTGTGTGTGTGTGTGTGTGTGTGTGTGTGTGTGTGTGGGCAGGGGGAGGGAAATTTATGATGCTTTTGTCCAAGGCTGGGAGTATATGAAATGACTGATAGAGTGACAAGGTGTCACTGTCTTCACTGGATCAGCTGCTTCTTGGGTCTAATACAGCCACACAGCTGGAAAGTCCAAGGATGGCTGAGAAGCCTTGGTTTTGGCGAATTCCCAGTTGGCTCCGAGTGTACTTGAGAAAGTTCCTTGCAATGTTTAAAGTAGCACCTGCTTGACAATCCCAAAAGCAAGTTTTCCCTTTTCCATCATACTGTACATCTGTTATTTTGCTGACATGGAAACCAGGTTAAGAGTTAGATTCATTACTCACCCATGAAGTTGATTCCTGCTAAGCTGAAAAGCCCTTAGTTATGTTCTTGCCATGATTGTCCTAGCTACTGGACAGATGAAATCTCTATAAACATTATTTGGGGTGAGGTCAATAACAAATCTTTTATACCCTCAGGCTCAATTTGATGATGGTCAGGAAGTAATACTGAAAACCCTGAAGAGCTATGCAAGTGAAAGAAGGTACTGAGATTCCTTTTTTACAAAATTACAGTTTTATTGGTGCCTTTTATTTTTATACCAGTCATTTGAAATATACTGCCTCCATACCCACCCAACTGGTCCATCCTTGGAACAATGACAAAAAAAGTGGTTAAGCAAAAGTATGGAGATAGTGGTCCTCTCTCACAGTGCAGGGAACATTCTGTACCCTTAGCCCTCCACCTCATTGAGGAAAGGAAAGAGATGCTTTTCTTCATGGGATTCATTTTTAATTTCTTTTTACTGAGAGAATATGATGGGGAGAAACTATTTTCAAGGTGAGTTTTTCTGTCTATAATACATTACCTAGTTGTGGCAAACGGAAGCTTTGTACCTAGACTTGTAAATAAAGGAAAGGCAAGCATAGAGGGTTTTTTTTAACAGCTAAATTTTTCATGCATATAAAAGGAAGAGCTACTTTTATGCCGTTGGTTAGGGCTGGGGAGGGAATAATACTAGGTGACTTGAAAACACTTTAATATTGTGGCATGTATCTTAGTCTAGTAGCAGATTCTTTCTGTGAGGCTCTGTTGTGTACAATAAGATGAGAGAAAGAAAGAAAGAAAGAAAGAAAGAAAGAAAGAAAGACAGACAGACAAGGGAAGGAAGGAAGGAAGAAGGAAGGAGAGAAAGAAAAGAAGGAAAGAAGGGAGGGTGGAAGGGAAGATGAAAGAGAGGTAAAGAAAAAGAAAGGAAGGAAGAGAAGGATAGAGAGAAGAAGGAAGGATAAACCAATAAAAGGGAGAATGGATGGATATACCAAATCTCAAAGAGAGGTGAATGGAGTAGATACTATGGAAGTCAATAATCATTGGAGAACAATTTATTTTGATAGGACAAACTTTTCAGCATCCAAACGAGGGGAATGCTTTGACCACTAAGGCAAGTTTATATAATACATGGTTTTGCACAAAGTAGACAATAAATGATTTTTTGAATTTAGCTAAGTAGTTTGGGATATGCTATATAGACAAATTATGTTTGAAAATTTTGTAAATTGGAGGTTTGGAGCTAGGAATGTGGTTTTCTTTTTCAAGGTTACATGGCTAGTCATTATTTATGTGTGGGTGCTCATTTTCTGAGGCCGGATTTGATCTCGGGTCATCCCAACTCCGAGGCCAGCACTCTTACTCACTGTGCCACCTAGCTGCCCCTTTAGGGCAATTGGGGTTAAGTAACTTGCCCAAGGTCACACGGCTAGGTTTTTGTTTGTGTGGGTTAAGTGTCTGAGGCCGGCTCCGAACTCAGGTCCTTCTGACTCCAGGGCCGGCGCTCTACTCACTGCGCCACCTAGCCACCCCTGGAATGTGGTTTTCTTATGAAACAATGTGGCAAATAGTTTAGGTTCCCAGGAAAGCCCACAAAAATCTATTTAACCTGTGTGTGTGTGTGTGTGTGTGTGTGTGTGTGTGTGTGTGTGTGTGTGTGTGTGTGTTTGTCTCTGTCTATGTGTCTCTCTGCATGTGCATTTGCTTCTGCCATGGGTTCCATGAAATTCTCCTATAACTTAACTGACATTGAGAGTTGTCAGAGGCAGTAAAAGGTTGTGACTTACCCATGGTCACACAGCTAATGTGCTAGTATGGGTCAAAAGCAAGACTTGAACCTGCATCTTCCTGACTTGAAGACCTGTTTGCTATCATTCTATTTAATCTATCATGTCAAAGTTGAATTCTACAGATTTATAGTCACTAAGTTTAATCCCAAAGGAAAGCCCCGTTTCTTTGCAGAGGTAGCTAACTTTGGGTATGGAATACCACATATTATGTTAGACTTTTTTTTTAAAAGCAATTGGGGTTAAGTAACTTGCTCAAGGTTACACGGCTAGTCATTATTTGTGTGTGGGTGCTCATTTTCTGAGGCCAGATTCGATCTCGGGTCATCCCAACTCCGAGCCAGCACTCTTACTCAATGCGCCACCTAGCCACCTGATGTTAGACTTTTAAAGAAAATTGTTATTTAGTATGGAATTGTAGTTTCTCTTTTCTTTTTTTGTTATTGTTATTCATCCTTCATTTTTTTAGAGAGGACCAATGACATCACGGGTAATGTCTTGACTTGCATGTGAATTAGAGTTAATTGAAGCGGAGTTATACAAAATCATCAGCCTTGCTTTTTCTTCCTGAGTTGCTGAAGTCCTGGTGGCAAGACAGAAAGTCAGGATGACTGGTGATGGTCTGGGATGTAGTGGATGACCTTGGCATCTTTGATGTTTGACCAAGCTCTAAGTGTTTCACAGTACCTGTGTCAGCTGCCTTCAGGGCTGTGGAAACAAATTGTTTGCATCCACCCATTCTGCCAGGGTAAGTCCTCACATGCTTGGAGTAGATATTCCTGTAACTCACCAAAAGGTCTGAGGCATAGTGGTTACCATCAGCCTGGTTTAGCCTGTCTGCCTAGGTGATTTCACATTTTACAGTTTCTTGGAGCCACAGGTAAGAGTTGAGTGAGTTGAGTACACAGCAAAGGTGGATGAGCAGTCCTGAAAAGGGCTTGGCAAGTCCTCATACCACAACTGCTAGTCTTCCCAAATGCCCCACTTGGGCAGGTAGGAAAAATATTGGTGACAAAAAAGCAAAAATTAGGGAGGTGAATAGGTGATAGGGTTGGATTTGTGATTCCACTGATTATGGAATTCTCAAATGAAGGTCCATTGTAGTCAAAGCTATGATTTTTCCAGTAGCAATGCATGGCTGTGAGAGTTGGGCTATAAGGAAAGCTGAGCACCAAAGAATCAATACTTTCAAACTGTGGTGCTAGAGAAGACGTTTGAGAGTCTCTTGGACAGCAAGGAGATCAAATCAGTCAATGCTTACAGAAATTGATTCAGACTAGTCACTAGAAGGTCAAATACTGAAACTAATGCTTAAATACTTTAGTTACGTAATGAGAAGACAGGATTCATTGGAAAAGACCCTGATGTTGGGGACTGTTGAAGGCAAAATGAAAAGGGAAAGGCAGGAGATGAGATGGATAGTGTCATGGAAGCAATGAACTTGACCTTAGTCAGACTTAGGGAAATAGTGGAGTATAGAAGGGCCTAACAGTATTGTCTGTGGGGTCAGGAAGAAGCAGACACAATTGAATGGCTAAACAACAACAGATGATGAAACTCCCTCTACCAATGATGTCAGTACTCTCTGGAGTTTTATAATCTTTAATACGGGAATATGATTTTTGGGATTGCACATGTATAATCTGTATCAAATTGCTTACCATCTCAGGGAAGGGGGATCGGAAGGAGGAAGGGAGATAATTTGGAGCTAAAAATTTTTTGTTAATGAATGTTAAAATTGTCTTTACATGTAATTGGGAAAAATATACATACATATATATACATATATATGCATATATATATTTACATATATATATTTAAAACAGGGATTTTATAGTCTCAGACAGTGGTATAAAGCACCAAGAAAAATGTGACTCACCCAGGGTAACACCATCAATACCAAAATTGGTTTAAAATCACCTAACTGAAATAGTACTATTAGTAACATAGTTTCAATGATCTGTGTTATGAGTTAAATAGACTTTTTGTGGACTGGCCTGGGAACCTAGCCAACATAGTATTCATTTGCTTCTGTGGAGAAATGGATTCTATTGCCTTGATGCAAGAAACATGGTGGCATAGAGAATACTTCTTGCTTTCTAGGACCCTGGAGGGAACCCACCCCAGTGTCAAGTGGGTGGGCCATTTGTATGTAAAAGACACGTGTAAATTAGGAGTTCATAAACCCAGGAATGCCTGCATATTATAATGGGTTAGAGTAGTTCCTTAAAAATCCTTGCAGCATTTGATTGAAAAAAAGGGAAAGCTAGGGAATTCACAGCAAAAGCTGACCTATATCCTCTCAGCTTTGACCAGGAGCTTTCTCTGACAGTGTGTTATATGGGAGTTCTGCCAAAGAGTGATGGCTAGACCTTCATTACAGTTCACAGGATGCCAGCAGGAGACCACTTATGCTCATGGCTGCCCAGACATCTATATGACACAGTATATTGTGAATGAACAAAGAGGCCAACTACCTTCTTACAAAGCTCCCATCATAATGAGGGAGTCCTATTTAATTTCACATTTTTAGTTATTTCATGTGAAGGTGAGTTGGAGGCTCATATATTTGCAAGGTTTATTCAGACAGTCACTGGAAATATTGGTTAATGAACTCCATGGCTCTCCAGAATATGCAAATGGTGTGTCTGGTGTGTCTAGTCTCCTTTGTTACTCAGATAACATCAAGCCAGCCACCGACTCATATGGAGAGAGGGCCAACTCCTCCACAGTTTGGGATTACAGAAAATGGCAGGTTTTCATCTCTTGTTTGGGAGGAGAGAAGCCACACTCTTCTGTCCATATGGGTATAGAATTGTACAATCTGCAAAGGTATAGATATGTGATGTTTAGATAGAAAACGACACAGTACTGTAAATTGTGCTCCATCAAAAGTATGGTTCATAGAAAGGTCAATGGAAAATTCACAAACTGAAAAATTCTTCCTTTTTTCTTCTGGATGATACAACCTACAGATTTCAGAGGTAGTCAGGCAGCTTCATTCGGGGTCAGTGTGTGTGTGTGTGTGTGTGTGTGTGTGTTCATTCTATGAAGGATGACTGGCCTAGTTATTTAATGGAAGTCCTATGCTATTTAGCTGCAATACCAGTAAAAAGACTGAAGTTTTTTTTTTTTTCAAAGCTTACACTGTGTGACTTCAGGAGGGTTCTTTTCAAGTACTCTATAATCCCTTACAAATGTTCATTATTAATACTGCAAATACTTATAGAGTACCTTAGATCCAAGAATGTCAGGCAGCTTTTCAAACATTATTTCATGAATCTTCAAAACACCCCTGTGGATGGCAAATATTGTTCCTCATTATGGGGGTAGACATGAAGAAACATTGTTGATGTGATTTGCTCAAGGTTATAGCAGAGTGCAGGTTGCCAGAATCCTATTCTTATTAACTGAAGGCCAGAGCTCAGATGGAAGGTGCCATCCAGAAATGCAGTCAGGTTCAAATTACTCAAGGGTTCCTTCTGGAAAAACACTGAGCAATTTCAAACTGTGTGACTGGAGGCATTGAGTCTATGGAAAACTGAGGGATAGGAACCCGATACTGAAATTCAACAAATTTGTTTAATTAAGAAGAATATTTAAATATAACACACTGCCATGGAATTTATATGGGAATAGTAAAATAGAGGATCCTCTGTGATTTCCTTAACTGTAGGGATTTCTTCCTTCCAGACCAGGGATTCTTAACCATTTTTGTATCTCATAGAAGGCACTCTAGAAGTCTGGTGAAACTTATAGACCCCTTCTCAGAATCATGGTTTTGATTTTCATTTATTTATTTATTTTGAGGCAATCATGGTTAAATGACTTATCAAGGATCACACAACTAATAAGTGTCAAATGTCTAAGTTCGGATTTGAACTCAGGTTCTCCTGACTCCAGGGCCATGCTCTATTCACTTAGCCACCCAGCTACCCCAGAATCATGTTTTTAAATAAAGGAAATGCTAAATTGCAGTAAGAGGCTAGTAGAAATAAAGATTTTGTTCTTTTTTTCCCCATCAAATTTCCCAGATGCCTTGAAATCTCTCCACAGACCTCAGGTTAAGGACACTGGAGTAGATAGATTTCAACCCTTCTATGACTTCATAAATAAGTCCTAAGGATTTGCCTGAGCCAGTGATCTACAGAGGGTCACCCAGCTAGTGTCAGACACAGGAGTTAAACCCTGGCATTTCTGACTCTTCTCATGTACTGAAGTCTTTAAACACACACACACACACACACACACACACACACACACACACACAATTAAAGAAAAGAAATCTAACATTACTTACATATTTGATGTGAGAGAGCAAATTGTAATGGAGTTATTTCTCTTTGGCAGTATTACTGGACTTCACTCTCCTTGAACTAGGGATCATTCCTACTGGGGAAATGAATGAATGAATGAATGTATGAAAAGAAAGCATTTTTTAATAGAGCTACTACTGTGTGACAGGCTCTACGTTTAGCCCTAGAGATACAAATACAACCATGAAACAGATCCTGCCCTTGAGGAGCTTATTTTATTTTATTCTTTTTGCTTTTTAGAGGGGGAAATGCAGGGCAATCAGGGTTAAGTGACTTGCTCAAGGTCACATGGCTAGTAAGTGTTAAGTGTCTGAGGCTGCATTTGAACTAAAGTCCTCCTGACTCCAGGGCCAGCGCTCTATTCACTGTGCCACCTAGCCACCCCAGGAACTTATTTTCTAAGAGAAAGAGACAACAACATGCAAAGGGAAGTTGTAACTAGGAAAGGGAATTTTGTTGTGGAAAGTTTCAATGGAACAATAGGGCAGTGGATTGGTAAGTTCTTTTAGTGGTGCTGTAATTTTTGTCCTCATGATGAGAGAGATGGAGAGACAGGAGGCATGCTATGCACAGTGGCTGGGTGGGAAATGGCCATGGTGAAGAGATATGGTAGGGTCTCAATATTTAGAACACATGCATTTATTAAAAATATATATGCATATTATAGATGTATAGACACGTGTGTATGTGTGTGTGTTTATGTGTGTTTGTGTGTGTGTGTGTGTGTGTGTGTGTGTGTATGTATTAGAAGGGGCAGCTAGATGGCTCAGTGGATAGAACTCTGGGCCTGGAGTCAGGAAGACCTGACTTCATATCTGCCCTGAGGTACTTAATAGTCGTGTAACTTTGGGCACGTCACTTATCCTGTGTTTGCTTAATCCACTAAAGAAGAAAATGGCAAAGCACTCTACTATCTTTACCAAAAGAACCTCATGGACAGTATGGTCCATAGGGCCATGAAGAGTTGGACATAACTGAACAACAACATATGTTAGGGAGAGGGATGAGGTGATACAAGGACCTGTCTTTGTAATAGTAATGGAATTTAAAGATCCCCCAGTATTGGCTTGGTTTTCGGGTTGAGTGTTAAAACCCAGAGCTTGTGAATCCCACTTGTGGGATGGACTTGTTGACATGAAAAGAGAGGGCTGAACTGGGAGGAGCTGGTGCCTTGGATTTAGAGAGGCACGAGCAGAGGAAGAGAGGCAGAAGAATTTTTGGAAGCAGCATCATGGAGGCAGAGAGAGAGAGGATTGCTGAGGGCCAGTTTGAGCTGCCCAGGACTTTTGAGAGCTGCCACCAGGAGCTGCCAGGAACTGAGGAGACATGGCTGTGATGCCAGTACTTTGTCTGTCTGTTTTGATGTAGTTTTGCCAGATTCGTCTGCTGGTGAAGGACAGTGCTATTGTTGCAGAGGTCCTGGAACCTTGCTATTGGTTCAGAAGCCCTGAAGAAGGATTTTCTTGTTGTATGTTTACAGAAATCCTGGAAGAGGGTCTTGTTAATGTTTTTAGGGGTCCTAGGACTGTTCTGCAGACAGAGAATGAATTAGTGAGGACACTGGCAATGTATCTTGTGGCCTTGTTAATCTTTGTCTCCCCAGGAACAGAGATTGCTGAGAACTTGCTTCTGGTCAAGAGGAAGAAAAGACCTCCCTTTAGGTATTAAATGCTGTGATGATATCTTAACCTTGTTGTAACTCAGGGGTAGATGGCCTTTGTGCTCTCTACTGCCCCTTTTGAGAATGTGCGTGGCATTAACTGATGGTAATTGTAATTCAGTTGTGATCCAGGAGTGGGAAACTTTTGACTTTTTTGTGCTCTGTGACTGACCAAATGAATGTACTTTGTTTATTATTGGAAACTAATCTCCATTTGAGAAGAGGGTCTTTGGGATTGACTAAATGAATGTACTGCCCAGGGGTAGTTCTTGGAAGAGGGACTTTGTGATTGACTAAATGAATGTACTGCCCAGGGAAGGAGTAGTACTTAGAAATTATACTTGGTAAATGCTGTATTTTGAATTATGCTATAATTTGATTTTCTCTGTTCTTAATTTGTCACTGAATAAAATGGAGAGAGGCTATGCTGGTTTTTTTTTTTTTTAAAGCAATTGGGGTTAAGTAACTTGCTCAAGGTTACACGGCTAGTCATTATTTATGCGTGGGTGCTCATTTTCTGAGGCCGGATCTGGTCACGGGTCATCCCAACTCCGAGGCCGGCGCTCTTACTCACTGCGCCTCCTAGCCGCCCCTTTAGGGCAATTGGGGTTAAGTAACTTGCCCAAGGTTACACGGCTAGGTTTTTTTTGTTTGTGTGGGTTAAGTGTCTGAGGCCAGCTCCGAACTCAGGTCCTTCTGATTCCAGGGCCAACGCTCTATTCACTGCGCCACCTAGCCGCCCCGGCTATGCTGGTATTTTGAATCCTTGGAAGTTGCCTTTGCTTGGCATTACATTATGGAAGTTGCCTTTGCTTGGCATTACAGTCTTTAAATCAGGAAGACCTAGATTAAAATCAGTTAGCATTTATTAAGCCCTTACTATATTCCAGGTACTGATGTAAGAACTGGAGACACAAAGAAAGGCATAAACAGAAAAAAAAACAACCCAACCTATAGTCCTTACCCTCAAGGAGCTAACATTTTAATGGGGAGGGGGGTGAGGCATGTAAATAATGATGTACATATGAGACATAGTCAGTATAAATGGGAGGTAATTTCAGAAGGGAAAGGGGATGGGAGAGGAGAGAAAACAATGGGAAAGACGTAGAAAAGTCTGCAGAAGTCAGGATTCAAACTGAGTGAAAGGAATCCAGAAGGCAGAGGTGAGGAAGGGAACATTTCAGCAATTGGGGAGAGCTTGTACAAAAGTATTGGAGATGGAACATCTTGTAAGAGGAACAGTAAGTGGGCTATTGCTGCTGGATCCTAGAGGCCATGGAAGGGATTAAAGTGTATTAACACTGGAAATAATAGGAAGGGATCAGGCTATAAATTACTGCCATTGAAATAATTCAGGTGAGAGGTGATGAGACCCTAAGCCCTATATGACAGATTTCATATAGAGTTTGATTGAGAAACCGTGTATGACACTGAACTTGGGTGACTGGGAGAATGATGCTGCCTTTGTCAATAAAAGGAAAGTTAGGAATGGTGAGGGTTTGAGGGGAAGGGGAAAGAATGAGTTCTGTTTTGGACATGGCAAGAATGCCCTCTTCTCTTCATCTGTCCATCCCCAATTGTTATCATCCCATATCTTTCCTCCCTCTTGTAAAACTCTTTGTGACTGTCTAGAATCAGTGCTTCCTCTTTTATTTCTATAGTCTGATTGCGCTTCCTCTGTTTGCTCATCCTGCCAGACAATTACTTGACTTTTGAGTTCTTTGCCAAGGTAGAACTCTGCTTCCAGAGTGGAGAGTGCTGTGTCCCAAATTTCTAGGATTTTGCACAGCTGTTCTTAGAGTTTTTTCTAGGTATCTGCCTCAGGACTGTGAGGAGGACTTTTTCTCCACAGCCTCAACAAGCTCTGCCACACCAGCACTCCTCACCCCAGGACCACCACCCAAGACAGCAACCCAGATCCAAGCAGGGCAAAGCAAAAGAATCCTGCCTCAGTGCCAGCAGAGAGATTCCTGCAAATGCCCTCTGGACAGTCACTTGGTTTCCTTATGATCTATAGACCTGGAGCCAGAAGCAGCAGCAGCAGTTATAGCCCCCATCACCTCCACCACCCTATGGTCAGGGGCCGGACCATGCTCTTCTTTCACCCAGTATCAGCAGGGTTCCCCACTGATCTTTTATTTTCTCTTTGGCATTTATGGGTTGATAAGTCTGGAAACGATCATAGCTGCCAGTGATTCACTCTCCTGAAGTCTGCTTCAGCCATTCTATGCTGCCAGTCTACCCACCGCTGGTCTGGGCCCAGCAGCTCACACAGGACTTGGTGGGATAGACCCTTCCTGTCAGCCTGCCAGGCTGCCTTCAGGGGGAGATTTGTTTCTCTCTGTCCCTTTGTGGGTTCAGTAGCTTCAAAATTTGTTTAGCGTTATATTGCAGGTTGTTGGAGTGGGAACTCAAACAAGTTCCTGCTTTTCTCTGTCATGTTGGCTCTACCCCTCCTCTTTTCTTTCTAACTTTTCTAATCTCTCTTCAATTTGGCTTCTGGCCTTATCATTCTACTCAATTGTCCTTTCAAAGTTAGCAATTATCTTTTAATTGTCAAATCTAATGCCCTTTTCTCAGTTTTCATCCTTTTTTTTTCTTTTTGGAGGGCAATTGGAGTTAAGTGACTAGCCCGAAGTCACATGGCTAGTAAGTGTGTCAAGTGTCTGAGGCTGGATTTGAACTCAGGTCCTCCTGACTCCAGGACCAGTGCTTTATTCACTGTGCCCCCTAGCTGCTCCCCAGTTTTCATCCTTATTGACCTCTCTGCAGCCTTTGATATTGATGGAATCCTTATAAAATTGCCCCCAGTCCCAACATTCTAACTTCTCTATGGGCCTCGCTGAACTACAGGTATATGCTGATTTAATAACACAATCTGGCTTTAACTACCCCGAAGGCCCCCAGACTTAATGTATCCATTGCCTCTATCTAGCCACTGACCCCTGCCCTTACTCAATATCCTAACGTCCTCAAATATGCCTCACTACCTCACCAGAATAACAGGTGTGTCCATGAACATCTCCCCTAGATGTTTTCTTCTCTCCTCTGACACTGTCACTACCCAGATGCAGGATCTTATCACCTCAAGCCTAATGGTTGGTCTCCCTGCCTCAAATCTCTACTCACTCTAAGTCCATACTCCTTTAATGGTCAAATTAATTTTCCTAAGGTACAGTTATAATTATACTATCAATAATCTCTAATGGGTCCCTATAACCTCTAAGATTAAATATGAAATTCTTTGTTTGGCATTCAACTCTCCTCCCTTCCTCCTACTCCCTTGCTAACCTTTTCAGTCTTCCCTTACTCCACCCCTTCACCCTCTCTCTTGAACTCTGAGATCTGGTGACAGTGTCCTCCTTGCTGTTCTTCAAACATGGCATTCCATCTCTCAACACTGCGTTTTCATTGACTGTCCCCATGCCTACATTTTTCTTTCCTCATTTCCACCTCCTGGTTTCCCTAGCTTCCTTCAAATTCCAATTAAAACCCTGACTTCTGCAACAAACCTTTACTGACCCCCCGTTAAATCTGGCACCTTCCTTCTGTTTATTATCCCCAATTTATTTTGCATATAACTCCTTGTATGTATTTATTTTCATGTTGTTTTCTTCCCCCATTAGACTGTGAGATCCTTAAGAGCAAGGGTCATCTTTTGGTCATTCTTTGTGTCTTTAGTGCTTAGGAAAGTGTCTGGAACATAGCAGGCATTTTGTAAATGCTTGTTGATGTAAATGTTTGCTTGTTGACTGACTTACTGAAAGATGAGGATTGAAAAAAATGCCATTAGACTTGGCAATTAAGAGATGTAGCAGCAAGCACCCCCAGCATCCCCAGAGGGGCTGCCAACACAAGTTCTTAGATCTGCTTTTGTAAAGGAAAGCAACTCAAAATCATTTAAAAAGCTCACTTTAATCAGTCAAACATATATTACCTAGTTCAGGGGAAAAGGTCAGCACCCTGAACTTCAAAGTATACAGACAGATCAAACAGATAGGTTTCCAAATTGTCCAACCATTATCAATACCAAAATCACAGTTACCAGAGAGGGAAGCATCAACATCTGGGTTTTCAAAGCCAGGGGTGGGGGGGAGGGAGCTCTCAATGGCTGCCCAGAGTCTCATCTGGTCAAATCACACAACACTTCTCAAAGTAAGCCCCAAAGCAAAGCCTCACATCAGGAATTATATAGGCTTCTCCTGGCTCAGAGAATGTAACCACCCTCTTGACCCACTGCCCAATCACACAGCATCAAGGTGTGGTCATTCCTGAAAACCAAGCCTCCTACCACAGGCTCCATGTGACCACATTCAGCCTGTTAGGGGGCAGAGTATACTTTCAAATCAAGGAAGGTTCTCTGAGTCACTTAAGCCAATCAAAGGGCCTAGGGGCAGGGAAGATCTTCAAATCTGCATTTCCATTACAAGAGATCACTTTTCATTGGGAGAGAGCAGTTTCAGTTGAATGATGAGGCTAGAAGCCAGACTTCATAGGGCTTAGAAAGGAGTGAGAAGAAAGGAAGAAGCAATATCTATGCAAGAAAGTCATAATCTGTTGGAGAAGACTTTATGGAATGGTATCCAGGGTGCATGTAGAAGAATTTGTCTTGATAAGGAGAAGGACTATCTTTTTATGTGAGGCAGAGAAGGAAGACAGAGGGGTGTGTGTGTGTGTGTGTGTGTGTGTGTGTGTGTGTGTGTGTGTGTGTGTGTAGATGTCTGAGTGATGTGAAATGAGGGAATTCAAATAGCCACAATCAAATAGCCACATTTTTTTTTCTCCAGTTGTCAGTAGCACCAGAATAGGAAAAAAGGAGACAGATAGAGTTTGACAAAAAGTGTGATTGGTGATAGAATAAGGAAAAAGGGATTTGTATGTGGAAGATATTCAGCAATGAGACCACCAAGGAGAGAAAGGAAAGGGAGGAGAGAGCATAGGGGTGCACAGGTGGTGGCCTGGGAAAGAACTGAGGAGTGGAAGGATTGGAGGTCATGATTATGACAAATAACAGGGTCACTGGGTTGTAAGGTATAGGGAATGGTGGAATGACAAAATATGGTCAGATAAAAGAATATGGGAGTTCCTAATGAGGGAAGTAGAACTTGAGGGGCAATATCAAGGGTAGAAGTATAACTGATGTAGAGTGGACAAGTAGGGTGTAGGAACTGAGACCGAGGAACTGGGAAGTTAGGAGAGTTGAGGGAGCATCAATGTGTATATTAAAGTTCCCTGCCTCTGACTTTACACTGACTGTGGGAACCTGGTCAGTCATTGAACTCCTCTGCCCCAGGCAACTGTCTACCACTATAAATTGCAGGGTTGCCAATCAGCATTGATACTGGAACTCAATTTCTGTACCAGGAGTTTTCTATTATCAGTGAAACCATAGATTGAGAGAGATTTACTACCTTGTAATCTGGATTCTGATTTTGGGGTATAAGGTTTTAAAAAATCATTTTATTAACGCTTTTAAAAAGTCATCATCACTTCCCAAAGATTCTCTCTCACCCCTAATAAAATTCCTCCTTGAAACAAATACAGCTAAGAAAAACAAGGCAAATTACCATGTTTGTGATGCCATGCTACATTCCCCCACCTCCTCTCTACCAAGAAAGTGGGGAAACATACCTTGTCATTAGTCCTCTGAAGTCAAGACTGGTTAATACATTTGTTAATGGCAGGCTAGTATACTTATAGCTCAGGTTTGAAGATGGAAGGAATTTAGGCACTCCTAGGTCATTCAATAGTTAACAAGAGGAGGTTTGCTACTCAGCCTAGAAATGGTATTGAACTAGGATAGTCTGTGTCTCTATGGCTGCTCAGCAGGGCAGAGTGTGGTGGCTGGCATGGTCTTGGGCATCCACCAAATCTGAAGTCTCCACCCCCCACTCTTTTAAGCTCTTAGGCCACCAAGAAGCAGTATGTTTGATAAGAAGAAAATTAGGGCCATCCATTATCCCATCTCTTTGGAGATTTCTTGGCCCTTTGACCACTTCCTCCTTTCTTTCTAATTTTCATTCAACCTTATGTATCTCTTTTCCTGTTTCCTTCAAAAGTACTTAGAGAACGCCTATCCTTAAAACAAAACAAAAACATACAAACAAAAAACATCTTGCACTTGACCCTTCAATCCCCTCAAGCTATAGTCCTACACATCTCTTTCTTTTCACAGCCAAATTTCCATAAAAAGCTATTTATGCTAATTGCCTTCACTTTCTCCCTTTCACCTTCTCCTAGCTATAAACTTTACCAAAACATCTCTTAATTGCCACCTCCCAGACTTTAGAGTGTAAACTCCTTGAAAGGTGGGGCCCTTGCATTTCTTGTGTTTATATTACTAGTACATAGCACTGTGCCTAGGCACATAGTATGCCCTTAATAAATACTTGGTGATTGATTGCTTGGTTACCTTCAATACAGTCATTGAAACCAATTGACCCCACCTTCCCAACTCTCTCATTCATGGGTTTTTGGATACCGTTTCTCCATTGGCTATCTTCCTACCTACTGGCCACCCTTTCATTGCTCTCCTTTTCTGCCCCAAAGGCACTCACACTAGAAAACCAATTGGTGGGAATGAAGAAAGCAGTCTTTCCCATTATGGGTATTCAGGGCAAGGGGAGGCCACGCAGGAAGAAGGAGGTAGAGGAAGAGGAAGAGAGTTTCCTTCCCTTTCCAGTTGACTTAGGGGAGTGAACTTCTCTAAGATGTTCCTGCTTTGCTCAGCTTTATCCCTTCTTCCACTTTTGAACTCAAGGCGATCTCCAAAAGCCTCCTGTTTTACTTTGTGCCTCCTCCATAGGGGTAACTGCATCCTTTTTCACAGTTCAGCATTGCCCCACTTCTATCACCACAGGGTAATATCCTCTCCCTCCCCCTTCCGATGGCATGGAGACCAAATGTACCTTTTCCAAGTCATAGTGGAAGGGGTGGCTAGGTGGCGCAGTGAGTAGAGCGTCGGCCCTGGAGTCAGAAGGACCTGAGTTCAGATCCGACCTCAGACACTTAACACACAAAAACCTAGCCGTGTGACCTTGGGCAAGTTACATAACCCCAATTGCCCTCCAAAAAAAACCAAAACAAAAAAAAACAAAAAAAAAACACCAAGTCATAGTGAAATAAACACCATTAACATTCACAATAGCAATGACAGCTCTTGAAAGTCTACAAAAGTACTTTCCTCACAGGAGAGTTTTCAACTGAGGAAACAACAAGATGTACCTAAATGAGGCATCTGGGTAACAGAATGACCGAAGAGTCCTGGACATTGTGTTAGTAAGACTTCAGTTTAAGTTGTGGAACCCTGTTTGGGAACTCAATGGCCTCCCTTCTGTACTAAAGGAAGAAGCTTCAGACAATCTCAAATCCCAAGTGTAATGTTAATAGTGATGAGGTTTGCATTGGGTTGCAGTCGGTCATGTCTAAAGACTTACAAAGACTCAGGTCGACTCCAAGTTAGTTGGAAAGATTTATTTGAGTTTTGAGGTTTCACGCTCTAAGTTCCTTAGAGGAAATTAGCCCTCTCAGTAAGGCAAGACACATAATTTTATAGAGAATATGATGCTGATTACATAATCAGGATTTACATAAAATTATAGGAACATGATTGATATTAGAAAGGCAGGAAAGGTTTGTTGAGGGATTAGGTAATGGAGGAGGGGTCCCAGCCTTAGTGTAACTGTGCATGTGGTTACCCATAATGCATATAGTTAGGGGGCATGTATATATGGTAATGATATTATAATATCTTATATAATATCATAGGTTCACTCCAGGTCAGTTCTTTACTCTCACTGCACAGGTGCTAACAGAGGGTGGGCCCCTTTTATGGTTAGGTGGTCAAGTATCCTGCTCTACATCCTGGTGGTGGCGTCTTCTGATAGGCTAGCTATTGTGGTCTTGTTTGGTGAAGATGGATAATTAGGTATTGTGGTCCTGTCTTGGGCTAAATGGATGATGCCATTGTGATTGCACACCTGTTCTCCTGAAAAGGGTCTGGGGGAGTGCTGGGTTTCTATCACATGGGCACTCCTGCTGCTTCTGTGGGAACTAAGAGTTCAGGGATGCACTGTTTTTTTTTTTTTTTAGTGAGCAGTGAGGCATATGTTAGGACATTGATGGGGGGAGAGGGGCTGCTAGGTAGAAACGGTGAGCCTGTAGTGAAGTTTGGATATTGGGGCTGGGGGCAGTTCTGTTAGGACTCCATCATTAGCATATAAGATCTTCCCTGCCCATTAAAAGACTTCACATGGAGCCCATTAAGGGAGGCTTGATTAGGGGAGGCTTGCTTGTAGGAAGGCTTTCACACCTTTTGTTCATTTCTAATTAGGCACTGGGTCATGAGGGTTATGATGCCTTCTAAGGTTAGCATTTTGCTCTGGGGCTTACTCATTTGAAGTGTTCTTGTGATTTGGCCATATGAAATTCGGGTAGCCATTAAGGACGTCCTCCAGCTTTGAAAAACCCAGATATTGGTGCTTCTCTCTCTGGTAACTTTGTATATATTGCCTTGGTCAGACATTTGGATCTGTCTGTTGATTTATGCTAATTTCTCAGACAGAAGCCCTGTCTGTTGGTCTTTATTTTTCTGCTTGTATCTTTTCTATTTTCTTTGTTTGGATATTCTCTGAAGTTCAGGGTGTTGATTTTTCCCCTGAACTAATGAATGTAATTTTAAAAAAAGTTGTTGTCCCCTTGAATAGCAATCTTTCCTAGTAAAGCAGATCTAAGAATCTGTGCTAGCAGCCATCCTGGGTATGCCAGTGTGGTTGCCACTATACCAAGTCAAATACCTGAAATAAGGCCTTCAGGAACATCCAAAATCCACTTTTCTCATCTGAGAAGGTTGAATATCAACTAGCCAACAATTCTCTAGATCAGGTGTGGGGAACCTTTAGCTTCCAGGCCACATGTGGCCCTCTAGGTCATCATGTGTGGTCCTCTGACTGAATTCAAATTTCCTAATCCCTGCTTTAGACATTCCCCTTTCCTTCTCTCTTTCCTGAAAGAGTCAGTACCACTCTCCAAACCTTGATCTGCACACTGGGTCTAGATTCCCTATTTTTTCCAGGCTCCCCATGCCTGGTCCTGCTTGACCCAGATAAGAAATCTATAAAGAACCCACCAGGCTTTACCAGTTTGAGTGTCCCCTTCCAGTGTGACCCTGGAGGCCCCGAAGCATTTCCATTTCTCCCTGTCTTCTTCTCTGATTGTGAATATTTCCCCTCAATAAACCTGCCTTGCTTTATTTTCTCTCTGATGATCTTGTCTCATATTGTGTCTTGTGGTGTTCTGCCTTTCTTTGTTACTATATCTGAGGATCATGAACCTCACTCAAATTACATTAAGGCAAGTTTAATTTCCTTGGGCCTTGATTTACTCATCTGTAAAAACATGGTTTTGAACTCAGTGATCTCTCAGGTAATTTTCAACTCTATATCTGTGAATTTGTGAAAGTCAAGGAGGTCAAATGTCTTTAATGACAAGGTTGCTGAGACTTTAACCTAGGTCTCTGTGCTATAAGAATCTGTGTTCCCTTAAGTTAAGCCACCACATGATTCCACTGGTAAAGGCATCCTCTAGTTCAAACCTCAACACAATTTGCCTTCTTTCACTCCTTAGTCCAGAGAATGACTCAGGAATGTGAAAATGTTTCCCTAAAGCTTAGTACACTCACTTGATCAAAAACTCAACTTTACCTGGACTGACAAGGAATATTTTCAGGATAGGGTTATTTCTACTCCCCTCATCTTAGTATCCTTACTTACTCATTCAGCTATGATGGGGACAATCCTCTTTCACATTTGTTTATTTGTTTTCTATAATACTATGGGAAACACAGCCATGTTGACAGCAAATCATAGAAGTAAACCACTCTTGGTTACATTTAGCCAATAGAATCTATCCATATAACAACTCATTAAGTGTCTGTTAAGAGCCTATTATGGTCAAAGCAACTGTGCCAGGTCCATAGGGCACCCAGATATGAGTGAATGACACAGGGTCTGCCCTCAGACTAGAAAGGAACTCACCCTGGTATACAAATGAACACAATACAAATTAGAATATAAATTGCATACAAATAAAATAAGATGTATTTTGTGGTCCATGACAGACTCTTTTGGCATTGACTTTTCCATGGCTTAATCCTCTGTAAAAGTGCAGAATCAGAAACCTAGTTAGGACCTTGAGGAGACATATTTCTCAGCTTCCTAAACCACCTCAAGCAGATAAGAGGATTATAGCATGGAATGATTTAGGGAGTTAAATAAGTGGATTGGAAGTCATTTCTACCTTTGCCATTTCACTATTTTACTATTTAACCTTTAAAATACCAAAATTCTATTTTCTCCTTTCAAAGAACCTTAAAAAGAACTTTTAATCCTTAAAGTTAGCCTTCTAACCCATGGGTGGGTGGGTAAGACTACTTGTTTATAAATTGCTTGTTGATTGTCCAGTGAGAACAACTTTATTTTTTTTATTTTTTATTTTTATTTTTTGCCTTTTGGAGGGCAATTGGGGTTAAATAACTTGCCCAAGGTCACACAGCTAGGTTTTTGTTTGTGTATGCGTTAAGTGTCTGAGGCTGGATCCGAACTCAGGTCCTTCTGACTCCAGGGCCACCCTCTACTCACTGTGCCACCTAGCCGCCCCTGAGAACAACTTTAAAAATGATTACCTCCAGGCCCAGAGGGCTGAAGTTTTATATAGCAGTCTGGACTTAAATCATTTCAGATCTGTGATAACAAAATGATACATCCATAACAAGACTGAGGATTAGGACTTTAAGTAAAAGATAAATAGGTCAAAGAGTGGGTATGGCCCATCAGGGCTGTAATTTAGTGGGTTTGAGAGTATACTAGGGCCAAAAAATACCTCTGCTAAAGATATTTACCATTAGAGAGAAAAATCTTTAGACCTTTTACTCATAGGAGAGCCAACAAATTAAGTCTCTATCAACCACTCTCACTTTAGTGTGAATTAATTTAATCTGATACTTTCTTTCAAATAATTAATTGAAGTTTCAGTACTCAGAGACTAAGATTTGGGATAGAGTGATAGAGAAGAGGCCAGGCATGAAAGGCCATTGAAGGATGTATGAATTGAGATAGAAGAGGTGGGTATATTCAAGCAGACTGAGAATATTCTGACGACACAGGATGCGTGCTTGGGGCTGAGGAGGACAGAAAGGGCAAAGAGCAATTAGAATACATTTTAATGGAGATAGGAGAGTATAGTGGATAGGGCTCTGTATTTGGAGTCATGCAGACCCAACTTGAAATCGCACCTCTGATATTTACTAGCTGTGTGAACCTGGATACCTTTTTGTGCTTTAGTTTTCTCACCTATAACATGAGGGAGTTTCTTCTAGCTTTTGAAGTTTTGAGTTATCATCCTATGAATGCTTATTTATCTGTCCTATGAATGAAGGCACAGTTGACTATGAGGAATGAAATATCTTAGCTATAGGATCTAGAATATATTTTTTTAAACATCTAGAATGAATTTTTTTAAAACAGGGTGGGAGAAAGAGAGGAAATAGAATATTTTTGGAGGCCTTAATCAGGATCCTCTAGAGAAAATCCCCAAATGAGTCTAAAATGGCCCAGATCTTTACTTTGGCTAGAAATATTTCCCAAGAGTCAGTTCAGGCCCTCTACCAAAAGAGGGTGAAGAGTCTTAGAGGAATACTTAAATTGAAACACAATAGCTGGGGGAATCTCATCACTTTGGGTAAGTTTTTTGCTCATTTCCAAGCAAGTCCAGTAATCTATTTTTCCTGGCTCCTAGAAATTCATTGCCTAAAGAGAAATGATTGGAACAGACTCCACAGAAATGATTTCTGCAATGTAGTACAAGAGATTCTCAGTACATACCAGTTTCCCTTTCTCGTCTATAAATGAACAGCAGCTAGTTCCCACTAATTAATTCTGTTACCCAAATGCTCTTACCAGAATCTCTTGGCAACAAAGTAGCCTTTGGTTCCCCTGGGGTGTCACTACAGGTCCCCAATTCCCCTAGCATAAGCATACTGGAAAGAGGAGCATCATTATCAAAAAGAACCAGAAATGCCCACAAGGAGATTTCTCAAAGCTTCCCCAGCATCAGCGTGAGAAGGGAAGTTCTGGGGGCAGATGATTTGTCTAACCAAGTCCAATTAGAAAACAGCTGAAAGCAGTTGGGGTTCAGATGAAGTGGGCAGGCTTTGACCTAAAACAAGAATGGAAAAATTATTATTATTGATAATAATATATAGCATATCTCAATTTAGCATATTAAGATTTTTCAGAATGTTTTCTGTATGTGTGCATTATTTCATTTGAATATGGTGGAAGGGAAAAAGTATTTATAGAGTACCTGTCAATATGCTAAGGGTTTTATAATTATTAGCCCATTTATTCCTTACAACCACCCTGGGAGATAGGTACTTTTATTATCTTCAATTTTTCAGATAAGCAAACAGAGATTAAGTGACTTGCCCTGGGTCACACAGCTAATAAGTATCTGAAATTGGATTTGAACTCATGTTCCTTACTCCAGGCTTAATACTTTATTCATTGTACCACTATTTCTGCTCAGTCTAGGGACAGAAGTAAGATTGGGAATGAATACAATGACGATATTTCCCAAAATAGGATTTGACAAACGATATTTATTTTGAAAAGTCTTAATAGAGCTATGTGTCCTTTTCTTGAAATTAGAATTGTTCCAGAAAATTTGGGAGGTGAGGGTGATGCAGATTTCTAGAAGACACTCATATTGTTCCTCAGAGAAAGAAGGAGGACAGGGGAGGACCCAAATGAACAGCAAGATAAACCAGTCCATTCATTGTTTAGTTGGTTCTACTTTAAGGAAGTCTTGCTTTTTTCCACTTTTCCAAGTCCAAAGAGGAGTGACTACTTGTCTATGGTTTCGAGGCTTTTGGCTTTATATCCACAGTTATTTCCAAAACACTAATCCTTTCCTTGCCCCTACTCATAGTTAGTCAGCTAGAAACTACTGAGCTCTTTGGCTTCCTTTAAGGCTCAACTAAAGTTTGACCTTCTGCAGGAAACCTTCCTCAACCTCTCCTAATTTCAGTGCCTTTCTTTTGTTAATTAGTTCCTACATGTATTTATACCATGTATAGTTTGTTTTGTATATATCTGTTTTCATGTTATTTTCCATTAGATTGCAAGCCTCTTGAGGGCAGAGACGATATTTTTATTTTTTCCAATATATTTATCTTTAGTTTTCAACATTCTCTTCTATAAGTTTAAAATTTTCTCCCCCTCCTTTCCCAAAATGGCCTGCAATCTGATATGGCTCTACACGTACTTTCCTATTAAATACATTTTCACATTAATCATGTTCCATAGAAGAATTATAATGAATAGGAGAAATCATGAGAAAGAAAAAACAAAACAAAACAAGAAAGAAAATAGTCTGTTTTGTTCTGCATTCTGACTCTAGTTCGTTTTCTGGATGTGGATGTCATTTTCCATCACAAGGCCTTTGGAGTTGCTTTAGGTCCTTGAATTGCTGAAAAGGGCTAAGTCTCTCAAAGTCAGTCATCCCACTCGATGGTTGTTACTGTGTATAGTGTTCTCCTGGTTCTACTCATTTCACTCAGCATCAGTTCATATAAGTCTTTCCATGTTTTTTCTGAAGTCTGCCTGTTCATTTCTTATTGCACAATAGTATTCCATTACATTCATATGCCACAACTTGTTCAGCCATTCCCCAATTGATGGGCATACCCTCAGTTTCCAGTTCTTGGCCACCACAAAAGAGCTGCTATAAATATTTTTGTACATGTGGGTCCTTTTCATACTGTATGCCCTTTGGGCATAGTTCCAAATTGCTCTCCAGAATGGTTGGATCAGCTCACAACTCCACTAACAATGCATTAATGTTCCACCTTTCCCACATCCTCTCCAACATTTATCATATTCCTCTTTTGTCATGTTAGCTAATCTGATAGGTATGATGTGGTACCTCAGAGTTGTTTTGATTTGCATTTCTCTAATCAATAGTGATTTAGAGCATTTTTTATATGGTTATAGATAGCCTTAATTTCTTCCTCTGAAAACTGCCTTTTCATATCCTTTGAGCATTTATCAGTTGGGGAATGACTTGTATTCTTGTAAATTTGATTCAGTTCTCTCTATATTTTAGAAATAGGCCTTTATCAGAGACATTAGTTTAAAAATTCTTAGGGACTGTCCTTTTAACTCTGTATTTTCAACTCTTAGCATAGTGCTGGTCTCATTGTAGGTGCTTAATAAATGTTTACTAATTTATCAATATGTACCAGATGCTATGCATTGAGGATACAATGAAAGATAAAAAAAAACCAAAAAACCAAAAAACCAAAAACCAGAAAAATCAAAAAGCCTCCTGGCTTTGAAGGAGCTCATAATCTAATAGTGGAAACAATATGTAAACAATTTTATACAAACAAGCTGGATATACAAGGTAGTATAATGTGATCTCTGAGGGAAGGCTAAGATTAAGGAATACTAAGAAAGGCTTCTTGCAGAAGATTAGACTCTAGCTGAGACTTGAAGGAAGCCAGGAGGTAGAGATGTGGAGGGAGAGAATTCTAGGCATGGAAGGGTCAGTCAATGAAAATACCCAGAGTCTAAAGGTGGAATATCTTGTGTGGTCAACTCTTCATGACTTCATTTGGGATTTTCTTAGCAAGGATACTAGAGTGGTTTGCAATTTCCTTCTTCATCCCATTTTACAGATAAGGAAACTGAGGCAAGTAGGGTAGAGTGACTTTCTGTAGCAGCAAGCACCCCAATATCCCAAGGGTGGCTGCCAATATAGGTTCTTAGATCTGCTTTTCAAAAGGAAAGCAACTCAAAATGGGTTAACAAGCTTACTTTAATCAAACAAACATATATTACCTAGTTCAGGGGGAAAAGGTCAGCACCCCGAATTTCAGAGTTTCAGAACTTACAGATCAAACAGACAGGCTTCCAAACTGTCCAACCATTATATCAATACCAAATCACAGTTACCAGAGAGGGAAGCATCAACATCTGGGTTTTCAAAGCCAGGGGGCTCTCAACAACAGCTTCCCAGAGTCTCATCTGGTCAAACCACACAACACTTCTCAAAGTGAGCCCCAAAGCAAAGCCTCTCCTCAGGGTTTATATAGCCTTCTCCTGGCTCAAAGAATGTAACAACCTTCTGGACCCACTGCCCAATCACAAAGTATCAAGGTGTGGGCTTTCCTGAAAAACAAGCCTCCCACCACAGGCTCCAGGTGCACTTAATCTAGGGGCAGGGAAGATCTTCAAATTTGCATTTCCATTACACTTTCCTAGGGTCACATAAATAGTAAATTTCTGAGACCAAATTTGAACTCATGTCTTTCTCACTCCAGGCCAGGTGCTCTATCTATTGAACTATACCTCTCCTAAGAACCTCTGCCCTAATCCAAACCCTCAATTTCTCAGTTGAGAACAATGAGATTAGAAGAGTTAAAGGAATTTGTTTAAGGTCAAGGTCAAGATAGTGTTCAGGTTCTGGAGTAGTACCACCAGGTAAAAGATGAGGTAAAAGATCTGACCTGGACTCCTTCCTTAAAAGGAAATTTTATAATTTCATAGCTCCATCCTCTAATCAGAGAGACAGAGAGGGGTGATGAGGTAGAGTATCAGGGCTGACAGGGATCTTGCAGGATGATGAGGCTTTCTCAATAACTATTTTGGAATTTAGTAGAAATAGTTTTTGCTAGCTGTAACTCAAATGATGGAATAATTTATACAGATTAACAAAAAGTTAGATTGGAAAAAGTGGTAAATAAGGAGAAATGAAAAGTTATTTTTAAAAAAAGAATTTAGAATATTATTTGTAAGAACCAATGTTTCTACTCAGATTTGGTGATAGATATTTCATAGGATCATAGAACTTAGACATGGAAGAAGGAGTGGGCTGGAGTTAACTCGAACAAGTTCTCAGAAGAGCTGATTGTTAAATTTTCGGTGTGAGCCTTTATATCTCAGAAACCGATGTACCCTACAAATCATGACAGGATATATTTATTCTTCTTGTTAATTGTCTAGAAATAAGAATGTCATGGAAAAATGTAAATAATGCAGATTAAATATAAAAGTGTGTCATGGATACATAACTCCCCCATCCCCTAAGCTAGTTGTTAAATATTTAATATTGTGCCACTTCCTGAAAAGCTCTTTACAGATCACCTAATCCAATCCCACTCCCAAATGCTTCAAATTCAGATGAAGAAACTAAGGCCCCCAAGTAAATTACTTAAGAATGAAGAGGTAGTGAGTGGCTGGGCTGGGATTTGGATCCCAGCCTTCTAATTTCTGGATCTGGTACTCTTTCCTCTATATTATGCAAAATCATGTCATACCTTTATTATTATTTCTAACCTGAATCAGACTCCCCTTCTAGTGGTCTTTTGTTTTACTGTGCAGTGAAAAATTCCAACTTGAAGACTCAAAAAAAGGAAAAATTTTTAATCCCACAACTGGCCAGGCATAAATCTGCCTAGCAGCTCCTATTCAAAGAACCAGTCCCACATCTTTTCTTGCTTGATTCCAAGAGGCCAGATCATGCAGGAGCTCTCCCTTAAGCCATAGTATTAATTTCAAGATACCTGAAGGAATTAAGTTCGAGGCATGGTGATTTTATTTTATTTTATTTTTTTTTATTTACGAACAAGTCAGGTGACTTTGTCCAGGGCCACACAGCTAGTCTGAGGTAATTTGAACTCATATCCTCCTGACTCCAGGGCCACTACTCTATCCACTGAGCCATGTAGCTGCCTTAGGCATAGTGATTTTTTTTTTTTAAAGCAATTGGGGTTAAGTAACTTGCTCAAGGTTACACAGCTAGTCATTATTTATGCATGGGTGCTCATTTTCTGAGGCCGGATCTGATCTCGGGTCATCCCAACTCCGAGGCCAGCGCTCTTACTCACTGCTCCACCTAGCCGCCTTTAGGGCAATCGGGTTAAGTAACTTGCCCAAGGTTACACGGCTAGGTTTTTGTTTGTATGGATTAAGTGTCGGAGGCCGGCTCCGAACTCAGGTCCTTCTGATTCCAGGGCCGGTGCTCTATTCACTGCGCCACCTAGCCGCCCCAGGCATAGTGATTTTAAAAGACAAGAGGAAAAAAAAATCAACACATGGAAACATATTGTGTTTTTTTTAAAGTCTTATTTTCATTAAATCTTTTGGAATATCCTTTATATATGGGAGCTAGATGTGGATATAAGAGATTGTAGGGTCAAGTCTCAGCTTTTTGCCTTACTACCTGTGTGACTTTGGACAAGTCATTTCACTTTTTGGGGCTTTAGTTTCCTCATCTGTAAAATGAATGAAATGGACTAGATGGTTTTTGAGATCCTTTCTGCCTCTAAATCCAAGATCCTAGGATTTTGTAAGTTTCCATAATGTCGTTGACTATAGAACAATGGGTGACTAGAAGGGTTTTCAGTGTGCCAATGACTTTACAGCAATGCCAGTGCAAATAGGTAGACATGTGATACTCCACATATACTCCTTTAATGGAGTTTCCCTTAGGGAAAATGGCATTACTGGGGACAGTTAAACCCATATGAACAGAGCCTTGGGAGAGGGGCAAACTGGGGTGAGGGAGCCTAGGGTTATACTTTCTTAGGCATATTATTGCTGGTTGGTTGAGATTACTGAGGTAAGCCTGCATAATTAGTTTATTTACCAGCCATTTTGTTATGGAGCTGGCTAACTGACAGCTTTGTTAGCTTAAGTGACCAGTGTCTCTTTTTTTTTTTTTTTTTTTTTGCATTTTGGAGGGCAGTTGGGGTTAAGTAACTTGCCCAAGGTCACACGGCTAGGTTTTTGTTTGTGTGTGCATTAAGTGTCTGAGGCCGGATCCGAACTCAGGTCCTTCTGACTCCAGGGCCGACGCTCTACTCACTGCGCCACCTAGCCGCCCCCAGTGTCTCTTTTTGAATGACGCCTATTACAACTTCACAAATTGAGCCTAGTTATTGCCAGAATGGCAGACAGCTGTCATTGTGGACATAAGCATATGCAGATGAATCACACGATTCAGGACAGACACAGATATTTGCCAGTGCAGACGTTTTAGAGGCTTAACAAGTTGGCAAGCACCACGGCCTCAAGTTGCCTTAATTGTGCAGATCAACACAGTAATCATGCCCAAGAAACCAAATCAATTCTTTTTTAAGGTTCCATTGATTTTTTCAGAGCCGTAACTAGCAATTTCTACAACTGGGATGAATGGTAGCTCCAGAAGGAGGGGAGGTTCACCTTGCATAATGCTGAAGGGGGAGCAGGTGACCTAATTGATCTGTTGCCACAATCATGCCCAGGAAAAGTTTAGACAGTAGAAGAAGAATCTGAGTTTTCTGCTGTCCTCTAAATTTCCCACCTTGGCACAAAGCCTTAGTTGGCCCTCCCTAGTTATACTTCTGGGTTTTTTTCCCTTAAGTCTCTGTTTTTTTCTGTCTTTGCAACAGTTCTAAGTGTAATGCCACATCAGATTGAATCTTTCTCTCTGAATCAACTGCCTAAATCACCTTTGCTGACATCTGGTGAGTGAAAAGTAGCTCACTGCCTTAATCATGATTTTAGAAGAAAAAAAAGATTTAATTTAGGGTTGCTGCCAGATGTTGGTCTTTTATGTTAAGACAGAGAGGATTTCGAAATTAGAATTCTTTCCTCCAATGAGTTACATCTGATATAGTGGATCTCCACAGTGCTAGTCAGCAATTCCCCACTGATGGCTGCCCTTGATACCCTGGTCTAGGAAGAGGCAGATCACAAGCAGCGTGCTAAACCTTCTGTTCCTTTACAACTCCAATCTGTTATTCCCAGGAGGCATTCACTTAGTATTAAGCCAGAGAACGAGATGCCACCTGGGTATCATGCCTGGCACTGATGCAGACACACAGTTGCCATGATACTAGGTCTGCTTTGCCATTGTGTTATACCCTTGGTTTCTGATGTAGCTCTCCCACAGAGAGATTTTCTCATTTGTGTGATGCCACAAGTAAAGGTTTAAAGGGAACTTCACAAGTCAGTTATTTCACAAACTGGGGCTTCATATGATGTGACTGGTGGTTTTCTGAGAAGGTTTCAAAGCCAATTTAACCTGTGGCTTTGGGTTCACATGGACCTGGTGCTGTCTTGGAAGATTGACAGTCATGTCAGTAATAGCTCTGATCCTGGGACCATCTGAATTTGGGATATTTCTAGATTCCTACTAGTGGTATTGGTTGCCCTACCAGTATTAGGCTACAATATATATTTAAATATAGACTAGGTTAATTAAAATACATGTAAAGAACCAAAAAGGACCTCTGCCCATGGAATTATTAGAACTCATTTTCTGGTCAGTATCATTTCCTTCTTCCTCTCCCCATTCCCTTTCTGGGTTCATTCAGAACCACTTCATGCCACCAATTAGTCAGGTCTCTAAATGTGGGGTCCTATGGCCCTTCAAATGTCAGCTGTCCTCTTTCCTTCTCTCTGGACTCTGCATCCCCCTTTTCTCTGACTTGTTCCTCAGTCTGCATCTCTGTCTCTCAGTCCTCCATCCTTCAGATGTAATATCATCAGGTCATCATTTTTCTTGCAGTTCTAGGCTTGGCTTCAGGGGGAGCATCTCTGTGTTCACCGGCTCTTGTTCTTAATGGTGTATCTTCAGAAGATGTATTCTTCTCTTTCCTTTCTTCAGTCAACTCAATAGTATGGTGGATAGAGTACTAGACTTGGATCTATGAAAGCCTGAGTTCAAACCCTGACTTAGACATTTCCAAACTGTGTGACCCTGGGCAAGTCACTTAACTTCTCTCTGTCTCAGTTTTCTCCTCTGTAAAATGGGAATAATAATAACACCTCCCTTCCAAGGTTGTTGTAAGACTCAAATGTGCTAACATATATAAACCTTTTTTTGCAAACCACAAAACTCTAAATAAGTGCTTTTGTTTAGTCGTTCAGTCATGTTCTGCTTCGAGTGAGTCCATTTGGTGTTTTCTTGGCAAAGATTCTGGAATGTTTTGCCATTTCCTTCTCCAGCTCATTTTACAGATGAAGAAACTGAGGCAAACAAGGTTAAGTGCCTTGCTTAGGGTCACATAGCTAGGAAGTGTCTAAGGAAGGATTTGAACTTGGGTCTTCCTGATTCTAGGCACCTAGCTTCCCCTAAATAAATGATAGCTATTCTTATTATCTCTCCATCTCCAGCAACTGTCCTGCCAAGATTCTGCATTTTAAGCTTTGCTACTGTGTTGGACCTATACTCAGCACCTTCACTCCTGAAAGGGGTCCCTGGGCTTCTGATCAGTAAACTTTCTCTGTCATCTGTCTGTCTGTCCATCCATCCATCCATCCATCTCCTACCCTGGACCCACAGCTTTCCACTTGTAAACCTGGTAATAGTAATCAAACCAAAACATTCCTGGAAAGAACTTTAATTGAATACATTATGATTCTACTTATCATCCTTATAACTTCCTACATCAAATCACTTTGCCCTGGCTATCAATCTCCAATATATATTATCTTTCCTTGTCAAAGACTGTGTTGCTTTTCACATTTGTATTTCCAGTGCTTAACACTGTATCTGACATAGTAAGTGCTTAATAAATGCTTTTTCACAGGGGCAAGCTAGACAGTGCAGTGAATAGAGTGCTGGACCTGGAATCAGGAAGACCTAAATTTAACTTTAACCTCAGACACTTACTAGAACAAGTCACTTAATCTTTATGCCTTATTTTCCACAACTGTAATATGAGGATAATAATAACTCCTACCTCCCATGGTTATTCTAAGGATTAAATAAGATAATATTTGTAAAATACTTAGTACAGTGCACATAGTAGGCATTTAGCCTTTCCTTTCCTTTCCTTTCCTTTCCTTTCCTTTCCTTTCCTTTCCTTTCCTTTCCTTTCCTTTCCTTTCCTTTCCTTTCCTTTCCTTTCCTTTCCTTTCCTTTCCTTCCCTTCCCTTCCCTTCCCTTCCCTTTCCCTTTCCCTTTCCCGTTCCTTTCTTATCCTATTCTTCCGCTTGCCTCCCCCTTTCCTTCTTCCCTTTTAGTAGCCTGCTAGTCTAAGCTTTTAATATATGTGTGCCATAGGATTTTTCTTCTGTTCCATGTATGAGGGGCTAAGATCTGTTTGGATCCTTTCAGAATTGCTTAGTTCCATTTATATGAATCTTTGCTGTTCATGCCCATAACACTGGCAAGATTTTTCTTTTTCTTTTTTTTTTTGAGGGGGGAAGGCAAGGCAATTGGGGTCAAGTGATTTGCCCAAGGTCACATGGCTAGTAAGTGTTAAGTGTTTGAGGTCGGATTTGAACTCAGGTTCTCCTGACTCCAGGGCTGGTGCTCTATTCACTATGCCACTTCACTGCCCAAGATTTTTCTTCCCAAAATATTAAATTTGAAAATAAGTTATAAGAATAGAAGCTAGAAAAGATCAGAAGCAGATTATTAGCAGTATTTCCTGAATGGCAAATAGCCAGTAAATGGGAAACCAGTGTTTAGATTGCTTGCTATGAGATTCATCTAATCCCGATTTTCCAAGAATATTCATAAATGAAACCAGAAGGACAACAAATAGTTGGGGAAAAAAGCAGATCCTCCCATGTTCCTATAGAGAACTCTTCTCACCAGGAACAAAATTACAGATATATCAAAAACCTAACATGTAGGAATTTTAAAGTATGAAATAAACTTAATTTCTTAATTTTGGACTGCAATTTTCCCAATCTCTCTTTCTCCCTATATCCCTACAACTTCTGGACCCCCATTTATAGGTTCTGCCAATCTATTTAAAATCTCAGTGTGTTCTCTGGACAGATTGTCTGGAGAATGCCCTTATATACACTTTCCTCTATAGTTCAGTCTCTTGAAAGACTTTTTTTAGACCTTCTACGTGAATCTTTCTCCTCTTTAGCTCCTCCCTCATTCCCAATATTGATTTCTTTTAATTTAGCTTCCTACTTTGGGTCAAGAGAAAGGGTGAAAATTATTTTTTTTTCTTCATGGAAAGGCTGGGGCCATGTATGTAAACTGGAGAATGTAAGAATCCTTGATTTTTACAGGTGCATTTCTTCACAACATAGCCTCTCATTAGGTAGGTTAAAAGCAAGGTCCCTAATGCATCAAATTGTACTGAGTGGTCTCTGATGGGCTATACTGCACCTGTGAATGCATAATGAAGCACAGTAGGTTCCTGTTGCTGAGAAACTTGGTTCCATGTGCATATTCAACCTTCCTAACCCTGAGTGGGCAAGTACAAGAACTACTGCTTAAAGACAATCAATGAATATAATTGCTCAGATCAGCTAAATGTAACTCTATGATAGGGTTGGGCAAACTACAGCCCTAGCACAACATCTGGCCCCTAGCCTGTTTTTGGAAGGACTTGCTAAAAATGTTTTTTATATTTTAAAATAAAGTCTAATTATATTTAAAAATGTAAAAAATATTCTTCGCTTGAGTACCATATGAAAACAAGTAGAGTGTTAGATTTGGCCCTGGGGCCCTGGTTTGCCCATCCCTGCTCTACGAGAAGCAACTTCTCCATGTAACCTACTTGAAATTCTGGAATACCAGAGGAATCAAAATCCCTTAGTCTTTCTGAGGTTTAGTTTCTTCATTTGTAAAATGGGGATAATGATATTTGTGTAATGGATCCCCTGGTCCATTGGGATTGGGATACTTTCCCAATCTTTCCCAATAAGAGGTATCAGGTCTGAGTTCATGCAGAAAAGAGTCAGTCTTGGGGGAGCCTGAACTATAAAGAGATGGGTGAAGTTTTTTTTTTCATTGTTGTTTGATGATTATATTCTCAGTTCAGAGTTTGGCTCATGTTTAGAGTCTCCCAAAAAGGAATGAATAGAGTCATTTCTAGAAAGGTATTTAGTATGCAAGGTAGATCAGATATAGGACAGCTATTTATTTCCCCCATCATTGAAGAAATACTTAAGACATGAAAGACTCATAAGTGTATTAATAAATACTTAGAACAGAGCTGTAACCTGTAATTCCTATTATACTTTCACGGGAGGTTGACACTTAAAACATTAAAGTTTCACAAACTGCTGAGTAAATATTTCACTCTCACCTTGCATCTGTACCATCTGAGCACCCATTTAAGGTCCACATCTTCTGGCCAACTAGGAGTACATGGCTCATTTTTCCTGTGAGTGATCACCATTTCCTTTGAGATGAATAATTGGTGCAAGGGCCACATCCTGTGAGGTAACCAGCACCAAGAGAAGAGCTAAGGACATTTTAAATTTATGAAATAGCCATCTCTCTTGGTAAGTTTATTCCTCATATTTACTCTTCTCAGGGAAAGAAACACAAAGCAGAAGAGGTTGTTAGCACTTTGAGAGTCAGTCTCAGACCCACTTAGATTAGTATTTGAGCTCACTGCTATGTGTGGCTATTCACCATTGCTGTTGCTCCTGCTGCTGCTGCTGCTGGTGTGTTTGTGTGATTCTGTGTGTGGTTTGTGTTTGTGTGTGACTCTTTGGCTTCCTCTCCTACTGAAAATCCAAAGAAGAGGCTCAATGAATTCCTATCTCTGCACTAATTCTTTCATAGAGTTTTTCCCCCCAAGGATCAAGAGAGTTAATGGTTGTAAAGGTACTTCTAAGTACCATAAAAATATAAAAATATAAATACCATAAAAATATAAAATATCATGATGAAGGTGGCCCAAAATATTGGTTACTCAAGGGTTAAAAAGTTATTACCATATATGATGGGTCCAATGTTTTCTTGATACAACTTCTTCCTTACCCCACTCCTAACCTCCACAACATGAGGGGGCCCAAAACCTTCCTTCTTCCCAAATCTTGGGAATTAGTTTGCCCTAAAATAAGACAAAGCTGCTCACACACTTTCTACCTCTCGACCCTGAACTGACTGGACATAGCTTTGATGACAAAGCTACCTAGTCATCTAAAGATATAGAATCTAGAGCCTCCCAATTGCTTTGCCATGTTCACCACTATAACCTACCCCAATGACCAAATGAGTTTCTGTTTGGAAACTTGTGGGGGAGGGAGTATGTCCAGAGAAGCTAAGTAGCAGTGCATCTTTGTTGCACATCCTGCTCTGTTGGGGCAAAGCAAACCTCTTTGTGTTAAATGTTCAATGACTTTTGATTGCCAGGCTCTCATTTTAGGACTCATTTGTCCCAACATTGAACGTGAAATAAGAGAGCACTATTGGGCCTCCGACACCATGCTGAGGCCATTTCTGTTAGAAGCAACCTCTTTGTCTTAGCAGCCCTATTTGGAAATACATTGCTGTTGGAAACACAACTGTTGGAGATGGAAAGGCAGCACTGGGAAACTGACGAATAAATAAGTAAGTCTAGTGTGCTATAGCAAGTCCCAGGGCTAGTGAATTAAGTAAGCAAAAGCTTCTGGGAAAGTGAAAACCTTTGGAGACAGGAAAGCAAATGGCAACAAGTTCAGTATTTAGTGGCCCCAACAATCAAGTGAAGAATAATTTTCATTTATAAATGGTGACGACAGGATTATGGGCCTCTTGTTACTGTTTCTAGCCATACTCTAAAATAAAAATAGCCAGGAGAGTCACCTTCAAATGTAAAGGACAGTAATATATACCCTACAAAAGCTTTCAACAATACAACATTGATTTTCTTCCCCCTTTTTTTGTAGTGAAATTGCTGGGTGTTTTCCTAGTATGCTATTTACTGTACTTCATTTAGTTGTATTTATAAACTGTCTGCTTGGTCTTCCTGCCAACTTCATTGAGGGCCCATTGTAGTGAAAAACTACAAAGATGCCAACATGTCTGAATTCCTTATCTATGAAAAAAGAGATGCTGAATCTCCAAGCTAAAAGCCAAACTCTCTCAGGTTTAGGATAACCAGACTATAATGGAAAACAAAAACAAACCTAAAAACCCCCAGGGGATTTCCCACAAGTACAGAGAACTTGTATACAACTCGTAGAAAATATTGGGGGAAGAATAATGTGAACTTCTCTTAATGCTGCTATTGCCATTCATTTTCTATACTAGCTCTATATTATATATTTTAGCTTTTATGTTATTTAAACTGGTTAATGATTAAGAGACTCCCTACAACACAGCAGTGCAGTACAAACGGATAAAAATAACTTAATCGCTTAATTTTCAGGTTCCAAATGTTTATCTTCAGATCAGTCCAAAAATCTGTCTTCCATATTTTATTCCTTTCTCCCAGATGAAATCCTATCATCCTTCTTCAAGGCACACACTTTTGGCCTTCCTTTTTTTTTTTTTGCCATATTCACTTCAAATTTATATAAGGTCAAGAACAATTAACTCAAATTGTTTTATTAGGATAGGTAGTGTGATCTAGTGGGCTTGTATTTGAACAGACTTGAGCCCCCAAACTACCTCTAGACACTTATTAACTGTATGAACAGTTAATAAGAACAGGGCACCTCCTGAAGCCTCAGTTTCCTCACGGGTAATATGGGGGGGGTAATAATAATAATAATAATAATAATATGGGGGAGATAATATTTGTAAAGCACTTATAATAAAAGGATCATTGATTTAGAGCCAGAAGGGACATTGGTCATTCTCTATCAGGACTTCTTCACCTGGCAATCTTGGACTTCTTTTTAAAAAAATATTCTGATAACTCTATTTCAATATAATTGATTACTTGTGTAACTTTGTGTATTTTATTTAACAAATTAAAAAAAATTTTTTTAACTGAAAAGGGGTCTGTAGGCTTTGCCAGACTGGCCAAGAACTCTGCGGCACCCCTCTGCCCCCAAAAGTCTGGGAATCCCTGCTCTCATTTAATCCCTTCATTTTACAGATGAAGAAACTGAGGCTCAGAGAGATTAACTAACTTGCACAGGATCACACAGCTCAAAAGTAACAGCCAAATCTTGCATTCAGGTCCACCAACTACAGGTACTACTCTTTCTACTCCACCATGATGCCTCCCTTTTCAAGTTTTGAAGCATAGCTAGGTGATGCATTGGATAGAATGCCGGACCTGGAGCCAGAAAGACTCCTTTTCTTCAGTTCAAATTTTCCCTCAGATACTTGCTAGCTTTGTGACCCTGGGCAAGTCACTTATCCCTGTTTGCTTCAGTTTCCTCATCTGTAAAATAAGCTGGAAAAGGAAATGACAAACCACTCCAGTGTCTTTGCCAAAAAGAGGGGGCAGCTAGGTGGTGAAGTGGATAGAACACTAGCCCTGGAGTCAGGAGGACCTGAGTACAAATCCAGCTTCAGAAACTTCTTGACTGTGTGACCCTTGGCAAAAAACTTAACCCCAATTCTCGACTCAAAAACTAAACAAGTAATTAAAAAAAAAAAGGGTGAAAAAGAGTCAGACGCAACTGAACAACAACATAAATTTCTGTTGTTATTCTTATCAGTATCATCATATTTTGGGCTTCAGTCCCTCTGCTTGCACTCTTCCTCCTCTCAAGTGTTTTTCCCATCTCATTCTTGGCATTTAGCATGCTTTTTTACATACTATTGAGACTAGACAGCTGCAGGTCCCATCTTTCAATCTCTTCTTAAAACTCCTCCTAATGCTAATCTCCTCAACTGTGGGATCTGCTGGCTCTGGGGTTTTCCGGTTATCCAGGGGTTTGTTTATGTCTGACCTAGATTGTAAGCTCCCCAGGGCAGGGATTCTGTCATTCTGTGTTTTGTAATGTGCTGCAGACACTTAACCCGACTTAGAATAGTCATAGTATTCACACAAGTTCAGTTAGATTAGGACCAGGGCATGATGACACATCCTACACAGATGCTGGTTAGGATGTGAGAACATAGACACAGGTATGGGAGGCTCAGCCTCGGAATGATTTAAAAGGCTTCAAGGAGGAGGTAAAGACATCCCAAGCTGCTTTTCTCTTGTGGCGTCAGAATCTGTGCCTGAGGAAAGCTGAAGAGAGGGACCAGTCCTTGGAGAAGGTCAGTTGGAGGCAGCACAAGGGTGATTTGCATTCCGATAAGCGTTCTGAATAGGTTGTAAAATAAGAAAGCTAGGGAACCCCAGTTTACTTGGAAGCTTTCTGAGAAATGTGCTCCTGACAGACAGAAAGGCAGTTGAGCCTTCAGAGCAGAGAGGTGATGCATTACCATTCCTTGTAACTGATCTGGCTACATTTTGACCCAAATTGACTTCTTTTCTGTCCCTTCATTGTTCCCGTGAATATTGCCATGGTTCCTGGGAGCCTGGAAAATGACAAATTAAACCAGAAATGTGAGGAGGGACACTCCTCTCATATCACTTCTAGACACTTCCTTAGGGGTTTTGTAAATTCTGAGTAAATAACTTCCCTCAAAGGCCTTCTTTAGGTAGCTAGAGAAGCAATCTTTAAATATCATTGAGAGGAGACTACTCCTAAAACAAGGAGTAAAGATAGACTTGACAAACAACAACCAGAAAGGCAAAAGGGTCTAAAGAGAAAACAAGGGGGAAGGAAGAAATTAGGGTAATCCATTGATAGCAACAGAATAACAACTTCTGGGCTCAAATAGGCTTAACTTTAAAAGTTATAGCCTTTTCAATCATTAATATTTTCATTCGATCCTTTTGCCCTCACCTGGAGCTTTCCCTGGGAAATTTTGGCTCACATCTTTCTAAGCATTTTAAATCTCATATAAATCCTCAGATGAACAGAACACTAAATATAGGGCAAATTGTATTTAATATGACAGAAAATACAGAGTTCATATTAATAACCCATAAATAGCTCTTCTTCCCTTTCCAGGAGGCCTCTGCCTGATTTACCTATGTAGTATCCCTGATATATAGTATATTATGGTATATAATATATGATATATAGTATAACATAGCATATTACCTATATAGTATTCCTGATTTACCTATATAGTATGGTGTTACCGTACTACCTTGGGTAGGGAGCCCCTAAAAGGGGAAAGAACTCAGAAACAAGCCTCCTTCTCTTCTGGTAGATTCCACCTTCCCTCAGGAGCTACATATGCAATACATCCCTCCCCTCTGGTCTCTGGTATAGGCCCAGAATTCACATTCTAAACAGGTTACTGAGTCTTGACTGGCTTTAGAGCTAGCAAGTTCACTATTTTAACAGCCTATCAGGAGCATGGCCAATAATTTCTCAGCCAATGAAATTACTCCTTTCAATTCAATCAAGGAAAGCTTGTTCACATTTTGTAAAGGGATCATGAGATTTGGGAACACTCCTTTACAATTAAATTAACACTTCATTAGGTGCCCTAGCTTTTGTGATTAGATGCTGGGCTTCCTTGGCAAAAGATGTGGCCATAAGCCAATTTCTCTACTCACTATCACATCCCTTCTCTTGAATCTGCACTCCATCAGGCTACATTTATTTTTTCCAATCGGATTATAGATCTGGAGCTAGAAGGGACATTGGGGCAAGTTGCTTGTTCGCAAGTTGCTGGGTTCTTGTTCCCAGGCCTCTAGATTTCTGTCCTTATCGTTCTCCATTCTCACCCTTGAAGATCCTTGCAGGCCTTTTCACCTGATTCATCAGTTCCCTCAGAACCACCATTTTAATGAAGGGCCACCAGGCCAGCTCTGTCAATTTTTTCATTTCTCTCGTCCCCACCCCTGACTCTCCAGACTTCTTTCTCCATTATATCCTAGAGTGGGTACGTTAACCTTACCTCTGATTTTCAGCTTTCTTCAATGTGCTGTCTTCTTGCATAGAATGTAAGCTTTCTGAGGGCAGGGACTCTTCTTTTTCTTCTGCTTTTATCTCCCCTGAGCATAGTCCCTGGCATGCGTTTTGCTTTGTTGTTGTTCTTCAGTCATGTCTGATTCTCTGTAACCCGTTTTGGGATTTTCTTATCAAAGAGATTGGAGTGGTTTGCTATTTTCTTCTCGAGCTCATTTGATGGATGAAGAATTCAGGCAATCTGGGTTAAGTGATTTGTCCAGGGTCACACATTTAGTAATATTTGAACTCATGAGGATGTGTCTTCTTGATCCTAAGCCCACTGTGCCATCTAGCACATGGTAAACACTTAATAACTGCTTCTTGACTTGACTTAACTTGCTCCAGCTTCCAAGGGTTATGAGTATCAGGGGCAGGATATGTATGTACTTGAAGTCCTCTGACTCCAGAGTCAGGCCTGTTCATATACTGCCTCACTTTAAAGAGAATGGGCAATGCACATCACTTTCTTATGCTAGTAGAATAGTGAATAGAGAGAGCTTCAGACCCGGAGTCAGGAAGACCTGAGTTCAAATCCTGATCTCAAAACCTTTGAGTCTGGGCTGGTGTTCTTCAGTTTTCTCAACTGTCTGCCTCAGTTTCTTCAAAGGCAAAATGGGGATAATAATAGCACCTATCTCCTATACATGTTATAAGGATCAAATGAAACAATACTTGCAAAATTCTTGGTGTAGTATCTGGCACATGATAGGTTCTTAATAGATGCTTGTTCCCTACCTCCCCTCCTGTAGTCTGGCTTCTGTCCCTACTGAAACTAGTTTCCAGAGGTTCCACAAGTGACCTCCTAGTTGCCAAATCCAATGACCTTTTCTCAGTTCTCATATTTCTTGGTCTCTATAGCATCGAACATTACTGTTACTTTTTTTCCGCTCAGGGCTTCCCTGACATTGCACTCATTCATTCTCTCACATCTTTCATTATTCCTTCTCTGTCTTCTCCCCTAGCTTGTCCCTTTAAAGCCTCTATTCTTATAAACATAAAATTTAATTAAAAATTAAAAAAAAAACCTGTATTCTTATCTTCTCTTGTCTCTATACCTTTCTATCTTGGTGATCTCTTCTGTTCCAACATCAGGCATAACCTGCATGTGAATGACTCTTTTTTTTTTTTTAAAGCAATTGGGGTTGAGTAACTTGCTCAAGGTTACACTGGCTCAAGGCCAGTCATTATTTATGTGTGGGTGCTCATTTTCTGAGGCCGGATTCGATCTCGGGTCATCCCAACTCCGAGGCCGGCACTCTTACTCATTGTGCCACCTAGCCGCCCCGGTGAATGACTCTTGAATACATATGTGTGTGTACACACATGCACATATTTATACACACATACATGTATACATATATGTCTATATGTACAGTTTCAGATCCCCATTGACAAATATCTACTAAACACCTCTATTAGGATATGTAAATGGTATCTCAAATTTAATACTATATCCAAAATTCATTTTGTCTTCTCCCTCCTCAAATCTGCTCTTCCTTTTGACTTCCATGTTAATATCCATTTCCCTGGAATGATGATGTAGAGACAAAGGAATGTGTCTACTGAATAAAGGTGAGACTACTTAGTTTGATATTCTCACTATAACCTACCTCTTCTCTCTTACATTATATAGACATGTACTCTGTGCAACATTAAAATGAGATTATTCAATATTCCTTGAAACCAGTCTACAGGTTCTTACTTTTATGTCTTTGCTCACATGGCTGGAATTCTCACTCCCCAGTAATAATCATCCTGTTTCTATCTTAGTTATTTTTTGTGGCCCACCTCAAATACTACATTAATCATGCAATTCTTCCTATATTATTTACCCAGAAATAAGTGATTATGCTTTGAATTCTCTGAGCACTTCTTTGTCCTTCTCTTATGCATTTATCAGATTCTACTTTGTGTTATATCTTCTAGTATTTTTTTTTTGAAGGGGGAAGGCAAGGCAATTAGATTTAAGTGACTTGCCCAAGGTCACACAGCTAATAAGTGTCAAGTGTCTGGAGCTGGATTTGATCTGGGGTCCTCCTGACTCCGGGGCTGGTGTTCAATTCACTGCACCACCTAGCTGGCTCTTATCTTCTAGTATTTACCTCCCCTCTTAAACTTAGGTTCTCTACTAGACCAGGGATAGGGAATTGTTCTGTGAAGTTTGGATTCAGTTAAAGGGCTGCATTTGAGGACCTAGAAGGCCACATGTGGTCTTGAGACTGATGCTTCTCCACTCCTAGACTAGAACTAGAGTATAAGCTCCTTGAAAGCAGAGCTAATGATTTATTTATTATTGTAATTCAGGGCCTAAAAAAAGCCTTGAACATAGTAAGTGCCCCATAAAGTACTAGGCATGCTAAATAAATATTTATTGAATGAATGAATGAATGGTGAAGGAGGTGGGAATCTGACATTTTATCTTTGAAGAAGAAAAATGCATGGAATGATGATATGGAGACAAAGGAATGTTAATTTTTTTTCTTTACTCATTGTCTTTGGATACATCTTGACAATTGTTTGAAAATCTTTCAAAAGCAATCATGAGATTCAGACCCTGAAAACACTGAGATTGTTTCTGACCATAGGATATATCAGAAAGTGAAATGATTTAGAGTGTCAAGAGTATCAGTAAAATGAAAGGAAAAAGTTTTGCCTCATTCTAATCAGGTTTTATCCTCTCGCATTAAGCCAATGTGATTTTTGACATTCTTGACAAGTTTATGAGATTCTCTGTTACATAATTTATTTCTTGAGCATGAACACAAAAAGAAGAGGGAGAGAATAAAGGATAGAAAGGAGAGGTGAGAGAAAGGAGAGGCAGAAGAGAGGACAGTAGACGAGGATGCAGGAGGAGGAGACAATGACACAGACAGAAGCAAGGAGAGGAGAGCAGAGGAGGGAGAGGGAAGAGAGGAGGAGAGAACAGAGGGGATTAGAAGGGAAGGAGGAGGGAGAATAATGAGAAAGAAGGAAAGAGGCTAGTTATGCCCAAGTGGGATGGAAAAGCTAACTAGTTTCTGTCTTTTGTACAAAGGTCACAATGCTTCTAATCTGGTTTAGGTATTAGGAAGGTCTACTCATAAGAGTTTGGTAGAATGTTTTCCTCCTCAATTTTTGAGAATAAATTTTGCAGGATATATGACATTCTTAGTCTGAAATTGTGTTATTCCTTTGAGTGAGAAAAGTCTACTGATCTTCAAGTATTGGATAGATGATCAAAAGCAATGTTTTAAAGATAAATTTACGTACATTTCTAAGAAATATTCATTGCTGTTTCTATAACTTAAAGCAATACACAGGGTGTGGTCCAACTGGTCAGTTTGTTTTGTGAATTAAAAAAAAAACTTTACTAGAGTATCTGATATGGTCTGATTGGTTCTTTTGAATTTGACACCACAATAACTCCTGCAGCTTTCTGATGTGACTGGGTGGTCTCCCAGTCTGAGTGCCTAGAAGCATTATCCAGTGTTTATCATGTGACTAGGTCCCACTATATTTGAAAGTACTTTAAGTCAGAGACATTCAAAGTGGATTAGGGCATGCCTTCATATGTTTGTGTTGTTGTTTCAACAAGTCCCTTTACAGATGTTACTAATTGGGTGAATTTATTTTAACCACAAAACTTTAGCAGTTTTTGTTATGTATTATTACTAATAATAACGCAAAGCTTACATCTAGAGAATATTTATGGTTATTTAGCATAAATTATCTGATTTAATTGAACCCTTACAATGACCCTGTGTAAGATAGGTAGTGTATTATTATTTTTATTTTGCAGATCAGGAAACTGAGTCTCTGAGAAGTTATGTGACTTTCCTAATTATTATGAACTATTAAGACTTTTAGTAATGGAACCCAAAGCTTCCAGCTTCAAGTGCTGTGCTCTTACCATTGCATCATATTGTTTTTCCCTGTGCTGGAGTCATGTTTAAGAACGGGTAGAAGTTTAGGAATGTCAAAGCCTAGTTCTGATTCCACCACAAATTATGCCACAGTTTTCTGAATATGTAAGGAATGTAATTACCTGGGAGGTTTGAGGTACTGAGATTGTATTTGTACATTATTTTGCAATATGTGAACAACCTGTGAATCCCTTGCTCCTTAAACCCTTTGCCCTATTTCCACCTTATTAACTCTTTTTTTGTTTTTGTTTTTTTGCTTTTTGGAGGGGGGAATGTAGGGCAATTGGGGTTAAATGACTTGCTCAAGGTCACATGGCTAGTAAGTGTTAAGTGTCTGAGATTGGATTTGAACTCAGGTCCTCCTGACTCCAGGGCCAGTGCTCTATTCACTGTACCACCTAGCCACCCCATCTTATTAACTCTTAACTCTTGCTAACGCATACCATGACTCCCTTTATCTTCATTTCTGAACTCTCTATTATTGCTTCAGGAATCAAGAAACTGTGCTTTTTGGTCCACCTTAGCTGGGCCTCCATTACTCCATGACAATCCTTTTATTTCTCTTTTTTTGATTCTATGACATTTCTTTAGCTCAGTAGTTGTTAAAATATGATCTATGGAACACTGAGGGTAATCGCCTCCCCCCACTCTCTTGGGGGTCCATGAGGTCAAAACTATTTTTAATAATATCACCAAGATGATATTTGATTATTAAAATATGCCTCTAGTTTCCAACTCTGTATCTGTGCAAGGCCAGCTTTTCTGCATATATTTTAACCAAAACAACATATTGCAATAGATTGAATGCAAAAGCAGGTAGGAGAATCCAGCTGCCTTCTATTAAGCCAGACAGTAAAAGAGATTTGCAGAAAGTATGCAAAACCATGCCACTCTTCTCACTAACTTTTTTGGTGTGAAAATGTAGTTATTTATCATAAAATATACTATTTGTATTAATGTGTAGTAGTTTTAGTATTGTTATTTTTAAACAAGTTGGTAAATATTTTAAAATGTATCAGTTTTAATTTAGAATACAGTATGTATGGATAGCTTTTAAACCCCATAAGCAAAAACACTTTGGAGCCTTCAATAATTATTAAGGGTGTAAAGGGATCCAAAAAGTTTGAGAACACCATCCCAAACTTTCCCCAGATTTTTCTCTTTCCTCAATCAATCAAATAATCAGCAAGCTTTTATTAGGAGCCTAGTATGTGCCAAGGGGGTACAAAGACAAAAGCATAAAACTACTTTCCCTCAAGGTACTTACATTCTCTGGGGGAGACAAAGTGAACATATAGAGTAAAAGGGGAGGGCACTAGCTGAGGAGGTCAAGAAAAGGCTTCATGCAGACAGTGAAGCTTGAGCCAAGCTTTAAAATAAAATAGGGATTATGAAAATCAGAGGTGAAGAGTGAGTGAATCCAAGGAATGGGAAACAGCCTTTGTAAAGGAAAAGAGGCAACAAATAAATTGTTATAATGTTAAGAAACTCAACAAATAGCCCCTCTTATTTTATTGAGAAGATTGAGGCCAATTAATGTGAGTTTGTAGTGGAGAAGGGAACTAAGGCAATAAGCCAAGACCAAAGTGGAGGGAGTGTTGGTGCAAGATTTTCTGTTTGCAGATGATTGTGCACTCAATACAGACTCTGAATCTGAAGTGTAACAAAGTATGAATCAATTCTCTGCTGCTTGTGCTAATTTTGGCCTCACAATTAGCACCGAGGAAACACAGGTGCTCCATCAGCCACCACCACACCATCCATATGTGGAACCATTGGTTACAGCAAATGGGGAAGTTTTGAATGCTGCGAATAAGTTCACATACCTTGGTAGTGTACTTTCCAGGGATGTACACATTGATAATGAGGTTGATACACACATTGCCAGAGCTAGCTCAGTGTTTGGGAGACTCCAAAGGAAAGTATGGGAGAGTAGAGTATAGATTGACTACCAAACTGAAGGTCTACAGAGCTGTTGTGCTGACCTCATTGTTGTATGCCTGTGAAACCTGTACAGTCTCCCAGCGCCATTTCAGGAAACTAAATCATTTTCATTTGAATTGTCTTGGGAAGATTCTGAAGATCATGTGGCAGGATAAGGTACCAGACACTGGGGTCCTTACTTGAACTAAACTGCAAGAATTCAAACTCTGCTTCAGAGAGTACAACTCTGATGGGCTGGCCATGTTGTTCAAATGCAAAATGTACGCTTGCCAGAAAGCTTGTTTTATGGAGAACTCACATAGGGCAAGCATTCACATGGTAGTCAGAAGAAGTGATACAAGGACACTCTCAAGGTCTTTCTCAAGAACTTTGGAATTGATTGTGTGACATGGGAGACGCTGGCTCAAGACAACTTAGCATGGAGTGCCCACATCAGAGAAGGTCCTGTGCTCTATGAGCAAAGCAGAATTGGAGTAACTCAAAGGAAACACAAGATGCACAAATTTGGAGAATCTACCCCAAATATTCACATGGACTATTTGTGCCTGACCTGTGGCACAGCATTCCTCTTGTATTGGTCTGATCAGCCACAGGCAGACACATTGAAACTTGACTTTAGCATAGTGATGTCATTTTGGTCCTCTTTGAGAACCAAAGGACAGTGACCAACCAACCACAACCAACCAACCAACCAACCAACCAATAGTGGAGAGCTCAAATCCCTTCCTTCATTTGTCTAAACTTCTTATTGACCTTACCCATCCTCTCTTTCTTTCCTTCAGTCTTAAATGGTGACGGCCTGCCTGGCTAAAAGTGACCTCTCCACCTGAACCTTCCATACTGTTGGGTACACGGTGTGTTCAGGGAGGACTGGTACTTCTGGTGTGATGGCTGCTGAGCCCTATTCAGGGTTGCTTTCCACCTTTTGGTGTCTACCTGTTCTACCCAATTCTCACCTGTGGCTCCAAGAAGCTGTAGTATGTGCAGTGGCCACACCCCTGTAAACTGTTTTGGCAGACAGGCTAAACCAGGTTGAGGATAACCAAGGGGTCTCAAACCCATTGATGAGTTAGGGAGGTGTCCACCCCAAGCATGTGAAGACTTCCCCTGGTAGAATGTATAGATGAGAGCAGCTAAAGCAGGTGTTGTGGAGTGCTTAGAGCTTGGTTAGACATCAAAGAGGCCAAGGTCATCCACTGCATCTTGAGTCTCCTCTCTTACAGGTATATTCTATTTCTAATGAGTCTATCCTCTGAGCTTATAAGAATATTTTAATCTCATTAAAAAAAAACAACTTTCCTTGACATTGCATGCCTCTCTTTTTTCCCCTACTTCTCTCTTCCCATTAATCGCTAAACACCTGCTTTCACTTCTTCACTGCCCTGTCAACCTCTTTCCATCTGACTTTCATCTCCACAATTCTACTGAAATATCTCTCTCTAAGGTCAGTTCATATGGACTATTTGTGCCTGACCTGTGGCAGAGCATTCCAAGCTCATATTGGTCTGATCAATCATAGTCAGTCACACTGTACTGTGTACTGTACTCCAACATTGTGATATTATTTTGGTCCTCTTCAAGAATGAAGGACAATAACCAACCAATGAATTCCCTATCAATAAATTCAAGGGACTTTTTCTGTCCTCACCCTTTTTGATTTTTCTTTTCTTTTTCTTTCCTTCCTTCCCTCCTTCCTACCTTCCTTCCTTCCTTCTTTCCATCTTTCCTTCCTTCGGTATTTGACACTGTAGACCATCTTCTTATTTTTGGTATCTTTTCCTCTTTTGGCTTCTGTGACATTTTATTCTCACAACTCTCATTTTACAGTTTTTACTGCTCTTTCTTTGGCTCTTTTGCTGGCTCCTATATCCTCTTTATGTCCCTTAAACATGGGTGTTCCTCAAAGTTCTGTCCTTAGCCTTGTTCTGTCTTTTTGTTCCCTGGGGGCTGGGGGTGGGGCTAATACTTCCAACATCTGTGGCTTTATGGTTCACCTCTTTGTGCTTGTCAATTGGTTGTTTGATTGATTTGTGAAAAACTCACATTTGTATTGTGTTTGGCAATGAGTGTAGGCAATTTTTGTTAAAAGTTTGTCAAAGAAAGTAAGCATGGATTTTATATGATAACTTGAAAGGATGGAAGGGTCAAGTAAAAGTTTTGTAAGGGTGGACTAGACCTAAATATATTTACAGGAAATGAAGGAAGGATCCAATACAAAGAAAGAGATTAAAGATAAGGGAGAGAGAGGGAGGGGGTGATCAACAGGCCAAATTTCTAATGAGACTAATGAGAATATTATCAAGATCGTGGTGATGGGATATAAAGTAGCATGGCTGAGTTGACAGAGAACTAGCACTGGAGCTAAGAGTACTTGAGTTCAAGTCACAGCTTTGATACATAATGGTTATGACACCCTGGGCAAACTGCATAACCACCCAATATTCTTGACAACTCTCTAAGACTAGAGGTTGCAGAGAATGTTTTGACCTACATTGCTGGAATCATTTTCCTCATCCAGCATTTATCTCCCTATGCCATTGAAATCAAAGATAAGGAAACTGAGATAAACTATCCTATCTCAGAGCAAAAAATGGAAAGCAATGAAACATGGACCTAGGTAGTTCAGAACTGAGGACTTGGATCTTCGTAGTTATTGTGTCTGAAAGTCTAGTTTAGAAGGTGGAGTAGCAACAGTAGTTCAGACCCTTGGATGAAGAAACATAGTCATGAGGAGTTCAGAGATGAGTGGCTTAGCTCCTCTCTCAGTAGGATTTTATTTTAAAAGACAACTTGGTGTTGTGGATTGAGAACTAGATTTAGGTCAGGGAAGGACTGGATTTGAATCTCACATCAGTCACTTAGCTACATGACCCTGGGCAGGTCATCAACTGCCATGGGCCTTGGCTCTTCATTTGAAAACTGAGGAAGTTGGATTGGATGACCTTCAAGGTTTGCTATAGTTCTAAATCTCTGATCCTTTGATATATGATAAGTAGAGGGGTGTTATTTGCAAGAAGGGCCACATCTTCATCAGAGATTTGAGGAAATAAGGACCAAAAGGGTGAAGAGTCTTTCAGATGTGGAATAAGGGAGATGAAGTTGTTCCAGAATGGATAGTCTTAATTTTCTCAGTAGAGTGGGAGGCAAGGTCATCTGCTGAGAGGGGAGCCCTGGGGCTATTGTTCTGGGCTTGAGGAGTAAGGAATAGTTCATTCAGGGAGTATAATAACCTCCAGTAGGACTAAGATAGCAAAAGCTATTGAATATGCCTTCTCAATAAAGAAATTGTTATATGAGCAATATAGGACATAAGAATCACAAAGTAATATTATAAAAGTAGACATTTACTCAAACAAGCAAATATCTATTGGATACATAAGTGCAAGGCACTGTAGGAATACAAAGAGGTAGTGATTACCTCAATCATCTGCAAGTCTTGCCCTTCATCCTTGGAATCATTGGTATCTATTGTTATTTCTTTATTAAAATGCTTTTAAAAAATTAGCAAACATTTATTTTCTCTTCTTTCTGATCCCTCTATAAAAAATGGAAAAACAAAACCCTTACCACAATTATACCTAATCAAGCAAAACAGATTCTTGCATTGTTCACATCTAAAAGTGTCTTATTCTACATCTTGAACACCTTACCTCTCTTTCTAAGAGGTGGTGGGAACATGCCTCATCACTGATCTTCTAGAATTATTCTTAGTTATTGCACTGATCAGAGTGCTTGTCTTTAAAGTTGTTTGTTTTTTACCTCATTGTTATATTATATAAATTGTTCTCTTGGTCCTCCTTATTTCTCTATGCATCCATTCATATAAGTCTTCCCAGGTTTCTCTGAACCCATTTCTTTTATCATTTCTAATGGCACAATAATATTATATTGCATTTGTATACTATAATTTGTTTCGGTCTTCTCTAATAGATGGTTGTTATTGAGTAGTGTCTGTTTCAGTTGTATCTGACTCTCCATGGCCCCATTTGGGGTTTTATTGGCAAAGATAATGGAGTGGTTTGTCATTTACTTCTCCAGCTCATTTTACAGATGAGGAAACTGAGATAAACAAGGTAAAGTGACTTGTCCAGATTCACACAGCTAGTAAGTGTTTGAGGCCAGATTTGAATTCAGCTCTTCCTTACTCCAGGGTGGTTGCTCCATCTAGCTGCCCCTATTTGATGCACTAATTGATGGATACCTCTTTTACTTTCCACTTCTATGCCACTACAAAAAGAACTGCTATAAATATTTTGATACTTAAGGGTCCTCTTCTTCTTTATTTGATATCTCTAGAAGTATAGGCCTAGTGGTTATATCTATCTCAATAGATATATTCATCCAACCTCTTTTCATTACCATGGCAACCATTATAACTCAGTTAATCTCTCTCAGTTAGACTATTGTAATAGTCTCCTAACCAGGCTTCTTGTGTCTAGTGCCCTCTCCCTACTTAACCATCCTTTTCACTGCTATCATTGACATATTTATAATATAATCTTCTGATCATATTCCTACTCTGCTCAAGAATTATCAGAAGGTCCCCATTGTCTAATGAATAATACATAAATTTCTTATCTTAACATTCAGAGGCCTTCTTTTGTTATAGCCAAACTGGTCTCCTTGACTCCTCTAGCTCCTGTTCTTGTCCTAACTTCTGTTGTCTATATACATATGGTCAATATATATTCAAATTATCTCTCATGCCTTGAGTGGGTTAATTGTTCCCTTCCTCCATTTCATCTTGTTGAAATTGATCTCTTTCTTTAGGTACTCTTTTCTACAGGAAGGGAAGGCTTCCCTGATTCCCCACAGTGAAAAGTGATTTCTCCTTATTCAGAATTCTCATAGAACTTTGGATTTTTCCTTTGTATTTATCACTTTCTGCCTTGTGTGATAGGTGTGGGTAGGCGTGTGTGTGTGTGTGTGTGTGTGTGTGTGTGTGTGTGTGTGTGTATGTCTTATCCACTGTTAGATTATGGGATAAAGTAAAGGTTGGAGTATGTGATCTCTAAAATCCCTTCCAGGTCTAAATCCTATGATTTTAAGATGCTTTTACTTCCAGAATCAAATATAAAATCCTCTATTTGGCATTTAAAGCTATTTACAACCTGGTCACTGCCTACCTTTTCAATCATTTTTATACTTTATTCCCCTCCATATACTCTACAATTCAGTTATGCTGGCCTATTCGATGTTCCTCATCAGATGTTACTCCATCTCTTGCCTACCAGCTCCTGACATTTTCACTGGCTTTCCCCCAGGCATGGAATGTTCTCTCTCCTCACCTCTGCCTCCTGGTTTCCCTGGCTGCCTTCAAGAACCATTTCAAATCCCACTTTCTTCAAGAGGTCTTTCCTTCTAGTGCCTTTCCTCAGACATTACTTCCCACCTCTAGCAGATACACACACATATGTATACGTATGTATATATAATATATCTGTATCTATATAGCTATCTTACAAACAAATGCTTATTTGCATGTCATTTCCCCCATTAGAATGTGAACAAAGAATGTGTTTTTGCTTTTCGTTGTATTCCCAGTGATTAAGACAGTTCCTGGTACATAGTAAGTAATTAATAAATGTCTGTTACTCATTTTTTGTGGCTCACCCATAGCACACATAAGTGCCTAATAAATGTTTGTTGTTTTTGTTATTGTTACTGTAAAGTTCTTTCCCTCAAGGCGTTTATTTCAGAGGCAAGATATATTCCAATACAAGGCAATGGTAAATGCTAAGAGAATGACAGAGACAGTGAGTCCTATATGAAGTCAGAGGAGAGTGCTGGGAGTTCATGGAAGAATTGATTAAATTAAAAAAAATCCCTGTTCAGAAATACAAATAGCAAAAGAGACCTATAGTTGTCATTTCGTCTTTGTTTTTATTCATTCCAGGTTCTCTTTATGTTATAGACTAATCTGATTTCCTCATAATCCAATTTTCTGATCCTTAGGTGAGATGTGCACTCAGAGCTTTGGAATTAATATGATTGGCTTAAGTTTTATTATACCAAAACAATATAATTTTTTTTCCTTCTTGGATATATTTGGGTAGAAAATAGAAGCAGTGGGTTAAAAAAAAAGGCTATAGTATAGCATATTTTAATTAAGTAAACTAAGCATATATTATTTTTTGTTAGACCTGTTATTGTTAGAATGTTGAACTCTATGTATCTAGGAAAACAAGAGCATTTTGAAAAGGCATTAATTGGTAATTGTGTTCCTTCTTATCACTTATTCACATCCTCAGCATGAGAATTGGTGAATGTTTCATTAAACTATTTTATAGAATCACAGAATTTCAACCTGGTTTGTGTCAATGGACCCTTTTAGCAGTCTGGTGAAACCTTTGGAGTCTTAATCTTGTCTAAGGAGAAAAAAATGTATTAATGGACTAGTTAAACAAACCATGATCTCAACCATTTTTGTGTCATGGACTGCTTTGGGAATCTACTCAAACCTCTGAACCCCTTCTCAGAATAATGTTTTTAAATGTATAAGATAAAATACATAAAGTTACAAAGGAAACCAATTATATTGAAATACAGTTATCAAAATATTAAAAACAAGTTCTTGGATCCCAGGTTAATTCTAATATAACCCAAGCTTGAAAAATAATTCCCTCTGAAACACACCCAAAAAGTGATCAACTCCTTGAAGACTTTGGTTGAGGGAAAGCCCTCTGCTTTCTGGATAAGATTACTTCTAGGAAGTATTTCTTCTTATTAAGTCTAAATTTATAACCTCTATCTAGGTGTTCATTGTTGTTGTTCCCTTATTTCAGTTGTGTCTGATGCTTTGTGACCCCATTTGGGGTTTTCTTGACAAAGATCCTGGAGTAGTTTGCCATTTCCTTCTCTAGCTCATTTTACAGATGAGGAAACTGAGGCAAACAGAGTTGAGTGATTTGCCCAGGGTCACACGGCTAGCAGGTGTATGTGGCCAGATTTGAACTCATGAGGATGAGTTCTCCTGACTTCAGTTCTATCCCCTAAGCCACCTAGTTCATTTAGTAGGTACCTAATAAATGTTTGTTGAATTGAACTGATGAAAAAATTAAGAGATATTCCAATGTCCTGAATTCTTGCCTATACTTGAACCTATCCATTCTTCCTGTGGGCTAGTTTCAGGTGAAAAACAAAAAAAGGTTGAAAACATACATGCCCTTTCAATACATGAATACAATGATGTAAATAGAAAAAACAAACATGCACACACACACACACAAAATAAAAATCAAACATTGCAAGATTATAAAGAACAAACATGGCTCAACAAAAGAAATGTGAAAGGATACTGCTAACCCAGTCTTTTCTGGATGTGGGAAGTTGTACATTACACATGTTATTGGACTTTTTCAATCTGTTAATCAGATGTGTTGATTTCTTCTCTCTTCTTTTCTTTCTTTTTACTTTAAAAAGTACTATTTATATGGGATGGCTCTCTGAGAAGGGGAGGGGAATGCTGGAGAAAATGTTAACACGATTAAATCTTGGGATCTTTCGGGATGTGCTTGATTTCTTTGTTACTTTAATGATTACTAAGTCTTAACCTCACATGGGAAAAGTTAGGAGAAAAGTGATTAGAAACAGTAAAAAAAAGATATAAATAAAAATTTAATTACAAAGAAAAACAAAGATGTATGACTTTCACTGTCTTCTTTCCTTCTTTCCCTGTCCCTTTCCCTCTCTCCTTCCCCCATCCCTTTTCTCTTATCTTTTTTCTCTTCTTCCCCCACTTTCTTTCTTAAGGTTCTAACTCCAGGATAGGATAGCCAAGATAAGCCAGAGAGTTAAAAGTAAAAACTGGGTTCTTATCTCTGGATACTTGTCCCTAAATCATCCCTTCCCCTTTAGACTTGTCTTAAAGGCAAAGTGTAGAAAATCAGATGAGGTGTTGAAGGTATTGGAGATAAGCCTTGTTTCTGAGTGGAGGTACAAGTTTTATCCCTTTAGGAACTTGAGCTGAGTCTTGCTGACTTCAAGGCCTCTGCCCCATTCTGAAGATGTCTCAGGAATAAGAAACACAGGTCAAGATTCCTGATTATAATTCTGGATTGACAAAAAGGGGAAAACCAGGCCATGGTAAAAATTACTTTAGAAATAATAAAGCTCCTGGGCTTTGGAAAGGTCCCACCCCATCTCTCCCTACTGATCATACAATAACCTGCCCAGTTGGCCATTTTTTGCTAGTTCTCTGATTTCTTCATTAGTCAGTCAGTCAATAAACATTTATTAAGGGCCTACTATGTATCAGGCAATGTGCCAAACACTGAGGATACAAAGAAAGGCAAAGGACAATCCTTAACCTCAAGGAACTCATAAATCTTTGTACAAAACCCACTTAATATGTGCTGGTCACTCAACGCTATTGCAGGATATAAGTTTTAAAAGAACATTGTAGGTGTAGATAGGTCAAGTATTTATCATTGCCATTTTGTAGGATGAGGAAACTGAGGCCAAATTTAATGGGGAATTCTTTCACCTGGAGAAAAGCAATTTGGGTAGGAGGTGGGGAATGGTGGCAGCTTTAGTGCAGAAGAGAGTTCAGCTTTGCATGTAAATATACTGGGGTGAGTGAGCCCTTGCCCCAGCATGGTTTGGGGGATGGAGAAGAAGGTCCCCAAAACGATGGGCTCTTGTGGATGGTTCCTGAGGTCAGCTGTGCCATGAAATAGTTATAGGTGAGCACCTAGGAACAAAGTCTCTTTCATCTCATCGTAGGTATGTATCTGACTGAGACTCAGAGAAATGAAATGGTTTGCTTAATATCAAATAGCTACTAAAAAAAGTACAGTCAGAATTTGAATCCACATCTTCTGACACCAAGTACAGTGCCCTTTCCATGATACCATATTGTCTTATTACATTAGTATTATGAATTATAGTATATCCCCTCAATTTTATTTTTACTGATTTTTAAAAAAATCTGACAAACCTTTTTACACATGATAACTTTAAACTTTTAACTGCTTTTCTTAAAATCTGAAAATAAATTAAGTTTTGGCACTTAATTAAGTGTTGGAATCTTTTGGGATGTGCTCAATTTCTCTGTTACTTTAGTGGTTACTCAGTTTGAGATTCACATTAGAAATAGTAACGTGTGTGTGTGTGTGTGTATTTATGCTGGTAGCAGGGTTAAGAAACTCTTCCACTAAATGGTCTATTAGTCATTTCCCTCCCCACTTTCTCTACTTGCAAAAAGCAGTATCTAAGTATAGAAAGACCAAAAAGGTTCTGATAAATAATAAATGCTCTTGGTTATTGGGAAAATGAAATAGGTCAGTTTACTCTGTAGGGATTTGCTACTGTGCTCCTGTCTTTGTAAGAATTGTGTGACAATTAAGTCTGTACCTGATTGTGAAAACAAGAGGAAAATAAGAGTGACTTGCCAATGAAATTGTTCCATTGTTGTTCCACCTTTGCATGTTGAGAAATGCAGAATTGATGAGAGTACATTAAGACCAGAAACATGTTAAAAAAGTATTTCCTGTCCTCTTCTTCCTCAACCTTTCCGTTAGCACATCGATCATTCTCTCTCTCCCCAAATTCACTTGGCAAAGGAATCATCTGCCTGTCTATGTAAACTGAGTACTTAGCTTTAAAAGAGAAGATAAACTTGTCATTAGCCATTAGTTTCAATCTGTTAAAAGGAATTGATTATCTATGGCATAGTGAGGAGGTAGGGTAGTTTAGTGGAAAGAGCTCGGGATCTGGAGTGAGAAAACTTTAATTCAGATCCTATCTCTACCAATTACATCGTGTGTAATCTTGGGTGAATCATTTAACCCATCTGGGTTTCCTTCAGTCTGAATTTGTGCTCCTACTATTGAGATATAAGTAGCCTAGAAAATACCCTTAAAATGTCATAGCTTACAGAATCTGAGAGTTGGGAGGAAACTCAGCTGCCATTCAGTTTAACTTGTACCCGAAAAAGAGTCCTTACAACTATGTACCTAACAAGTGGTACAACAAATTCCTATTGCAACCTTTGCTTGTAGACCTCCAATGATATACTTTAGAATATAATTGTCAGTATTAAATTTTAAATTTAAAATTATCTTAATAAACATCTGCTCTTTGGGATTAAAAGAAAGTTGAGATGATTTGAATAAAGTCAGATTCTAAGTTTGGATCAATAGTGTTCTAAAATGGGGTTCCCAACTGGACAGGCCAGAGAAACATTGCTCTCTTAAGAACTCACTGAGACACTATTTTAGAGCATATGCTATGTTGGTGGCTTAGTTTCAAGTTCAACTTAATTTAACATATATTCATTAATTATCTAGAGAGTATAAGGTAATATGCTAGGTACCAATAATAAAATTTTGATAGTCCCTATCCTCAAGGAGCTTATAGTTTTTTGAAATGATAGAGTAGAAATTATTCCCTCTCACCCTTCAATTTTTCCCTTAATATTTCAAGCTCTTGGCACAATGGTGAAGTTCATAAAGTTTATCTTAGTTGCCATCTCATCACCCTTTCTGAACCCCTCTTTTTCCTCCTAAAGCTCTCTTCCTCCATACTAAGTGCCCAGTGACTTTGCTCTTCCTACATATGACTGCAAATCAATTTTGAGGCCTATTAAGTGAACTATGGTTCCCTACCTGTTCTCTTAACTTCTATGAGAGTTTCTGTTCCTATACTCTCAGCAGCAAGATCTGTTTAAATTAATTCACGCTAAAGTGTGAAAGCCTTATAGAAGACTTACTGTACTATCACCCATATATATATATATATATATATATATATATATATATATATATATTTCAATTTAGTTAAAAAGGTTGTAAATCTAAGTGAATGGATTATTATCAGTAGAATTTAATTTAGCCTCTCAAATTATATTCCCTACTGATTCCTATTAGCTTAAGTAGAGGCTGGGCCTGGCAGACTGCAAAAGTATTTTCTGATGCAAAACAAGGAAGCTCCATCCTTTATTGACTTGATTTATGGGTTGTCATATTTTTTCCCACTATTATTTGTATGTGTACATTATAGAGTAGATCCTCAACATTTGCTTGTTTAACCTTTCCAGCTTCAGTCTGGTTAAACAAGCTGTAGCATATAATTGTGTGATGGAATATTTATTGTGCTATAAGAAATGACAAGCAGGGTGATTTCAGAAAAACCTGGAAAGATTTACCTGAACTGATGCAAAGTGAAGTGAACAGAACCCAGAGATCTGTCATACGAAGTAACAGCAATACTGATTGAATTGTGAATGACTTAGCTATTCTTAGCAATACAATGATCTAAGACAATCCCAAAGGATTAATGATGAAGCATACTATCTGCTTCCAAAGAAAGAACTGATATTATTGGAATACAGACTGAAGCCTGAAAATTTTCACTTTCTTTCTTCCATTTTTTCTTTTCTTTTCTTTCAATTAAACAAATGCTTTATTAACTTCTGGTTTACATCATTCATTTCCGCCAGATTTTGAGTTACAATTTTTCCCCTGTTTTTCCCCTACCCACCATCCCAGAATAGCAGCCCCACAAGATATCCCTTCCTCCAATCTGCTCTCTCCAATATCTTCTCCCATACCCCCTTCAACTTTTCCATTAGATCCAGGTGAATCTCTGTGCCCCAGTGCCTGCACATCTTATCACCCAATTACATGCAAAAGAGTATTGATAATAGTATTTATATATATTTGAAACATTTAATTTTAAGACCTAGAATTTCAGATCCATTCCCTTCCTCCCTTGCCACCCATTCCCTCTGGGAAGATAAGTAATTCAGTATGTGTTGTACATGTATAGCTACGCAAAACATTACCATAGTGGATATATTGTACAAGGCTGCTTATAATTCCCTCCCACTCAACCCACCCCCCCATCTGGTCCATTCCCTACTTGAACCTGTCCCCCTTCTATAGTGGGTACTTCCAACCTCCCCTCCCCCCAAGAATGCCCTCCCATCCATCATCCCTCCTCTCATCCCCCTTCCCCCTATTCTGCTGCAGGTTGAGATGTCCCATTTAGTATGTATGTCATTCTCTCCCTGAACCAAATTCAATGAGAATGTGGTTTTGCCTTTTTGCCTTCCTATTCTTCCCCTCCCCTGCAGCTATTTCCCCTTGCTTCTTCCACATGAGATAGTTTACCCTACCCTGTCTTTCCCCATCTCCTCTTGCCACTTTCCTCTCTCACCTCAAAATTTTACCCCTTAAGTATCATTCCTTCCCAACAAATTCAACCTATGCCCTCTCTCCATGTATAACTGTAAACATATATACACACATTCACATATGTATTCATATGACCATACACCCTTCTTCCATTATTTTCATACTGAGAAAGGTTTCATCAGTCATAGTTATTGTTTTTCCATATAGGAATGTAAATAGTTCAACTTTGATAAGTTCCTTTTGATTTCTTTTCCCTGATTACCTTCTCAGGCATCTCTTGCTTCTTGTGTCTGGATGTCAAATTTTCTATTCAATTCTGGTTTTTTCCTCAAGAATGCTTGAAAGTCCTCTATTCCACTGAATGACCATATTTTCCCCTGAAACAAAATACTCAGTTTTGCTGGGTAGGTGACCCTTGGGTTCATTCCCAGCTCTTTTGCCCTCTGGAATATCATATTCCATGCCCTTTGATCCCTCAGTGTAGAAGCTGCCAGGTCCTGGGCTATTCTGATTGTGTTTCCACAATATTGAAATTGTTTCTTCCTGGCTGCTTGTAGTATTTTTGTCTTGATCTGCGGATTCTGGAACCTGGCTATAATATTCCTGGGAGTTTTCTTTTTAGGATCTTTTTCAGGAGGTGATCAGTGGATTCTTTCAACCTCTGTTTTGCCCTCTAGGTCTAAAACATCAGGGCAATTTTCCTTAAGAATTTCTTGAAGGGTGATTTCTAGGTTCTTTCTTTGGTCATTGCTTTCAGGTAGTCCAATAATTTTTAAATTGTCTCTCCTGGATCTATTTTCCAGGTCAGTGGTTTTTCCCATGAAATATTTCACATTACCTTCTATTCTTTCATTTATTTTGATCTGCTTAACAGCATCTTGATTTCTCATAAAGTCATTAGCTTCCATTTGTTCCAGTCTAACTCTGAAGGAATGAATCTTCTCAGTGAACTTTTGAGATTCTTTTTCCATTTGGCAAATTTGACTTTTTAAGGCATTCTTCTCCTCATTGCCCTTTTGGGCCTCCTTTGCCATTTGAGTTAGTCTATTTTTTAAGGTGTTGTTTTCCTCAGTCAGGCTGTTGACCCTCATTTCATACTTTTCCTGTATCCTTCTCATTTCTCTTCCCAATTTTTCCTCCACTTTTCTTATTTGATTTTTAAAGTCCTTCTTAAGGTCCTCTATGGCCTGTAACCTGCTCATATTTTCCTTTGGGGATTTTGGAACAGGAGATCTGACCTCACAATCCTCTTCCTGTCCTATGCTTTGATCGTCTTTGCCCCCAAAATAGGAGTCCAAGGTTGCATTTTTCTGTTTATTTTGTTTCCTTTTCCTTGGCATGTTGCCACTTAATTACTTGACTTTTGGGCTTGTTGCCACAGTAGGACTCTGCCACCAGATAGGAGAGCTTTCGTCCCGAACGTTGGGGTCTTCACAGCTTTCTGGCAAGCTGGATACTCACCCCAGACCTCCCCCGTAGATCGCAATCCAGGTCCAGGGAGGTTAAAGCAAGAGCTATTAACCCCCAAGACTGATCACTGGATCTTCCTACAGTTCGCAGGCCAGGAGCTAGAGCTGCCACTGAAAACTACAAAATGGCATGTCTCCTCAGTGGCTTCTAGCCCCCAGGGGAGGAAGCCGACGCGTTCCCCAAATACTGGTCCCAAAGTCCATAGGGCACTAACCTCTCACTTTGTCCTAGGCATATCTGAGTTGATAATTCTGGAATTGCCACAGCTGCTGGTGTTCTGGGGTCCCTCCAGCCGGCTGCTGGCCCGGCCGCCCTGGGGCTAAAACCGTGACTCAGGCGGACCTGTGCTCAGCTCCCTGCACACTGCATGCTGTGCTGCTGGCTCCCAGAGCGCTGTGCTGGTCCTTCCCGCAGGACTGCTGGGCTGTCCTCAGCAGGAGGTTAGCTTCTCTGTGTCGGTCTGTGGGTGCTGGGGCTCCAGAAGTTGTTCAGGGTCCCCTGTTACATAGTTTGGAGGTGATCTGGGGGGAGAGTGCCTTGGTCGCACTGTTTTTACTCCACCATCTTGGCTCCACCCCCCCCCCATTTTTTCTCTTTTCTTCTAGTCTTCTTGTACAAAATGACTAATATGGAAATGTTTTATGGGATTGTGCAATATGACCTATATCTGATTGTTTACTCTCTTAGGGAGAGAGGGAGGAAGGATAGAATTTGGAAGTCAAAACTTAAAATAAAAGTTAAAAAATATTTTAACATATAACTTGGGGAAAAATAAAAATATTTTTTTAAAAAAAACAATTTTCTAAACTTCAAGCATTTATGTGATTTAATTAGTAATCTCAGTTTTACTTTCACTACATACCTATGCACAGTAGAGAAAAAAATGAAAGGCATGATGTTTGCAAGTTTCTGGTCTAGTTGATATCCTACTCATGATGAACAAGCTCCCAAGACTGTGCCACTCACAGTTTCTAAGCTTGAAGGGTAGCTTGGCATAATTAACCAGCTGGCTAAGAGATATCGAGGTTGCTGATCCCATCATCTATTGTAGCCTTGCTAAATGTCAACTCGCCTCTGATATACTCCTGTACTCTAAGCCTCCTGTACTCCGAGACCCTTAAGGATCTCAAACAGCTCAGGAAGCAGACTTCACAGATGGAATATTTCAAGTTGGTGCAACTTTCATGATTTCCAATGACATCTACCATCTGTGAAAGACACAGTGTCAAAAGTGATGTCGAGAATCAAGTCTTGGTATCTTCTGACAGCAGCAATTAAAGCCCCAATAATCTATCCCTTTGGTTTTCAGAGAGTGGCCAAGGTAGAGAGGTTTACAGCAGCGTGACATATAGTAGAACACCCCCATGCTGGCATCTGACACAATGGAAGGTAAGATTCAGGTTAAAAATGTTTTAATTTTAAGAATTTTATTTGCTGTATAGTATTTATGGTATTGAAGATTTTATGTGTTATGAAAAGTGAATATTGCCTGAAATACATTTTTTTATTGAGATCTTAGCACAAAAGATCACAGAGTTCTAGGGAATTATTAGTGAGAAAAAATGTTTTGCTTGTTACCAATTTTGTTTTGTGTACTCCATTTATGGGTCACTTTGTGGTTACTATGTTAGGAAAAGTGCATATTATCAGAATTAATATTTTATTAAAAAGAATTATATGCAAAAATGTATTTTCAGCAATTTCTCATGAAAGATTATAGTGTTTGGAGGTCCTGGGAACCTACTCCCCTATTTCCTGTAGATTCCATGTTACCCACATTCACATTTTTTACTCTCTCACTGTTTTCTAAGAATATTATTCCTGAAAAAGTTGAGGACTGACTGTAATGTTATGTTGAAAGGCACCATGGCATAGCTGATAGGGAACCAGACCTAGCGTCAGAGATTTCTTGCTCAGCATTTCCACCTGGGTGGTCCAAAGGCAACTCAAACTTCATATATCCAAAACAACTCATTCTCTTTCTCTCTATACCCCCACTCATCCTACCTCTTTTGAAGGCTCAGTTGAAGTCCCACCTCCTTCAAAATCCCTTTCCTTACTTCCCCTTTTGTAGCATCTGTTCCCCATTCCCATTTGAAATTTTGTAAGTATGCAGTAATTACATATTTATAAATAAATATTTATTTATTTGTATATCTCTAAACATATAGTATCTCTCTAGTTGAATGTAAGTTCCTTGAGGGCAGGTGCTGTCACTTTTGTGTTTGATTTTCTAGCACCTAGCATGGTTACTGACATAAGACATAGTATAGAGTATAGAATGCTAGATGTGGAATTATTAAGACCTGGATTTAAATACTGCTTCAGACACTCCCTGTATAACCTTGACCAAATCATTTAACCTCTTTGGGCCTCAGTTTCTTCATCTGTAAAATGAGAGGCTTGGACTTGATGACCACTAAGGTAACTTCCAATTCTAAATCTATAATTCTACGAAAGGCTTGTTGATTGATTGAGTCAGGAATACCTGGGTTCAGGTGTTTTATCTGAGACATACAAGCTTTTTAAGCATGGACAAATCAGTTAATTTCTCTGTCTTTTTCTTTTAATTCTGAAACAACTCTATGGTAAGAGGGTAAGGGATGATAGAATTTCCAATCTATACCAGCAAAGGCAATTTTTAAAGAATTATTTCTAAATTTTATGAATTTCTATTTTTTAAAGAGTTCTCTGGACCAATGAAATCATGAATCTGGGCAAAAAAAAGTACATGTAAAATACTAGTACTAATGTCTTCCAGTCAAAGAAAAACAGGGTACTATATGGCCATAAATCTGCTTATTTTGTATATCTGGCCCTACTGTTCGTTACTGCATCACTTAATATAGAAGTTTTCTGCTGAAATAGTGACATGGAGACTTAGACAAACATTCATAATTAAATAATCATGAATAACACTGGGAATAATAAATAATCCAAAGGGAACACAGATGTCTTATAATAAGCAATTCAATAAACTTTGTCAAACTATTTTAAGAATAAAGGCATATATGCTAACAGCAGTAATTAAAATCTGAATAAACCCAAAGAAAAGATTGGGAAAAGTTTTTTTATTGTGAATAAACACTAGTCACATTTGTTCAGCTGTAATTTGTATAGTTTTTTTTTTTTAATGAGTGATGAGTCTCATTCACTTCTATAAGTAATCACTGGGTTCATAGCATGGATAAGGACTCTGATGTACACTTGAACTGGGCTTAGTTAGCATAACCTACTCATTTGTCTGTATATTGTAGTTTAATTCAGTATTGGTCTAGACCACTCAGTCATTTATTAAGGACCTGCTATGTTCCAGATACTGTGCTAAGTACTGGATATACAAAGAAAGGCAAAAAAAAATCTCTGCTTTCAAGGAGTTCACAGTTTAATGGGGGGGGGGGACAATATGAAAATAATTATGAAAAATAACATACATACAGGATAAATTGAAGATAATCACAGAAGGAGGGCATTAAAATTAAGGAAGACCAAGAAAGGCTCCTCATAGAAGGGGAGATTTTAGTTGGGACTTGAAGGAAACCAGAAAACCAGGAAGCAGAGATAAAGAGGGAGAGAGTATTAGACATGAGGTATAGCAAGTGAAAATACAGAGTCAGGAGATAGAATATCTTGAGAAATGAGCAGTAAGAAAACCATAAGGGTATGTGGGATGGGTATCAAGGTTTAAGAAGATTGGAAAGGAAGGAGGGCACCAGATTGTGAGAGGCTTTGAATAGCAAACAGAGGATTTTATAACTAATCCTGGAGTTAATTGTATAGGAGGGTGACATGGTCAGATTTGCACTTTAGGAAGATTGATTTGACAGCTCAATAGAGGATGGACTAGAATGAATAAAGACTTGAATTAGTTAGAACAACTAACTGCCTATTGCAATAGTCTAGATATGAGGTGAAGGCCTGCACTAGAGTGGTATTAGTTGTCAGAGAAGTGCAGGGAGGTTACAAAGGTCAAATTGATAAGACTTGGCAACAGATTGCATATGGAAGGTGAGAGAGAGAGGAGTCAATGAGGAAATCTAGGTTATAAGTCTGGATGCCTGAGAAGATAGAGGTACCTTAAATAATAAAGTTAGGAAGATTTTGGGAGAAGGATAATGGTTCTTTTTTGGACATATTGAGTTTAAGATGTCTATAGGATATCCAGTTGGTGATATCCAATTGGCGATTGGAAATGTAAGTCTGGTTGTTAGGAAAGAGATTAGGCCTAGCTAAGTTGATCTGAGAATCATTTGCATAAAGATGATAATTGAACGAATGGGAGCTGAAGAGGTCAAATAGATAAATAGTACAGAGGGAGAAAACAAGAGGACCCAGGGCAGACCCTTGAAAGACATCCTGGGTTATTGGGAATGAAGTAGATGGAGAGGAAAGCAAAGGAGATTGAAGAGTGGGTAAGGCTGGAAGGTAGAATACTAGAACTAGAATAAAGAAATGTTCTGAAAATCTAGATAAGAAAGTATCAAGGAGAATAACTGTGTCAAAGGCTGCAGTGAGGTCAAGAAGGATGAAGGTTGAAAAAAAGGCTATTATTCAGTTTGGCAAATAAGATATTCTCAGTTGACTTATAGGACAGGAAAAGGAGTTAAGAATAGAGTGAGAGAAGAAAGGAAGTGCAAGCCTTTGAAAATTGTAGACAGCCTTCTCAGGGAATTTACCACAAAAGGAGGAGAGATATGAGCTGATTGCTAGGGATAGATGAACCAAGTGAGGGTTTTTTTTGAGGACGAGGGAGAAAGAACATGTTTATAGATGGTAGGGAAGCCACTGGTACACAGAAGATAAGTAACACAGTATAGATAAGGGGAGAGGGCAATATACTGAAGGAAAAGAGATTACTTGTGCATGTAGAGGAATTTTCTTTAATTTGGAGAAGGGCTACTTCTCCATGGGAGATGGGTGAAGAAAACAATATTGTCATCTGGGTGATTTGAGATGAGGAGGAGGGAAGAAGAGGAATCTTTTGACAAACGATTTGATTTTTTGTGTGAAAATTTAGTGAAACAAGGTTCTCAACTGAGAGGGTGCTCCAGGAGGTTTGAGAAAAGATAACAGAGTCTGGAAAAATGCTATGGTGTATGGGATGGTTGATTCAGTTTGGGAGTTGTAAAAGGATTGCCTTACCACAGTGAGGGCCCAGTTGAGATCATGCATCATAAATTGGAAGTGGACCCAGTTGCCATATTTTGTGATTTTCTACAGCTTCATTTAGCAGCACATGAATAGGAATGAAGAAAGTGAATATAGGGAATGATCCATGTCTGGGGCTTAGTAGGGCATGATTGGTGATAGGATAAAAGTTGGCAGGGGTCTTGAGAGAAGAAGACAATGTAGAGTTCAACTGGTTCATCAAATGATCAAAATGAGAAAGGGACGAAAGTGCCCTTTTTGACTGAGAAAGGACTGAGGGGATTGAGGGATTGGGGGTCATGGTGAGGACAAAGGACAGTGTTTTCCATTGAAAGGCTGAGAGGGAGGTAAAAGAACGATAGATTATAATTAAAAAAGGAAGTTCATAGTTCATATAAATGGGAGTGATGCATTTGTGGGTGATGGCAAGATGCAGGGTATGAGTAAGGTAAGGAACTGTGAGGTTAGGTGCTTCAGGGACATACTATATATGTACAAGTCCTCTAGTATGAGGACATGAGTTGAGGAGGATAGGAAGACTGTGCTGGAGGGACTGAATTCATTGAGGAAATAGCAATATCTGGGGTTTAACAATCACTGGCATGGGAAGGGCACAACCAAATGGGAGTTTGCTAATTATATGAGGAATGAATTCAGATCACTTATCAACATCTTTAAGGATTAGGCCTTAGGGTAGAATCCTCTCAGGACCTTAGGAAGCTCAGGTAAGGGGACAAATGAAGATGAGGAATGACATTTTTCCTCTTCACTGGGAGGCAAGACACTAGTCAGGAGATCTGGTAGGATGGAATGCCTTTTTTCTCCTCTTAGCACAAAGACTTAGCACGATTTCTCTCCTTTGTTAGGAAGGCCAGAGATCCGAAATAATAGGATGGCATTTCTTCTGTTCCCAAGGAAGGCAGGAGGCTGGTGGGTATGGAATGGTGTTTCTCTATTTCTCCAGGAAGACCCAGTATTCTGCTACTGTTGCTAAAGAGACTGTAGCCAAGTTACTTAATTATTTGGTGCCTCAATTTCCTTAAGTATATAGTGGTGCCAAAGGCCAAGACCTCAGAAGCAGGAATGCTTTTTAGTAGAACAGAAAGATTTCAGATAGGCAGCAGATAGCTGAGCTTGTAGCCATTCATTTCATCATTGGTCAGTTCTCCTGAGTGCCCAGTTCTTGCTTTCCTTGTTTTATGGAGTCTAGACAAAGAGTGTGTCTTCAACCAGACCCAAGGGAAAACAAATGTGTAGGACACACTCCTGGACTTCCTCTTAAGCTGAAAAATGCTGTGGCCAGTTACAGAGGACTTAGGACCCCCAAGGACCACCTTGTCCACATTGGTTTGTTTTGTATTGGAAAATTTTTTTCTTATTCTGTTTTACAATCACATTATTCTTCATTCATTCATGGCTGAATGATGGGGTGGCAGGGAGAAAGTCTAGGAAACACCAATAACTTACTGCCTATCATTTCTATCCTTTATTAGCCTGTGGTTCATTTCCACCTTCACAATGTGAGATGTGCATCCAGGACTCCCTGGAGCCTGTATCTATAGGCAGTTTGTTATTCCCTCTCTGTAGAGCCATGGTCTAATGCTTCTTCTCTCAGCCTGCCTATGACAAATGGAGATAATAACACCTGTCCTCCTTACTTCATAGGGCTGCTATGAAGCTGAAATGAAATAGTGGCTAGGAAAACGTTTTGAAAAATATAAAAATAGCCAAGCAATTATAAAGCATTATTGTAGGCATTTCTGTGAGGAAGAAACACAGAAGGCACGGTTTTGCAGTATTAGGCTAAATTACCTAACGCACTGCTGAGTTTGGGATTCAACAAATGGATAATGTATGATGATGCATCTTGGAAAATTAAAAAAAATAATGAAGCGAATTCTCCTCCTTTGGGCTGTTTGTCAGGGACCGAAGTGGCTCTCTCTGTAGTTTTTATAGGGAAGGAAGGAAACAAGCATTTCTTAAGTGCTTACTAAGCGCCGGGTACTTGCCAAGGGGTTTGCAAATATTATCTCATGTGATCAATACAACAACCCTGGGAGGTAGGTGCTATTATTGCCATCATGTTACAATTAAGTAAACTGACACAGGCAGCAAGTGACTTGTCCAGGGTCACTCAGCTAGTAAGTGTCGGAGGCTGTCAGGTTTCTCAAGTCCCGGCCCAGTACACTATCCACTGTACCATGTAGCTGCCTTTAATAGAAGGGAAAAAGAGCCTTCTGTGGCTCCATGTACAACCACACCAAGAAGCATGCCCAAGGTGTACAAAGGGAGTAAGAGATAGAGATGGGATTTGTCTCCTGTGGAACCTATGTCCTCAAACTCCTAATCCAATTATTTTTTTCACTATACCATACTGTCTCTAAATCTCTATATACATTTAACCCATAGTTCTGGGCTTATTTTGCACCCCCAGAATTTAGCACAATGGTAAGAGCAATGGATTTGGAGAATCTGGGTTCAAAATTCATCATTTTCACTTACCTACCTCTCTGAGCTCATTTTTCTTCTCTGAAAAATGAGTGGCTTGGCTTAGATGGCCCTTCAAGTGCCCCATCCAGATGTAAAACTAGAAATCCTATGGGCAGCCCATTTTGAGGGTACAGTTGAGGGCAAGTTGGGATAGAGTTTGGGAACACACAGATGAAAGTTGTGAACATTATTCATATGGGACATCTTGTGATATCTCTTATTCCTCTAAGACACTCTTCAACTAAAAAAAAATAGCAATTTAAAATATGGAAATTCCCAGTTACTAACTTCTTTGATTTTTTTTTTTTACTAAATGTTGGCTCCAATCTTCTAATAGATATTTTAATAATTAACATCAAAATTTTCTTTTCTTGAGATCACATTGTTGCAGTGTTTTCACTATTAAGGACTCACCAACCGTGTTGACCTATCCAAAGACATTGGATAGAAAGCTTCTTTCTTGGTCTTACATGTTCTACAGAGTATGAGCTGATAAGTTGGCAGAGGGAGAGAAGCAGAAGGAGTCAAATCTTAAGTCTCAGTTCTCTCGATTGATTCACTTGATCAATTTGGTTCGAGATTAAAAGGTGTGGATTTTGCTGCAGTCTATCTGATTGGACTTTGGTGACTAGAGTTGCCTCCTGATGATTGACCACAGCTCAGGAGGATGGACACCTATTCAAAAGCTGTCCCATCTGTGGTTGGAAAGAAAAAAAAATCATTTTTCTGTTCTTTCTCTGGGACTTCCAGATTGGAATGCATCAAGAAGGGTGGAGAGGAGGAGAAAAATGGAAACTGGTAGGACAAACATATTGTGAATGGCCCATGCTTATTCATATGAGCTGAGGGATTAAGAAAGGCTTCCTGTAGGAAGCAGCCTTGAAGGTGGACTTTAAAAGGATGATTTTCCAGGTCATCTCTGAGTAGATTAATTTTCTGTTCTGTCTTCTCCAAGGAGACCTACATTTAACTTTGTACTGTTGCAGCTATTGGATTATTTTGAAAGCTAAATTTACTAGACCTCCAGAAGCCCCCTTTTCTAAAATGCATCCTATTCCCACTCCCTAACCCTCTCTTTTTCCTTTGAAAATCCTCTTCAGTGATCAAAGTCAAGTTGAAGTCTCACCATCCCTGTGATGCTCAAGCTAACAGCCACCTCTCCCTTCTTGGATCTCCTATTCTATTTGTGCTACACAATTTAGTGCTTTATTGTATAACCTATTAAAACTTTATTTAACTGCATTATGTTTACATATTTTTAACTAGTCCCAATATATTGTAAACTCCTTATACTCCAAAACAATAAACATGTAGGTATTCAGCAAACACAATTGGTTTATTTTTATAAAACTGTGTATCTGACTTACTGTATCATATGGGATATGTCATAGTTGTAGTGGAAAGAGCACTGTTGTCTTTCCCCTACTCTCAAACTGGAAATAAAGTGGGTGCCCAACAATTGGATAATGGCTAAACATATAGTAATATATGAATTGAATGGAATATCACTGTGCTGCAAGAAATGATGAATGTAAGGAAATTAGAGAAACATGTGAAAAATTATAAGAAATTATGCAGAGCAAATAAAGAAGATTCAGGGCTGAGGCGGCTAGGTGGTGCAGTGAGTAGAGCGTCGGCCCTGGAGTCAGAAGGACCTGAGTTTGGATCTGGACTCAGACACTTAACGCACACACAAACAAAAACCTAGCTGTGTGACCTTGGGCAAGTTACTTAACCCCAGTTGCCCTCCAAAAGGCAAAAAAAAAAAAAAAAAGAGAAGAATCAGGGGAACAATATGACAGATGATTAGAACCATACCTGAGATGAACTCAGATGCATTATACTGGACAATTTTGGTTTTGGAGAACAGAGAATGAAACATGCATTGAGATATGGGACATGACAAGTGTAGAATACTTTAAGATATGGTTTCTTTATCAGTTGATTTTGCTTAACTAGTTTTCTTTGTTATAAAGTGAGGGTTCTATATTAGGGAAGGATATTGGGAAATAACAAGAGGTTAAAAACACTACAAATGGAATAACTATGAAAATAGAAAAAAGGGGGAGAGCACTTGGACTTGAAATCATGAGAAGGAGGCTCCTATACTTATCTTTGTGACTTTCAACAACTCACTTAAATTCTCTAAGCCTCAGTTTCATCATCTGTATGATGGGGATAATAAAGCATAATATTATGAGTTTAATGCTATTCAGTCTGATTTCCTTTTCCAAAATACCCCTCCCTGAGTACCATTCCCCTATATGTGCCTTCTTCCCACGTTAGACTATAAGTTTCTTGAGGGCAAGGACTGTTGCTTGCTTACATTTGCACCGCCAGAATTTAGCACAGTGTCTGGCACATAGTATGTGCTTTATATACATTTTTCCATTCATTCATTCATTCATTCATTTGGAAACCTATGTGAACAGGAATCCTAGGTCAATCCTTCTTTTACAAGCACACACTGCTACTACCACAAAATGGCCTTTTACTCTCTATCCACCATCAGCAATTTCACTCACAATGATTATAGCTTCTTCACTTGTCTTTATCATCAAAGGACTCATCACCATCTTCTCATTACCAACAGAGGAAGCCTCGTGATTTTAGAAGCGTTTTCATAGCAAACTATACAGTCTGCATGTTGATCACCAAGTCATCAGCTGGATCCCCCTGTGGTCAAGTCAATTCAGTAATTTAAATGATGAAAATAACCAGCTTGTTATACTGTTCCTCTGGTTATTTCAACCATATTAAGCCCTGCAGGGCTCCAATTAATTGCTTTAAAGAAAACCAGCTTATAGTAGCCAAAATGTTAATTAGCTACATTGGCTTGCTTCAACTGAGCCATACTTGAGTTCTTGTTCTTTATGTATAATTTTAACAACCTTATTATGCCTCTTTGTATAATCCACAGTACTTCTTCCAGTTCATATTTCAACTACAGATTTTAATATTTTCCCAACCAACTTCCTTCTACTGTGCTTCTTATGAAGCTAATTTTCCTTATAGAGATATTTGGGATAGTTTTTACTGCCAATCAAATTCCCTTTATGATTGCTACCATAAACCTCTTGATCTTACCAGATAGTATGCTATGGTGAAAGCATAGATCCTCAGGTGAATATTTTAATTGTTGGGTCATCAGTTCCTTTTGAGTTATATCAGAGGGTATTATAGTATATTATAGATCATAGCATTATAGTGGAAAAGGTCAATGGAGGCCATCCAGTTCAACTCCAATGTCTTATAAATGAGAAAATTGATGCTCAGAGAGGTCAAGGACTTACCCAAGGGGTACAAAGGGAGTAAAAAATAGAGGTGGGATTTGTCCCCTGTGGAATCTATGTCCTCCAACTCCTAATCCAATTATTTTTCACTATACCATATTGTCTCTAAGTCTCTACATACATTTAGCACTCCAGTCATACCCTTCCCAAATTATGGGGCAGAATTCCAACCCCCTCCCTCACCCTGGGACAACTACCTCAGTGGGTTTAAGGTTCTCTATGGGTTTGGTTAGAGTCAATATAGATTCAAGTAATTCACATAGGGTAATGGCAGATGATGTAATGCTCAAGTTCCTGTTTGATCTTAAAAAAAAAATACCCACAGTTTTTTTTTTTATTTACCTTTTTTTTTTTTTTGCTTTTTTTGGATGGGAGGAAGGTGGGGCAATTGGGGTTAAGTGACTTGCCCAAGGTCACATGGCTAGTAAGTGTTAAGTGTCTGAGGCTGGATTTGCATTCAGGTCCTCCTGACTCCAGGGCCGGCGCTCTATTTACTGCACCACCTAGCCACCTCTACTTCTACTCTTGATATTAATGTATGATAAGGACCCATTGTACCTCCTTTGGGACTAAAAGTGTTTGTGTTAAGACTATTCACATGAAAATGTTTTTAAGTCTATTAATACATGAATCATGGTGAGATAACTTTATGTGCAGAATGACTTTTCCCACTCCAGTAGAGCTGCTTCTAAAATTTACTACTCATTAAATATAACCTTTTGGACAAGTCACTGAACTTCCCTGTGCCTCAATTTCCTCACTGCCTCTGAAATTCTTTACATGCTAGATTTATTATCAAAGGATCTATCTCTTCCTAGGCAGTCTTTCTTTTTCAACTCCTCCATGAAGCCTTCCCTGATAAAATATTTCTGTGATGATAAATGATTCCTTCCTCCTTGGATATTCCATGCTGCTCTTTTTAACATTTTTTCTGTTACATGTACTCATTTTCCAACTTGTAGGTACTGTTTCCTGGTGTCATTCCTCCCCATCTAGACTTAAAGCTCATTGAAAGTGGTGTACAGTGCTGGTTTCCATCTTCATAACCACAGGGCCTTCTATATCAGAATGTTTGAACTGAATTCATGTTAGCCTTTAAAATTTCTCAAGAGATTTTGTTACTAAACTTCGAATGAGATCTGAATCAGGCAGCCAGGAAATTGGATTAGATTAACTGTACTGATTGAAAAAAATCAAGATTTATTGAACATTTTTTAAAAATAGAAATGAAATATCAGAAGATAGGCAAAGACTTTCCATACATAAACTATCTTTTCTTACAAACATTGTTTGAAAGCAATTTTCTCTCCTTGCCCTCTTTCTTGCCCCTGCCAAATTATGTGAAAGTCATTCTTCTCTTAGTGCAATCAAGACTTGCAACTATTCTCCCAGCATAAGCATTGGTATGATTCCCAAACTAAGTCTTTTCTCCCAGTTTCCTCTCTTCTCTGTGTATCATACAGGCTCAGGACTTGATTCATACCTTGACTCTTTTTGGATGGAATCTACTTTCCTTTTCCTTGACAAACATTCCAATTCTTTATCTTTGTATTCTTAAATCCTTGTATTCTAGCTTCTGAGGGAGTCTCAAGAGATAGTCCCCTCAATCACCGTATCAAGGAGGAGTCAAAGCATTCTTATCCATTCAGTCAGTGAAAAAAAAATACTGATTCATCAGTACCTTCCAATCTCAGAATTTTCAAGATTTGTTCTACCTGGGGAATTTTTGTTCTTTCCTCCCCCTCCTCTCTCAGGTGAGCCATCGCTTATTGAAGGTGCCCCATGGGTCTTCAATTGTACAAAAACTGTAGTGCACATCCCTCTCTGGATGTGTATACTTTTACTATTCAACCAGAGCACACAATTAATCCAAAGCAAGGGATTTTATGATATATCATGGTAAGGAAATAGACATAAAACATTGCCTCCAAAAACTGGTACATGATCTCCCACAAACACACATGCCACCATTTGGAAGAGTGAGCATTTCTAGGAAACACATGGAAAAACAAACATTTGGAAGACATGTGGTTAGGGCATACATACATATGTGTGCACATATCTGTATAGAGCATCTGTGTCTGGAAACATGCATTGGAAAGGAATAAAGACAGCAAAATACATTTGTCCTGGCCACACATGTAGATGGTTGACTTACGCCTTGGATGCTCGAGGACTACCAGTGTGTCCTGGTGATATTGTTACACTGTTCCCTCCTCATCCAATGTAATGTGGTGTGTAGTCTCAGCTAGGCATGTGGATAGAGCACATGTTCTCTGCAACATGTTGCCCCATGCTGATCCTGTCTGGCCACTGCTTGGTAGTACTCTGTTGGTTCCATTGTTGATGCTGAACATTGTCAGATGTGTTTACTAGGCGTGAGGTTGTGGAGTTTCTCCCTATTTCCAACTTCCAGCTTCATTGTCTAGTATGTAACCTCTCCTCCCCAGCTCAGAAGCCAGAGTCTGGAGCTTCAGCTCTTTTGAAAAAAGGTTCTTTAGGTATTAGATTTTCTTTGCCTCATAAGGATAGTCTTTTGTTCCTTAGAACCTTCGCTTTGATAGGATTTTTTTCTTCAAAAGGGAGTTTTGCATCCTCCAAGCATCCCTGGCCCATAGCCCTCCCATGTCCACCCCAATGTCTTTAAGTATTAAATCTATTTTTAAAAAATAACATCAACTTCTACTCATCAAGAGTATCTGTCTGAAGCTTCTATGTGACTTAGAATTATAAAGTCCTTGTCATTCTTCTTAATGTTTAATTTTCAAACTTCACCTATTTAGCATCCTTCTATAGGCTAACCTTCCAATAGACCACCAAAGGCTGCCTATGTTTGAGTTCATATTCTCCCTTCCTCCTTTTGCCCCCAGGTTTTCTTATTCCTAAAATTCTTTTTGGTCTATCATGCAAATGAATAGATGTGAGAAGAATAAAAATAAAAGTAACTATTTGGAGAAACTCAATTCTTTGCCTTGCACCTCAATTCCATCCTTTCTTATGCAGTATATAGAGAACAGTAGACATAGAGTTGACTTTAAAGTGAGGAAGATCTAGGATCAAGTCTTGCCTTTGCTACACATTGGTTGTGTGACCTTGAGCAAGTGCCCCAGAATACTTTCAGTGCCCCAGAATACTCTCTAAGGCTCTAAGTTTCAGAGAAGGTTCTGTTCTGCATTGTTGATGGTGTTCCTTCTTGGGGGAGCCCTATATTGATAAATTTACAGGTCTAAGCAAAAGAAAAATCATCTCTATGTGACAAGAAAGAATTATTTCTAGTCTTTGCATCCTATACCACCTTATATCTTTTCATTATTACTTAAAATTAAATTTTGTTTCTTTCAGTCTATACCCTAAGTCAAATACTTCTTTGTCAGAAAGCAAGTAGCATCCTCCATTCTCATTCTTCTCCAATCATGATTAGAGATTGAGTTTATCAGAATTTTTCAGATTTTCTTGTTTTTGTGGTACAAACTGTTGTTATTTTTATTTACTGTTCATATTGCTATGCAAATATGTTGCTGTTATTATATAAATTGGTCTCTGCTCATTTCATTTTGCATCAATTAATGTGTCTTTCAAGATTTCACTGAAAGCATCCATTTCGTATTTTCTTACAGTCTGATAGTATTCCATAATAGTATTACAGCCTGGTAGTATTGTCATAATTTATTTGTCTATTCCTTAATTGATATGCAACTCTTTAATATAAAGGATTTTCCTACTAACAAGAAGAAGGGTACACAAGATGCTCAGGGAGGACTAGCACCTCTGGTGTGACAGCTTGCAAAGATCTTTTCAGGACTGCTCATTCACCTGTCACCCAACTCTCACCTGTGGTTCCAAGAAGCTGTAGAATATGCAGGGGCCACAACTTGGTAAAAGTCTCAGCAGGCCTAAACCAGGATGAAGGTAACTGACAGGCCTCAAACATGTCAGTTTAGTGAGAGGGATTTCTGCTTGTAGCATATGAAGACTTCCCCTGACAGAATAGGCAGATGAGAACAATTTGCTTCTATGGCCATGAAGATGACTGAAGTAGGCAGAGCCAAGATGGTGGAGTAGAAGCACAAACTTGTCATGAGCTCCTGCTCCAATCACTTCCAATAAATGTAAAAAAATGACTCTAAACAAACTTTAGAGCTACAGAATCCACAAAGAGACAGCAAGAAACAAATATCCTGCTGAAGGCAGCCTGGCAGGCTGACAGGAAGGGTCTATCACATTGAGCTGGGTAACGAGTGCAGTCCCATGAGAACCACTGGGTTCTGGCCCCAGGGTGGCCCTAACCAGTGGCAGCCAGAGCAGACTTCAGGAGAGTGAATCACCAGCAGCTGTGGTAGTTTCCAGACTTCTCAACCCATAAATGCTAAAGACAAAGTAAAAAATCAGTGTGGAACTCTGTTGGAACAGAGGTAGATGGAAAAGTACGGTCCAGTCCTTACTCCTGGAGTGAGAAGCCGCAGGGCTCAGTGGCGGCCTGCCATGTAGCTGTCTCAGGAGCTCCTGGCCTGCAGATCATAGAGGGACCAAGTGACCATTCAGAGGGTAATTACTCTAGCTTTGACCTGCTTGGATCTGGATTGCAGTCTTGGGTGGTGGCCCTGGGGTGTGTGGCCAATGTGCCTGAGCTTGTGGGGGCTGTAGAGAGGGCACCCAATTGATAGATCCAGCATCTGTGAAAACCCCAGCAATTTGGGAAAAAGTTCTCTCTATTCTGGAAGCAGAGTTCTACCACTCAAAAGTCAAGTAATTGGCTGGCAATATGAGTGAGCAGAGGATGCACAAACAGACCATAAAATCCTTTTTTGGGGATAAAAAGGATTAAGGCATGGAGCAGGAGGAAGACAGCAAAGTCAGAACTCCTGCATCAAAAGCCTCCAAGAAAAATATGAATTGGTTATAGGCCATGGAGGAACTCAAGAAAGATTTTGAAAATCAAGTAATAGAAGTGGAGGAAAAATTGGGAAGAGAAATGAGAATGATGCAAGAAAATCATGAAAAGCGAGTCAATAGCCTGCTAAAGGAGAGCCAAAAATACACTGAAGAAAACAACACCTTAAAAAATAGACTAACTCAAATGGAAAAAGAGGCCCAAAAAGCCAGTGAGGAGAAGAATGCCTTAAAAAGCTGAATTTGCCAGATGGAAAAGGAATTTCAAAAACTCACTGAAGAGAATAACTCCTTCAGAATTAGATTGGAGCAATTGGAGCTAATGACTTTATGAGAAATCAAGATATTATGAAACAGATCCAAACAAATTAAAAAATAGAAGGCAATGTGAAATATCTCATTGGAAAAACCACTGACCTGGAAAATAGATCCAGGAGAGATTATTTAAAAATTATTAGGCTACCTGAAAGCCATGATCAAAAAAAGAGCCTATCCAGCCTCAGACACTTAACATTTACTAGCTGTGTGACCTTGGGCAAGTCACTTAACCCCAATTACCCAGCCTTCCCCCTCCAAAATGCAAAAAAAAAGCCCAAAAAACAAAAACAAAATAGAGCCTAGATACCATCTTTCAAGAAATTATCAAGCAAAATTGTCCTGATATTCTAGAATCAGAGGGCAAAATAGAAATGGAAAGAATTCACTGATTGCCTCTTGAAAAAGATCCCCAAAAGAAAACTCCTAGGAATATTATAGCCAAATTCCAGAGTTCCCAGGTCAAGGAGAAAATACCACAAGCAGTCAGGAAGAAACAATTTGAGTATTGTGGAAACACAATCAGGATAACTCAAGACCTAGCAGCTTCTACATTAAAGAATCAAAGGGCTTGGAATATGATATTCTAGAGGTCAAAGGAGCTAGGACTAAAACCAAGAATCACTTACTCAGAAAAATTGAGTATAATGCTACAGGGGAAAATATGGTCATTCAATGAAATAGAGGATTTTCAAGCATTCTCAATGAAAAAAAAAAGATGAACAGAAAATTTGACTTTCAAATACAAGAACAAGAGAAGAATGAGAAGGTAAACAGGAAAAAGAAATCATAAGGAATTTATTAAGGTTGAACTATTTATCCATCTTGCCATACTAGAAAGTTAGGGGTGTGACAGGGGAGGAGAGAAGAGAGAATAGATTAGGGGAAGGGTATTCAGTAGGCTTGCTATTTGGGAGTGGGGGTAGGGGAAAGACAGGGAGAAAAAATTGTAACTCAAAATCTTGTGGAAATGAATGTTGAAAACTAAAACTAAATAACTAACTAAATAAATAAACAAATAAACAAACAAACAAATAAATAAATAAATAAAGATGACTGAAGTAGATGCATCAAAGATACCAAGGTCATCCACTGTATTCAGAGCCAGCTCCAGTTGTCCTGACTTTTGTCTTTCCACTGGATTTTGATGACTTTGAAAGAGAGAATAAGGCTGATAACTTTGTGCGACTCTGATTTACTTAAATCCAATTCACATATAAGTAAAGATATCATGAGTAATGTCACTGGTCTTCAAAAATGGCCAAATAACAACTACAAGAAGAACTGTTATAAACATTTTCATATATATGGATCCTTTTTTACTTTTTTAAAAATGTTTTTTGCTGCATAGACCTTACCTATTGAATTTTTCTTGATATTTTAAAAATATTATTATTTTTTCAATTAGCAGGCATTTATTTTTTTCTCCCTCCTATCTCCCATCTCTTCCCCCATTTGAACAGCAATGAAAAAGAAAAAGAAAAAGAAAATCCCAGTAACAAATTTACAGTCAAGGCAAGGTAAAATCCCGTATTAGCCACATATAAAATGTATGTCTCTTTCTGTACATCTCGACTATCACTTCTCTGGCAATAACTAGGTAGCATGCTCCATATTTTGTTCTCTGGAATTATGGTTGTCATTGCATAGATTAAAATTCTCAAATCCTTCAAGGTTTTTATTTTTAAAAATCGTTTCCATTTTACATCAGTTCTTTTCTCTGAAACTATCAATTTCATCACTTACAGTGCAATAATATTCTATTTTATTCCTATACCAGAATTTGCTTAGCCATTCTCCAATTGATAGGCATCACTTTATTTCCTGTTTTTTGCACTACAAAAAGAACATTTCTTGATCTTTCTTACCTTACTACTTCATAATAGTCAATTATCTTGGAGATATCCATAATGAACAATTGATTTTTTTAAAAGATGAGGTACTATTTATTTAAGGTCTTTTTTGATTGCTTTTGAAAATCTTCATTGATAAGTTTTGTTTGAACATATCCTACAAAACACTAGTGTTTTCCCAGTTAGATCTCTCAAAATGTAAAATCTCTGAAAACAGAATTCAAACAACATAAGAAGATCTCTTAGAGATTATCTAGTCCAACTCCTCATTTTATAGATAAGGAGACTAGGCCCAGAGTGGGTAAATATGGACATACATATTAAGTAAAAGAGACAGAATATGAAGCCAGGTCCTCTGACTCTAGTACCAACACTCTTTACTCTGGGTCATACTACCTGCAAAGTTATGCTTTCATATGTTTCCATTTCTTAAGAGACAGGAAACCCATATGCCTTATAAGTTAGTATCAACATAGGTCCTTATGGTACAGTAAACACCATTATATAAGGACCTTTAGGGTCCTGTTCTTAGGAAGTTCACCGATGTTCCTTTTTCCCTTTAACCACACTGAACTATTGATTCATTTTTATTCCTTTAATGTTTAGCACAACATAAATTAGTTTTTTTCATATGCTTGAAAGTTCAGAAGAGCATTAGGGGAAAGGCTGGTAGCACTGGATTTTCAATGCATGAGAATGAAAATAACCAACACATAGGCCTACTTTAGTGCCAGTGTTCTGGCTCTTGTCAGTGAGTACTTTTATAAAAAGGCTATTAGTTCTGAAAAGGGAAAATAAAAAGTTAATTTGAAAATTAAAATTACAAAGCAATTTAATATCTACCCTGTACCACAGATCTGTTCAATTTCATAACCTCTCTCATGTTTTTTTTTTGAATAATCATTACTTAACCAGAGCTTTCCTTGTTCGGTTCCAAAGGATAAACAAAGAAGGCGATTTTCAAATATTGAATTGACAAAGGGACAACTCTGAGCTCTATTTTGGTGAGATTCTGAGAATGCTTTGTTCTCTTATTGCCATTATATTGTAACTACTTTTCAAAGGGACTGATTTCTAATTCAAAGTATTTGCTCAGTTGGTACACCTTGAGCTAAAGGCATGCTACAAACAAAAACGCAAGCTAGGAAACATCTATGCTGATAGGTTGTGACAAAATGATAGAAAACGAGATTTTCCAATTGAAAATCTAGAGAGCTTCCCATTTCCTAGATGGTTAAGAAATTAAACTTTCATCTTTCCACCTTCTCTGACATGTTAGAAATTCCTGAACAAAGCATCTGAAGGCTGAAGTCTTTAAATGAAAGAATTTTTATTATATTTCCATTCTGACAAAAAAGCTCAACAATAGACTTAGTTATTAAAAGGGCAGCATAGTGTATAGAACCCTTTGAAGAGATCTTTTAAAATGAAATTTTTTCTCTTCTGTCAAGGCATAGTCCTTGCTGGAAATTCAGAGACTAGTCAAATGACCCCTATAGATCTACTTTTCCCTTATAATTCTATTATTCTATCATCCCCTGATATACACACATCATCTATTACAGGGACAGAGCTCAGATAAAATGGTGGCAAGATATCTGCATTAAGCTTCAAAGAGAGGAAAGTATTCAAAATAGCAAATGAACCCTTTTACTATTTTTAAGGGAATTTCTGGTAAGGTCAGAGGGTGAAATGAATCACCTTAAGGCCCAATGTAGGTTCTCTTCAGATCTCAACTGCCCAGTCATTCTTTTCAGAGGATGTATGAAATATGCCATGTTAAGAAAATTGTCATGAGGATTATTTTGCCCAAAGCAAAGATTAAATCATGTTTGTGATGATGCCCACTCAGGTCAGTGGAGCTGTATAATTACTGTGACAGAGGTGGCCCACCTAAGGCACTTCGTGACAGCCAAGAGCCTTTGACCAATCAGCACAATTCTTGGAGTCACAATGTTTTAGGATGGGGAAGAGTGGGTCGGTGAGCATGATAGACTCTTAATTTGGAGGTGTAGGAGTGAAGAAGAGAGAGAAAGAAAAAGCACAGAAAAGAAAAAAGAAAGGGAAAGGTTATTTGAAAATGATCATTTACTCTCTCCACAAGTCCCCTCCACTCCCAAATAATCTGAAATAAACATTTGCTTTGCAGGAATATCCAATGCTGTATCAAAAGTGTTCTATCTTGAGAACAACTATCTGTTCAAGTGTTATTTTATTACACAATTTATATTTTTTCTTTTTTTTTCTTTTTGCTTTTTGGAGGGCAATTGGGGTTAAGTAACTTGCCCAAGGTCACGCGGCTAGGTTTTTGTTTGTGTGTACATTAAGTGTCTGAGGCCGGATCCGAACTCAGGTCCTTCTGACTCCAGGGCCGACGCTCTACTCACTGCGCCACCTAGCCGCCCCAATTTATATTTTTTCTGTAGTGGAATAGCATCCTTCTTAATATATATTGAATATATGCAACTTAATTATTTATAGATAAAGGTATTCTTTATTTGAGCAACTGAGCCATAGAATGTTTCCCTCTTTGAATTATGGAATATGTCTTTTCTCCTCTAAATAGTCACATTATACCTGTTGTATTTGGACATTTGCACTGTCCAACACCCCCCTCCATCGTTCCCTTCCCCCAACCATTGGAATTCCTCTACCTGGCTCCTAAAATATGTTAATTCAGATTTTCTACCTAGACTGAATCTGATTGATCTAGTTTATTTATGTCCCACTAAAACTCTCCCTCACTTCTGCCCTATTTTCACCCTTACTAGTACCTAGTAAAAATATAAGTATCTGGGAAGATGGAGATGATGGGAACCCCATTTTTTACAGCATGGTTATAACTTTGTATCCAAGGTTTTCTCCTTCTCAGTCACTCTCCTAACCATCCCGATTCAGGGTTGATGAAAAGGGGAGCCCGCTATCTGGGTACATAGAAATAGAGAAGATTATAGTTATATATATGTGTGTGCGTGTGCGTGTGTGTGTATGTGTGTGTGTGTGTGTGTGTGTGTGTGTGTGTGTGTGTGTGACAGAGGGAGAGAGGGGGAGGGAGAAGGAGGGAAGAAAGGAGAGAGAGAGAGACAGAGAGAGAGAGATAGAGAGAGAGAGAGAGAGAGACAGAGAGAGAGACAGAGAGAGAGACAGAGACAAAGAGAGAGAGAGAGAGACAGAGAGAGACTGCTTGTTACAACTGGAGTGGGAACCACCAAGATCTGTATTGACTGCTTCGCTGATTAATAGAATAATAGCATTACAGTGACCTCCTCACAAGTCATCTAGATCAACATGTTCATTTTATAGGTGAGGCAACTCATGGAAGTTAAGTGACTTTCCCACGGTCACACAGGTATTAGACATCAGAGGCAGGATGTGAACTGAGGTCCAGAGGCAGGGAATCTTTTTGCTGTACCATGCTGAGTCCTATAGGTGATCTCTAAATCATCTAAAATCCACATTAGATTAATTTCCCCAAGGTACACATCCCTTAATCTCTGGGTCCAATATGTAAAACTCCAAAAGCATATGCTTCAGAATAAAAATTTTGCATATTCCTCATTTTCTATTTACTCTGGGGCTCTAAGCAGGTAGGACAGTAACTACTGACATTACCTCTCTGCTTTGTGTTGCTGTAACACTTATCTCTCCAGGGCTCACTGCTTCACTGAAGATAATTAATGGATAATTAATGTTTACACTATTCCCCTGTGTAAGGATAGCAGAAGCCGTCAATATTCCATTCTTTTCCATGATGCTAAGGGTAGGTACTAAGAGAAACTTCCGAGTTGTATCCTTAAAGTCACACGCAGAATGTGGAGACAGATGGAGATTTTTTGATCTTCATTTAAGACAGACCTCCAGCTGGGAATATAAATTTACTGTCCATGGGGCCTTAGTGCTACTTATAGTCCCCTACATGATATACATAGCTTTTTAGTTAAAAGACAATATAATTATTTTAATAAACTTTTGGGAAGAAAAGTAAAGATTTAAATAATAGGACTACAAACAGATTAGTTATAGAAATATGGCCAACATGACATTTGAGTTAGGGACCACTGAGTTAGCCTATTAGTGTTGCCCTGATCAGTTTTGGATTGTTTTGGAGCAACTTCGGTCTCCCAAGACTACTTATACACTTCTCCCCTTCCACCCTCCCTTCCTCCTTTTCTTTCACAAATTGGCTAAGGCCTTGAGAGGGGGCCATTTTCAGTCATTCTGATCTATATCTTGCCCCTGGACTCCTATGGCTCTGGAGAAGAAAGTGAGGCTGGTGACTTTGCACGGTCCTCCATCACTTAAATCCAATTCACTTTTTAGTCATGGCATCACTTTCCTGAAGTCATGGTCTGCTTGTAGAATGAAGGCAAACAACACCAATGATGATGAAAGGACTTTGAGAATTTAAACTCATTTTTTATGAAAGGAAGAATAAGAGTAGAATTTTAAAATTCCAAGCTTACTAATCATACACAAAAACAAACATTCACATAAGCAAAATTTTTAAATGATCATGATAGAACCATAAACTCCAAAGTCTTTGTGATTTGTTTTAAAAAATATTTGTATTAAATTTGTCAAAATAATAGCAAATCTGTCCTGCTTATTTCCATGTCCCTTTCTGATCCCTTTTCTTCTGTACAATTTTTTCTTCTGATTTCATTGCTATTCTTATGATTTTTTAAATAGTTCTAGAAAGCATGTACATTATTGAGATTGAAACCTGCAATTCTGCTTAATTTCTTGGGCTCAAAACTGCAAAAAATATTGAGGTGGGTAAGTAATAACTTTCAACTGTCATCGTTCATTTACACCTTAAGGTGAAAATGAAGGATTTGAATGAAGGTTTTAATAGGGAATAGAAGTAGGTCCAGAGAATACAATAATGCCTCTAAGGTAAGGAAAGCAGGGGAAGAGAAAGTAGAGAAAGGAGGAGGGGAAACAAACACAAAAATAGAAGCTAGTGAAAACAGAGACCTAGTTTTACCTATTTCACCTAATTTTGGTCCAGGGCACCACCACTACCATAATAAAGTTGGTATTCCAAAAAGCCAAAGATGTTCATGAAGAGGGAAGCTACAAAGGAGTACACTTTGCCTTTCCAGGAATCTCAAAGCGTGGGAATGAAATGAGTATTTTTTTAGTATTTTGGTTTTGTTGACACATTAGATCGGGGCTCCATGGTGTTCTCAAGGACCACAGAGGACTATAGAGTCCAATGCCAAGGAAATTATTTTTAATGGAGAGATATAGTGGAACAAGTCCTATATCTGATGCCAGAGAACTAGATTAAAATCTCATTTCTACTACTTAATAACTATAAAACTTAGCAAGTAATTTAGCTTACTTGGGCTTTAGTGTTCTTATCTATAAAATGAGGAGAGAGCCTTGAATCAGCGTTCTTAAACTTTTTGTGTATCATGGACACTGTTGGTAGTCTGGTAGAACTCTCAGAATAGTTTTTAAATGTATAAAATAAAATATGTAATATAAAGGAAATCAATTATATTAAAATAATAATTAATATATATATATTTTAAAAAGTTAATGGTCCCCTGGCTAAGGACCTGTGCCTTCAATGATCTCTTTGAGTTTTATATCCTTTGAATTAGACACAAAATAATACTCACTTACAAAAAGAATAACAAATAACTGGAGAGTTATTTGATGCTCATGATTAGACCATACCAATATAATACAAATGACATTTCTAAGTTAACTTACAAATCATACTACAAAGTGAATACTTTATAGAGCCATACAAAAATAATAACAAAATTTATTTGGATGAATAAAATGTCTAGAACCTCAAAAGAAATAATGAAAAAGAAATTAGGAATGGAGTATAACATAATCTGGTTGCAGACTATAGTATAAAGTATCAATCATCAAAACTATTTGATCCTACTTCACAAAACAGAAAAAAGGAAACCAGTGGAACAATTACATAAGTGAGAACCAGAAATAATTGAAAACAGTACTCCAGTGTTTGGTAAACCTGAGAACATAAACTGCTGTGGTAAGGACACCCCATTTGATCAAAATTGCTAAACTGGAAAGTAGTTTGGCAGAAATTAGGTTGCTACAAGGATTTACACCACACACCACAATAAAAGCTCAATGGATATGCAACCCAAATATAAAAGGTAAATATACAAGTATACACACAAATGGAGGAAAACAGAAGGTGGTCCTTTTTACAACCATGCTTAAGGGGAGAATGCTTAACTAAACAAGCAACAGAGAAGATCAAAAAAGACACACTGGCCAGTTTTATAACAAAATGAGAGTTTTTGTATAAACAACATGAATGCATAAGAAACCATTGAGCAAGAATATTTGCTTCAAATAACATTGATAAAAGCTTGACAACCAAAATATGTCAAAAGTTGATTTAAAAAAATGTATAACCAAGAGCCATTCCCCAGTAGCACCAAAGGATAGGAACAGTTTTCAGGAGAAGAACTGAAAGCTATTAAAGTATGACCCTTGACAAGTCATATAACAGCTATGTGTCTTAGTTTTCTCATTTGTAAAATAAGGATAATGATAACAACTACCTCCCAGTGTTGTTGTGAATATAGCATGAATTAATGCTGATAATGCTTTGCAAACCTTCATGCACTATTTAAATGCTAGCTATTATCATTATTGATATCCATATAGAGGAAAATGTTCCACTCACTAAGAACAGAAATGAAATTAAAGGAACTCCAGGTTTCAGTTCACACCCAGCAGGGGTAAAAATGATAAAAATTAGAAATTGTCAAGACTGGATAGCCACACTAATAGAATATAAGCTCTTTGAGGACATGGAATGGTTTGATTTGTTTTTATCTTGGTAACACCAGAACCAGTACAGTGCCTGGTAATAGTAGGTACTTAATAAATAAATAATTATAATAATTAATGAATTAAGAAATGAATAAATGAATGAATTAATAAATGAATAAGTAAAAAGTATAGTGTTCTACACTTGTGAATGAGTTTAACTGTTCATTCAACCAACATTTATTAAGCTCTACTTCTATGTTAGGCATTATGCTAGGTATATAGTCAGTCAGTAAGCATTTATTCAGCATTTACTATGTGCTAGGGTCTGTGTTAGATGCTAGGGATATGAAGAAAGGTTTAAAATTTTAAAAAGTGTGTGTGTGTGTGTGTGTGTGTGTGTGTGTGTGTACAGAGTAGATAAAGGTAATCTGAAAGGCAAAAAGGAAACAGTGCCTACCCTCAGGGATTTTCCTGTTTTGGATATCAGTTTAGAATTATGTGACAAATTATGTGGCAAAAGTCAAGTGACCCATGACCTAGCAACTGGGCATATACTCCAAGGGGGTTAAGGGCAAAAAGGCTACAAACACACAAATATCTATATAAGTTCATATATACATATATAGATGTTGTTGTTCAGTCATGTCTGACTCTTCATGAACCCATTTGGGGTTTTCTTGGCTAAGATAATGGAATGATTTGCCATTTCGGGGTTAAGTGACTTGCCTGGGGCACACAGTGTGTGAGGTCAGATTGGAGCTCAGGTGTTCATGACTCCAGGCCTGGCTATTTACCTATTGAGTCACCTAGTTGCATACCCATGAACAAATATGCTTAACTACACAATACACAATTGCATATGTATACACACACATATATCTACAGATGTGTAAATATACACATCTATAGATATGTGGTCTTATATTTCTCTATATTGGTACAAACTTGTCAATACATATATAGAAATTATATATATAGATTTATTTATAGAGATACGATTTCATCTACATATATATTATATCTCTGAGTTGTTGAGTTGTTTCAGACATGTCTGACTCTCTGTGACCCCATTTGGGATTTTGTGGCAAAGATACTGAAGTGGTTTGTCATTTCATTCTCCTGCTCAATTTACAGATGAGGACGTGAGACAAACAGGGTTAAGTGACTTGCCCAGGGTCACTCAACTAGCAAGTGTCTGAGGTTAGATTTTAACTTGGGTCCTTCTGATTCCAGAACCAGAGCTCTATCCACTGTGCCACCTAGTTACCCATCACAGATCAGTAGATGTGCATGTCTCTCTGTGTGTGTATGTATACATTTTATGTTGGTTTGCAGAACCATATGTTGGTTTGCAGAACCAACACGCCAATATACCCAATGGCTATTGTAAATAGATAATACACTAAGAAGTTGAATTTTGAATAATTGTATTGAAAAATCTTGGTCCCAGAGGAGAGATAGCGAAACATACCTGGCTTCCTAGTTCTCTTTAGTTAGAAGTCAGGGAGGGGGTGGTGGTGGTGGTGGTGGTGAGGACAGATTTCTGTATATGTAGTTAGAAATGAGCACCATTTTTTTTCTTTAAACAGTGTCTCTGCTATAAGAGAAGATTCAATACTCTGGTAGTATGGTGATGCTATACCTGAGTAAGTGACTGGGATGTGAAGACAAAAGCATAAATATAAAACTCATTTGAATTTGTTACCTTGAAGAAGTGAGGATGAGGTCTCTGAGGATCTCAAGGCATCATTGGGAAAGATTCAGTTTGATTATTTCCCCTTGTTATTAAGCAGAAAGATAATTTTTGATTGCTGGATTAATGACTAGGTGAAATAACAAAAACCATACACAGCTGGTGTTATGTTTCAAGGAAATGATGCCCCTGGGACATCTTGGTTGCATCTTGGTCTGTGAGCTCAGCTGCCACGCCTGAAGGTTGAGTCCAGAGTCAGGCAACCTTTGTTTTTTTCATTGACCTCAGGTTAGCTAGAGAAAAATCCTCCTTCCACAATTAGGTTCAAATTACCAAGAGAAGATTCCAAGCCTTTCCTAACAACCCTGAGAGCCCTGCTCTCCTTTATGGTTATGGGGTGGGGTTACCAGGCTGACTGTGACCTCATAGTAACAATTAATGTCAGGGAAAGGGACCAATTCATTAGAGAGTAATCCAACCTCCAGGGCTATGAATCCCCAGTGGTTTCCCCAGGAAATTGAATTTTTATGGGTTATAGCAGGAAATACCCAAGATTGGACACATGTCTCAAGGAGAAATTTCAACCCATGTGCAGAAAGCTGCACATTTGTAGACAGCTCTGTCCGCTAAACCCGGAAAATATTTCAGTTCATTCAAAACCAATAAAGTTATCAACACACTTCGAAAGAGAGCTATTGCTAATACAAAGATCAGTTTACTTCTGACCTTCCAGGAAGAATAATTTCCAAAAGTAACCCATTAGCAGGTAATTGTGGGACAGTCAGTATTAAAAGAAGCTTGTTCTTGATAATTTTGGAAAGCAGAGAGAGGAACCAGAGTAAATGTAATTCAACAAGTGTAGGTCCCTGTTGACCTTCAAGGAGTTCACAGTTTCACTGGGGAGACAAAACATACTCAGGAAAAAGAGAAATAGTAAGACAAAAGCATATTTGATTAAGTGTCTCCAAAAATTTGGTCGAGGTGGTAATTGTTTTAGGAGTTTAGAAAGAAAATATATATGTGGGCTAGAGTGATCATGGAAGGCTTGTTGGAAGAGATGGGTCTTGAACTTGTCCCTGAATGGAGAGAAGAGGGCATTCCTTTTCTACTGGCATCCCAGCATGAATAAAAGATTTGAGGCAGAAATGAATGTGGCAGCCATGGAATGGTGAGCCTTCCCTTAAATCAGAAAGAGTTGATCAAAAATAGCCAAGAAAGTGACTATGTCTGAAAACACCTATTCTATACCCATGGCTCCCCATCATTCCAATGAAATCACAATGGTGCATTTTCTTAACTCTTCTATAGGACCAAGATTGATCATTATAATTACACACTATTTAATTTTAGATTCATTTTAGGAAATAGTAAGAGATAAGTCTGAATAGAATCTTGATTAGATATAAGATTAGCTTAATTCTGAAATAACATCAATATTCACTTTATAGTATTTATATTAGACTCTGGAGATCTTTATACCAATTCCCATCCTCACTCATGATTCAGTTCTTCAGAGCATTGCATGTTTCACCTTCTTGGAGTTCTAGGGGTATTCTCAAGTAATTGAGGTTTTTTCTAATGGTATTGGCTTAAGCTCTCATTCTGGTATTTTCTTCCCAATATCTACCACCAATTGAGGTTAGAAATCAAAGATATATCAAAGGTATCCTCCAGTGATTAAAGTCCCAATGTCATTTAATCAATAAAGACCAATTAGCTTTTACAAAGAGATACTTACTGAGAAGATATAACAAGAACAGAAGTACAAACCATTCCCTCAGAATTGTATGTGCATTTTCCCCTATACAACCTTGGGCCCTGAGAGTAGGCTCAGTCTTAACACATTTGCTGCAAAGCATTCATTCCCACCAAATTCACTTCCACATTTAACATAGCTAAGAACAGTTGTTACCTTTTTTGTAGCACTTTATTTTCTGTGGAGTCCCTCCACTGGTGGGCTGGGTTCCAGCCCTTCCTTGGGCTTGTTCTAGAAGACCAGGCATGGCTATATATAAATTCTGGGGTGTCCCTAGACCTATCATCTGACCTTTCAAAACTCACAAGGTTGCAGCTTAGTCCATTCCACTTCTAATACTCTTTTAAAAAGATACTTTTAGAGGTGGCTAGGTAGTGCAGTGAATAGAGCAATGGCCCTGGAGTCAGGAGGACCTAAGTTCAAATCTGACCTCAGATACTTAACACAAAATTAGCTGTGTTACCTTGGGCAAGTCACTTAACCCCAACTGCCCTGCCTCCCCCCTCCAAAAAGCAAATAAATAAAAAGATACTTTAAATTTTCAACTTTCACTATTTTTTTTGCTTTTTTTTTTTTTGGAGGGCAATTGGGGTTAAGTAACATGCCCAAGGTCACACAGCTAGGTTTTTTTTGTTTGTTTGTTTGTGTGTGTTAAGTGTCTGAGGCCGAATCTGAACTCAGGTCCTTCTGACTCCAGGGCCGGCACTCTACTCACTGTGCCACCTAGCCGCCCCAATTTTCAATTTTATAAGATTTTGAGTTCTAAATTTTTCTCCCCTTTCTTTCCTCTCTGTCCTACCTGCGCCCCCCCCCCCCCAGGTGGCATCCAATCTGATCTCTATTACTCTTTCATGTAAGTTAAGAAAATGTAGATGCAACAGATACAGAAGCACCAGTAGGGATATTTGCTCTCAGTTTTATGTCTGTTCTAGATGGGGAGAGTCAACCACCAGCCATGATACCAGTTCATTCAGTCAGAGCAAAATCACGTGCCCAAACCAGCGCCTTTCAGCAAGTATTTTATATGCACTCCCAGTTCCAGCAGAGTAGCCAATAGAAAGGCTGATTCTTCACCACATTATTAGCAGACTGGAAATAGTCATCTCTGAACATGCACTGAAGTAGCGTATGGTTTGGCATCAGGGAGAACATACTGCTAATTTTTTTTTTTTTGTGAACAGAGCTCCCATTGGCCTGTTATAAAGGTTTTAAGGTTGAAAAAGCACATTACGGGGCAGCTAGGTGGCGCAGTGAGTAAGAGCGCCGGCCTCGGAGTTGGGATGACCTGAGATCGAATCCGGCCTCAGAAAATGAGCACCCACACATAAATAATGACTAGCCGTGTAACCTTGAGCAAGTTGCTTAACCCCAATTGCTTTAAAAAAAAAAAGAAAAAGCACATTACTATTCTTATTGCATTAGGTAATATAAGGATCATATGCTCATTTATGAGGTTAGGGAAATTAAGGTAGAGAACAAGGGAGTTTATCAGGCCTATTGCCATATAGCAACGTGTCAGAACTCTAAACTAATCCAGCTATTTGGTTTCCAGATCAGTTAGTCAACAAACATTTACTAAGCTTCTACTCTGGCCCAGGTATTATGATAAGCATTAGATATACAAAGAAAGACAAAAACAGTCCCTTCCCTCAAAGAGTTTACAGTCTAATGGAGTAGACAACATGCAAGAAACAATGTGGATAGATAGATAGATAGATAGATAGATAGATAGATAGATAGACAGACACAGACAAATAGATAATCTGTCTATTTTAAATGTCCAGGTTAACAAAAAAATTATAAGGGGAGCTAGGTGGCAAAGGGATAAAGCGCTGGACTTGGAATCAGGAAAACTTGTCTTCATGAGTTCAAATCCAGCCTCACACTTCCTAGCTGTGTGACCCTGTGCAAGTCACAACCCTGTTTGCCTACTTCTTCATCTGTAAAATAAGCTGCAGAAGGAAATGGCAAACCACCCCAGTATCTTTGCCAAGAAAACCCCTAATGGGATCACAAAGAGTTTTAAATGACTGAACAACAACAGTAGCCAAGAGTTAATAGAAAACTTTTTTTTGGTTCAACTTGTCTTTGAAAAGCTTCACAAAACATAAGCATCCAGGGGTACAGAGTGTTGTATGCCTTGTCAGACATGATAAGTCAATGAGCATTTATTAAGTCCTCACTGGGGATAAAAAGAAAAGCAAAAATAGTCCCAAATGTTAAAGACCTCACATTCTAATGGGAGAGACAACATGCAAGCTTAATCATGTATAAACAAGATATTTACACACACAAGGTAAATTGGAGATAATCTCAGAGAAGGCCCTAACGGTAAGGGGGTCTGGGAAATACTTAGAAAGCATGAGATTTTATCTGAGATTTAAAGGAAGCCAAAAAAACCTGGGTTGGAGAGTATTCCAGGCATAGGGACAGCCAAGGAAATGTCTGAACTTGGGATATAGAGTGTCTTTTGAGTAAAGGAAATAAATAGCTGACCTATATTCAATTTATACTGCTTACTTGGTATCTTGCTATCCATGCCTTTTGAGGAGACCCTAGAAATAAGCCAAATTAAAGTTTTAATTGGTTATTCCATGGGCTCCAGGGTGAGAGGAGGGTGTAAAAAATCAGAAGTATGACAGAAGCTTACCCCTCTCTCTTGAAGCTGGGTTCCACAAGAAGTGAATCTAATCCTTACACTTGAGTAACTGAGGGCCCTTTAGTGGGAAAGGGAGAGAGAGCGAGACAGAGACATGAAAGATAAACACAGACAGACACAGAGACAGAGGTAGAGTCACACACACACGCACACACACACCCAGCATCCAAATCACCCTTGTTCTAACAGCTGGTTTTATGTTGTTACATTTATTGCAAGACTGGACATTGTGAGCAAATCAAAGATAAAACAGAAGACCTAGTCCCTCCCCTCAAGGAAGTCGTACTCTAGTGAGAGGGATATTGTGTGTGTGTGGTTTGTCCTTTGTTTGGGAAGAAGACCGATGATATGACTTGCAATTGAATTGGCTCCTCCAGAACCATCTGGGTCCAGTTGCCAGATCTTCAGTCAGGATGAGTGAAGATGGCCCAGGATGCAGTGGGAGACCTTGACCTTTTTAAACTAAAATCTTTCCAAGTTGTCACTTGGAGTGAGGCAACATCTATTCAGTGAATAAGCCTGTTTAAGAAGTGCATCAAGCAATGTCCCCTTTAATTAAAAAAAAAATAGAATATGAAGAGTCCTACTAGAAAGGTAGAGGAACAAGGGTTTAGAGGACTCTGGATTCCTGAATGAGCTCATCTCAGATGTGCCTTATGGTTTCCAGTGGTCCTGGGTTGTTCTTTGAACTGGTTGTTCTTAGCTAGACCTGCTAATGGGCAGGCTTCTTCTGCATGTGGATTTAAAACATCCCCAACTTCACACGCCTTGTAGCAAAAAAGTACGTTTCTGACTGATGACCTTTCTATCTCATTTGTTCTGCCAGAGAAATTTGGATGATATAACTAACACTGAGTGAGCCAACTATTTCTGAGGCCCCCAAAAGAATGTCAAACAGATACTTAACAATAGATGGAGGGCTACATATGTAATGGGGGAATCATCTCTTTAATAGCTCTTCCCCAAAACTGTTTGCAAATATTTTTAACACTGACTATAGGACAGCTTTACATGCATACAGGGATATTGTTTCACCTAGCCAAGGGGCAGCCTATAGATTCCTAAACTAGAAATACATAGCTTTGTTTGTTGAAAGCTAGTTGGTTTATAGGTCTAGTGGATGTTAGAGGCCATCTAGCCCAACCCACTCTTTTTCAGATAAAGAAACTAAGGCTTACAGAGGTTAAATGACTTTCTTTAACCTGCCTCTGGGAATCACATCCTGGGCTAAAGGCCTGGAGGTGTGGCAGGAAGCCCCATACCCCTCCTAAGGGGACTCAGCTTTTGTTTGTGTTTGCTGATAGCACTTCCCTTTCCCTTTCCTGTACAGTGGGGCCTTGAAGAACAGGGTATTTACAATATGATATTGGCAGAATCCAGATTCAAGGCACAATTGTCTCATTCCTCTTGTTTCTACAGAAAATATCACCAAGCCAGATTTTGCCAGGACAGAAACTATTCCCTGGCTCTATCAGGCACCTCTAGAAGTGACAGCATGGGTTTTTATTTTGGAATGAGTTAGCCATCTATGGTCTTTGCACACTTCACTTTACACAGTAGACATGTTTCTAAAAAGTCCCTCTTAAGTGAAACTTTTATAAATCAAATTTCATTTTACATTTGATAGGGAAGTTGCTATTTACAGACATTCTAAGGTGAAATCAATTACTATTGTGAATAATAACAGCTTTGCTGATACGGCCAAATAGATATTTAAGGCTGTCATTATTCATTATACCAATATATTCACTATAGAATACTTATAAATAACAATTTCTTCAGTAAATGGGATAAATGGGGCAGCAAGATGGCATAGTGACTAGAGTCCTGGGCCTAGAGTCAGAAGGTTCTAGCTTCAAATCCAGTCTCAGACATTTATTAGTTGTGTGACTATGCACAAGCCACTTAAACTTCTGTTTGCCTCAGTTTCTTCATCTGTAAAATGACCATAATAATAGTACCCACCGGGGCGGCTAGGTGGCGCAGTGAGTAGAGTGTCAGCCCTGGAGTCAGAAGGACCTGAGTTCAGATCCGGCCTCAGACACTTAATGCACACACAAACAAAAGCCTAGCCGTGTGACCTTGGGCAAGTTACTTAAACCCAATTGCCCTCCAAAAAGCAAAAAAAAAAAAAAATAATAATAATAGTACCCACCTCCTAAGGTTGTTGTTAGGATAAAATGAGATAATAATTGTAAAGTGCTTAACACAATATCTTGCATATAGTAAGAGCTGTGTAAATATTAGCTATTATCATCATTTTAATGTTTGGGTTGAGAATTGATTAGAAAATCCTTTTTGTTCAACTCTTATCTCTCAAAATCTTCTAAAAATGCATGAGACCCTGGGTGTGGAGTGTTGTCAGAAATGGCCCTGATATCAGTGAACTACTATTTACTTTCTTTAACACGTAACTTAAAAAAAAAAAAACCCAAATTAAAAAAACTCCATGATTTCATAACTTTGAGTTCTCCAGCTAAAAATAGTTCTGAAAGTAAGTGTTTTTCTTGTAGTTGTTGTTGATGTTGGTACAAGGCAGGCTCATAAGTATAAGAACAGGTAGGCAAGGCAAGTTTATAGTTTGTTTGAAAAAGATCTGGGGTTTTTAGTGGACTACATGCTTAATATGCATCAACATTGTGAGGAGGCATCGAAAATCTCACATGATTTAGTACTAAGGTAAGAGAATAGCTTCCAAGATTCTCGAGGTCTTAGTTCCTTTGCTCCCAGATCTCTGTTCTAGTTAGACCATTTTTATTGTTGTTGGATCATGTCAGACTTTTCATGATCTCATTTGGGGTTTTCTTGGCAAAGATACTAGGTTGGTTTGCCATTTCTTCTCCAGCTCATTTTACAGATGAGGAAACTGAGGCAAATGGGGTTAAATGACTTGCCCAGGGTCTAGTATCTGAAGCCAGATTTGAAATCAGGAAGATGCTTCTTTCTGAGTATAGGCCAAGCACTCTATGCACTGAATTGAGTCACTTAAGCACCCCAAATATCTTTTGGAACCTACCTGGAGTGTATTGTGTACTATTTTGGTCACCCCAATTTAAGAAGTAAATTTGTAACAGGAAAGGGGCACCCAGGTGGTGCAGTTGTTAGAGCCTCAGCCCTAGAGTCAGGAAGATTCATCTTTCTGAGTTCAAATCTGGCCTCAGATACTAGCTGTATGACCCTGGGCAAGTCACTTAACCCTGTTTGCCTCATTTTCTTCATCTGTAAAATAAGCCGGAGAAGGAAATGGCAAACCACTCTAGGATCTCTGCCAAGAAAACTCCAAATGGGGTGATGAAGAGTCAGACATGATTGAACAACTACAATGATAGCAGGAAAGTTTCTAGAGGAAAGTAACCAGGATGGTGAAAGGTTTTGAGCCCAAGTCAGATGAGGATTTGTTGAAGGAACTGGGGATATTTAGCCTGAGGAAGAGAAAGCTTTGGGCTTACAAGTACTTTAAAGGCTGTCTCCTGGAGGAGTGATTAGACTTGTTCTGTTTGGCCCAGAGGGCAGAGCTGGGAGTGATGGGTGAAAGGCAGAAAGAGACACATTTAGGTTTCAGATCCTGAAAACCTTTAGCAAAGAGAGCTGACCACCAGTGGAATGGGGCTGCTTCAGAAGGTGATAGGTCCACCTTCTATGGAGGTGCATTCAATCAACCAGTTAATCAGTCAACAACATTTATGAAATGCCTATTATGGGCCAAGCACCACGCCAAGTCGCTTCCCTCAAGCAAAAGCTGGACCATTAATTGTTGGATGTTTTGTTGTAGAGAATCTTTCTCATGTGCTTCCCAGATCTGAAAGTCACTGACTCTCTGGCAGATGGGTGCATCTGACTTCCTACTTCTCTAAATACATTGAGAGACCCATGTTGCTTCCTCCATCATTTACTTTCAGAACTATTTTTAGCTAGAGTACCCAAAGTGATGAAACCATGGGGTTTGTTGTTTGTTTTAATATTACATGTTGAAGAAAGTAAACAGTAGTTTCAGAAGCTGTTTGACAGATTCGAAATTGGGAGATGAAATCATCCCAATGCTCCCTCCTCAAGCTTAAAAGAACTGGTACTTCTCCAAATTAGTCTCAAGTGGGCTTAAAGGAGAGAAGAGCTCAACTTCCGTGCTTTTGGAAATGGTCAAAATGAAGCTCACTGTAGTAAAGAATCAAGGTAGACAGCAGTGTCGTGTTTGAGATAAATTACTGCTACGCTTGGAAGAGCAGAGAGAAGGGTTTCCTTCAGCCCAGGGGACAGATTTTCATTTTCACTTGCTTTGAGGGGGTCCTCTTGGCTCTTCTCATTTTCTCCTTCTCTCCTTAGGGACCTGCTCTCCTAAGGCTGGGGCTACTTGTTTACTTTAGCTGGGGTAGCTCCGAATACTTATAATTCCTTTTATCTCCTCATTAGTATCATTTCCATCTGTTTAAGGAACCATTCTATATTTTCCTTCTTATCTTCATAGCCATCTCCAGGAACAGATTTTTGCAAATGTTATCCTAAAAGGACTTGGCCCTCCTAGGAAAATAACAGGCCAGCTGCAAAATGATTTAACTGAGATTGTTCCATTCACTTCCCAATCTCTATGAGGCTGGGCTTGGGGTGGAGGGTAGGGTGGGGAGGGGCAAAGGAGGGGGCCTGTGGTTTGTTTGGTGAGATTTCAACTTTTTCAACTGAACTCTGGTCCAGACTTTACTCGCAGGAAACATATTTGTTTTGCCCTTTGCCCCTGAAAAAAAGTTACCTAAAAGGTAACTATCCAGGGAAAAGTTTACAAAAACCATTTTTTTCAGTAAGTGCAAATATTTACTCTGGGGGTGGGAGTGTACTGGGCATTTTGAAGGAGAACCAAGAAATCTTCCTCAAGTACTGACTTTAACTTTTGTTTTGGTTGGTTCAGAATAACAGATGGAATTTTGACCTAATTTCCTGGATAATACAAGGAATAGCAATTTCTTTACTTGGGGATAGTAGAAGCCAGGGAGATGTTTCTAGAGGGTGATCATGTATGTTTTCTGACCATAATATGACAGTCTTGGAATCATAGACTTATATCTGAAAGGAGCCTGAGAGGCCAGCTAAGCCAACCTCTGCATTTTATAGATGAAGAAATTGAGTCATATAGTGACTTGTTTCAGGTTACATATGTAGTAAACTTCAGAGGTGAGATTTAATCCTTGGTCCTCTGACTCCAGAACCATTATTTGGGTTCAGTAGAGATCAGGGAGTCCATGCCTATAAGGGATAATACTTGTACATGCTCTAGAAAATTCTCTAAGATTGTAAATTGAAGAGGAAGTGCTGACCATTGGTAGAGGAAACTCCCTGTTCTGTGATTTTCCTGTAGCCCAATGAAATCACAGGTTTGGTCCCTTTTCCATCATTTCTTATATTAGTTAATAAATATTTAATAAGTGCCCAATATGTGGCAGGTAGGATGTTAAGCACTAGCAATACAAAAAAAGGCAAAAGATAGTTCCTGTCTTCAAGGAGCTCAAAATCTAATGGGGGAAAGACCACATAAACAAGAATATACCAATAAGCTATATGCAGTACAGGATAAAAAGGAAACAGTTAACAGAAGGAATTCATTGGAATTAAGAGGTGCTGGGAAAGGCTTTTCTGTAGAAGGTGGAATCTTATTTAGGGCATGAAGGAAACCAGTAGGTAAAGATGAGGAGAGGGAACATTTCAGGCAGGGGGGAAAGTCTTTTGGAACTGAGAGATGGAGTGTCTTGTTCATGGAAGAGCAAAGAGGCCTGTGTCACTAGATTGAGGAGTATGTAATAGAGAGTAAGATATATGAAGACTGAAATGTAGGAGGGGGTTGGGTTGTGAAGGGTTTTGAACAACAAACAGAGGATTTTGAATTTGATCTTGGAGGTAATAGGGAGCCTCTGGAGTTTCTGAGTGGGAGGTGGGTGTGACATGGTTGGATATGAACTTTAGGAAAATGATTTTGGTGACTGAATGGAGATTGCTGAGTAACAGAGTGAGAAGTCCCAAAGCTGAGTGGGTAAGTTTCCCCAGAGATTGGTCTGATATTAATTTTTCATTCATTTAGTTTTACCCCTATGTATTGTTAGACTGATGCCTTTTGAGTACTAATGGACCTCATTTAGGAGGTTCTATAATGTTCCATAATTCTATCATGTTTGAATGCTGTGGGTAAGTTAACCGACCTTGGAAATATACTTTCCAGGGATATATGAATAGATGATGAGATTGACACACATATTGCCAGGGCTAGCTCAGTGTTTGAGGAAAGTGTGGAAGAAAAGAGGTATTAGATTGACTACTAAACTGAAGGTCTTTGGAGCCATTGTGCTGACCTCATTGCTGTATGCCTGTGACACCTGGACGGTCTACCAGCACCATGCCAGGAAACCAAATCACTTCCATTTTAATTGTCTTAGGAAGAATCTGAAGATCACCTGGTAGGATAATGTGCTGGATACTGAGGTCCTTTTTTGAACTAAACTGCTAAGCATTTAAATTCTACTGCAGAGAGCACAGCTATGATGGGCTGGCCATGTTGTTCAAATGTCAAATGTGCACTTGCCTAAAAGACTATTTTATGGAGAACTCACATAAGACAATTGCTTACATGGAGATCAGAAGAAACAATATAAGGACACTCTCGAGGTTTCTCTGAAGAACTTTGGAATCAATTGGGAGACACTGGCATAGTACTGCCCAGTATGATGTGCCTATGTCAAAGAAGGCACTGTGCTATATGATTGAAGTAGAATTTCAGTAGCTCAAAAGAAACATAAGATACACAAATTTAGAGACATCCAAATATTTATGGATTATTTGTGCCAGACATGTGGTAGAGCCTTCCAAGTTCATATTGGTCTGAGTAGTTATAGTTGGACACATTGTACCTTGACCCCAACATAGTAATGTCATTTTGGTGCTCTTTGAGGATAAAAGACACCAACCAACCAACCAATAATATTCCAGAGATTGATAGAATTGGTACCATGATATCTACACACAAGAGTATCTGGAGAAACTAATTATGTGTAGGGAATCCCTCTTCCTCATGAGCCCTGTGTAAGACATTCTCTATGACAGTGGCAAACACCTATGATGAACATCTATTTCCCTGTTTTATATGTCTCTTGATATCATCAATCAGAGATTTTGTCCCAGGGCACCAGAATTTAGAGGAACCAAAAAATTTAACACATATACTCCTCAGCAGCTAGAAATTTCTAGTTACTAACTGAAACATTAGTCCCTGGTTGGAATAATTAATTAAAATATCTGGTCCCAGGCATTATCAATACTCATGTGTATACAACTAGTTCTCCCTTCTGTTTAAATGAAGTTGGCTTAATTACATTTCCCACCCCTCCCCCACATCCCCATCATGAATTGTAGAGTTGATTTAAAAGTATGTTTCATGACTCTTACCCCAGGTGGCAAAATTTCTAGTTACAGATTCAGTTGTTTAATAGTTATCTCTCTGTTTGCATTTATTAAGGAAACACACATGATCTTCACATATTCATTAGGTGATCCTTGTTAAAGGAGAGAGAGTCTTGATGTTTTGAGGTTACATTTTGCTGTACAGTCATTTTTGTCATTTTCCTGGCGATAAATGAACAGTAAAAATAGTGATATTTTGTTATCTCTGCACCTTTCAATCAATTGTGTGATTGTGAAAATGTACCTGGCGGAAGAAATACTTATTTTACTAGGCTTATACCAAAAAATTTTGAAGGAAAAGAAAAGGAAAGGGACCCATATTTACAAGTATATCTATAGCAGTTCTTTTTGTAGTGACAAAACCTGAAAACTAAAGGGTTGTTCATCAGTTGCGAAATGACTGAATCAATAATGGAATATGAAAGGAATAGAATATTTTTATGTCAAGGTTCAGAGAAACCTGGGAAAATTTGTAGAAAACAATGCAGAGTGAAGGGAACAGAACCAGACCACTTCATACAACAAATTTTTTAAAGACAAAGGGCAGCTAGATGACTTAGTGATTAGAGTTCTGGGCCTGGAGTCAGGAAGACCTAAGTTCAAATCTGGCCTCAGAAGCTGACTAGCTGTGTAATGTAACCCTGGATGAGTCACTTAATCCTGTTTGCCTGAGTTTCCTCACCTACAAAATGAGCTGGAGAAGGAAATGGCAAACCACTCCATTATCTTTGCCAAGAAAACTCCAAAAATGGGCCACAAAAAGTCAACACAACTAAAATGACCGAACAACAAAATTAAAAAAACAAATTCTTTGAAAGATATAAGAACTCTGATCAATGCAATGACCATCCTTGATTCCAAAGGTCTGATGATATAGCATGCTTACCCATCTCCTGATAAAGAGATGATAGACTCCATATACAAAATGAGACATGCATTTTTGCACATGACCAATGTGGGACTTTTTTTTCCTTGAGTATATATATTTGTTATATGATTTATTTGCTTTTCTTTTCTTACAGGGAGAAGGCGATGGGAGGGAAAAAATGCTCATTCATTGAAAAAAGATGCACAGTTTTAAACTTTTCCAAAGTATTTTCACATATTATTTCATTTGATCCTTACCAACCTTGGAAATTGGTAGGCAGGGTGGGTATTATCATCATTCCCATTTTACAAATAGAGAAATTAGTTATAGGATGGTGACTGACATGCTTAAAGGAAAATACCTAGTTCCTGGGAAAAAGCTGACAACCAGAAAAATCCTTTTTTTCCACTAAATTACAGCTCCCCCATTATTAAGTCATAGGTTTAAATTACACTGTATGCTCCTTCCCCCCAATACCTATATTTGTATTTTTCTTTCCAATGCTTAGCATAATGCCCGACATAGTAGGTGCTTAATAAATGTTTGACTGATACCTTTTTTGAAGAATTTTAAGATATCTAAGTCAAGTAAAGTATGTTAAAATATGCATAACCAATAAATTTGCTATACAATGTTGATGGATAAAAAGAAACAAAAAATACCAAAATTTATTTACTATGTAGATAGAAATGATATTGATGGCTTGTGAACCTTAGTCGCAATTTTTCCTTGTGTAATTAGGAAAAGACATATCTCTTTCCCTATATGGTAGATCCAATGCTGATTCCAAGAGTATATCCATCTAAAGTCAAATATTTATATGAAAAACAAGCTCAGTGAACCATCTAGCTGATTTGATCCCAAATGTTTAGATGTTTGGAAGCATCTGAATAATTAAAATAATTCTTTTTCAATTTTCAAGCTCTCCTTGGGCATCACATGCACATGCATATGACTTTTGAGTTAAAAAAAAAAGCTAGAGAACTTCTGTGTAACACAATGTGCCTACTTTATCAAGATACTGTTCATAACTTTGAGTTGAGTTCCTTTCCAGTAGATTCCTTATCTCCCTTGTATCTTAGGTATCTATCCATTTGGATGCTTTGAGTAGAGGTAGCTCTTGGTGCTGACGGCTGTTTTCTCTCTTATGCTTAATTTGCTAGACCCTAGTTGAGTCTGATCCAATGAGATACTTGCTGACCTCCATAGCAGAGAATGGAAATCCTTCCTCATTGGAAATATACGTCGAGTTGCCACAAAATGCTGCTACTTTTCTGTTCCAACAAAGAAGAATCACAGAATTTCAAAGTTGGAAGGGACTTCACTGATCACTAACTTTTACCCATGTACAACAAAGAATCCCTACTCAAACACATATATCAAGGGGTCATCTCATCTTAAAGTTCTCCAACTAAATAAAGGAGGCCCACTACTTCCTGATGTAACTAGTTCCCCTTTTTTGAGGGGGGGTTAAGTGACTTGTCCAGGGTCACACAAGTAAGTGTCAAGTGTCTGAGGTTGAATTTGAACTCAGGTCCTCCTGACTCCAGGGTCGGTATTCTATCCACTGTGCAACTTAGCTGCTTCTTAGTTCTACTTTTTAATGTCCAATCTTGACCCTATAAAATAGGTGAGTAAGCACCTCCTTTTCAGTAGAAAAGTGTGTCTGTACACATGTGCTGTAATGGCTATAAAAAGCTATATACATGGCCAGATGAGGTCACTACCTTGGTCAGTTTTGTTTTGTTATTTGACATAAGACAGGGCTTTTTTGGTGGGGGAGTGGTAATTCTTGGTATATCAAGAAATGACTCTAAAGTTAAAACAAAAGACATCAATATAACATTTTCTTTTAAATAATAAAGTTTTCTTTTTGTTTTTTATTTTTTTCTTTTTGGAAGGAGGAAGGCAGAGCAACTGGGGTTAAGTGATTTGCCCAAGGGCACACTGCTAGTTTTGTGTTAAGCTTCTGAGGCCTGTTTTGAGCTCAGGTCCTTCTTGACTCCAGGGCCATTGCTCTATTCACTGCACCACCCATATGTCCCAATAAAGTTTATTTTTAAAAATCAGAACCCAAAGGGTAATATTTAAAAGTATTTCATTTTATGCTCCTTCCCTGCCACTTTTCCTCCCCCATCCCCAACACACAGCCTATCATGCTGAAGCCTAGATTGCTGATACCTCATCTCAGCTGTGGATTTGGCTACTCTCAGTCCTTACGCTGTTTCAGAAATTCATTTTTGTTTGGCTCAGTTGAGTCCAGCTACATGACAGAAATGCAAAGTTCTGTAAGCCGAGGCAATCGTTCAAAGGAGTCATAGGAAATGGGGTTTCAAGGCTTTCTTTTATACTAGGTAACCTACTGGCCTGGTGCCTGGAGCTCTCAATTGACTCGAAACTCAATTTCTGGATGGCTGGTTAGAAAAATATCAGTGAGAAAAGTAGGCTGATTATCATGTTTCTAAGACCAACTGTCACTGGCTTTCAAAGTTGCCTGAAGTTTGAATGAAGGAAAAAGAGAAGGAACTTGTAACCCTTTGCATTGCCCCTTTTCTTGGTGTCTTACCAGTATTTGGCCACTTTTCAAGCTTAGAGACTCTGGTGATGACTGAGAAAAAAACAAAACCAAACAAAACAGTGGTGCTTTGTCTGAGCAAGAAAAAATGAAAAAAGAAATTAAAGACTCCTCCAAAGCTAGTATTTTCTCCATTTATACTTAATGAACAACTTAATTCTTTGCTTCATATGAGGCACATACAAGAAAGGAATAAGCAAAAAGGTCTTCAAAGCTTGTTAATGTAATTCTTTGTGTTTCTTCTTCACACATATTCAAATATTTGTTTCAGTCCCTACTATGTGCTCAGCATTGTTATGTATTTGAGAGGTGGGATGAGAGAATATAAGAAGTTTAAGGCATCCAGTTTGTTCTTATGGGTCTTATAGACTAGCTAGAAAGCTAACATAAATTAAATGACTAGGTATGAAATGCTAAGTCATGTGATGTTGACTCTGAGTACTCTCGGACTTTTTTCAGAGAAGGGGCATATTGGTGTCCATTTGAGGAAAGTATAAGGGTTGATATGTGTGGAATTCAGCCTGATCTTTTGTTTTTTTTTTTTTGCTTTTTGGAGGGCAATTGGGGTTAAATAACTTGCCCAAGGTCACACGGCTAGGTTTTTGTTTGTGTGAGTTAAGTGTCTGAGGCCGGATCTGAACTCAGGTCCTTCTGACTCCAGGGCCGACTCTACTCACTGTGCCACCTAGCCTCCCCATCAGTCTGATCTTTAATCTCTAATGTTTTGCCTAGCTTTTAGTTCTATTATATAGGCTAGTAGGGGAAGAGAGGTGATAGTAGGGTGATAGGGGAGCTCAGAATGTAGAGGGTCTTGAATATTATACTAAGGTTTGGGGACTTTATCCTTTGGGACATGAAGAGACTTTGAAGGCATCTGGGGGAGGGTGGTGTGACTGAAGCAGAGTCATTGACTATAGTGCTCGAGAGACAGATATAGAGAGGAAGAGAGAGGAAGAGATAGAAAGGGAGAAGGAGGGAAAGGGAGGGAGGGAGGGAGAGAGAGAGAGAGAGAGAGAGAGAGAGAGATCGAGAGAGAGAGATTGAGAGAGACAAAGACAGAGACATAGACAGAGAGACAGAGGGAGGGAGGGAGATTGAGAGAGACAAAGACAGAGACAGAGACACAGAGAGGGGGGGAGAGAGAGCGAGCGAGAGAGCTTGTCATAACTGGAGAGAGGACAGACAGATTGTCCCAGTTTGGCAGTCTTAAAGACACAGTTAATTATGGCTACAGAGATAATAGAAAGGGGCTACTCTCATACAGACTGTCTTTTCCCAGAAGCAGGTCCTCAGTGTCCCTAACATGGGTGCCTCTAATTTATTTGATAATCTAGGTATGTGCCCAAACCCCATTCATTACATTCACAAAATAGATACAAAGTGTAGGAGACAAGAGAGGGGAGGGAAGAAGGCAGGACAGGGGTAAATCAGGAAAGACTTGATGTTGGAAGTGTCAGTTGAGACTTAGCCTTGAAGGAAGCTAGGGAGCCTGAGAAGTGGGAAGGGAGTGCATTCTGCACATAGAGGACAACGTGGACAAAAGCACCTAGACAGTAGATGGAACATTATATATGAGGAAGAGCCAGAGGGTTAGTTTGGTTGGAGTGTAGAGTAAGTAAAGGCGAATATTCTAAAATAAATCTGAGAAAGGTAGGCTGGAGCTAGATTACAAAGGGCTTTAAATGCCAAACTGGGATGGTGGCACTGTATTTGATGTGAGCAGCAGTGGGGAGCCCCTGGAGGTTTATGAGCAGAGGTTCTCACACAGCTCTGACATAGACCCGTTCTTTGGGAATATCATTTGGGTAGCTTGTAGAGGACAGATTGGAGAAGAGTTAGATCAGCAGAAATTAATATGAATGGTGTGGGGGAGTGTCTTTTTATTCCCCGTTTTCAGACAATTCTCTACATATGAGACACATACATTCAATTAAAAAGTAATAAAACATCAAACTTTAGGGGCGGCTAGGTGGTGCAGTGAGTAGAGCGTCGGCCCTGGAGTGAGGAGGACCTGAGCTCGGATCTGGCCTCAGACACTTATCGCAGGCACAAAAAAAAACCTAGCTGTGTGACCTTGGGCAAGTTACTTAACCCCAATTGCCCTCCAAAAAGCAAAAAACAAAACAAAACAAAACAAAACATCAAACTTTATTGTGAGCCTGAAGGCCAATTTGGTGACTGGAGGTTTTCCCACAAAGATCAGGTCAATAGAAGGTCAGTTTCCTCAAAATATAAGACTCTAATAATGCAGATAAAGCCAAACTTCAGATTTCTGTTTCAGGCGGAAGCCTAGGTAAATAGCATCTGGAAGGCTTTTCAAACCCAGGCACACTTAGGCTGTGTTACTGTTCACTTTTCTGAAACAGCCTCAGCTCTTAGCTGTCACCTCAATTAGCACTTTCATGCCAGTTTACCTTTCCACATTGATACTTCTCAATCTTTTCTCAAAACAAACTCCTCCCCATCAACTACTACTGAAAGGGAAGGTGTATCTTGATTTCTGTCTAAGGGGAAGGTAGCTCAAATATTTTTTGCTGTAATCATTCTTTAAAGTTGGCAACAAATCCAGGCATGGGGAGACACTCCCTTTTCAATTAAAGTGTAACCAGGCCTATTCTTGCTGGGTGACCCTGAGGTTCCAGCCACAACTTTTCCCTTTCTTATGGTCCAGACCAGAGGCCTTTTATTCTGGAGAGAAGGGGTACTAGATTTGGAGTAAGGGGACCTGAGTTCAAATTCCAAATCGATTATTATACTACCCCATGTGACCTTGGGCAACTTAATTTCATTTTCCTTGGCCTCAGTTTTCTTATCACTAAAAGTAGGGGGATTGGTTCAAATGACATAGTGTGGTGTGGGCCTTCCCAGTTCTCAACCTATGGTCCTAAGGACAATTGTTTCTTCCAAATGACTGTCCCTGTAGAGGTCTGGAACTCCCTTTCTTCTTTACCGCCTGGTCTCAGATAAGGAGGACCACCTTTGGCAAGAAGGCTTCTGTGGTCTTCCTTAAACTTAGTACCTTCCCTTGGAAATTATTTCTAATTTATTCTTTATATATCTTTTTTTGATTCTACGTGTTTGCATATTGTTCCCTTTTTAGACTGTGGGATCCCTGAGGGTAGGAACTATTCTGTGCCTTTCTTTGTATCTCCAGCTTTAGTGTTGTGCTTGGCACATAAGAAGCACTTAGCAAATGTTTAGTAACTTGGCCCAACATTTCTGGCCTCACAGAAGCCAACCTGATTGGTGGGTGGTAATGGTAATATGGTAATAATAATTGCTAGCATTATATAGCACTTGGTAAATTTGCAAAGCAATTTACATACGTTATTTTATTTGATTGACACAATCCTATGAGGTAGATGCTATTATACCCATTTTATAGATGAGGAAACTGAGTCTCAGAGAAGTTAGATGACTTGCTCAGGATCATAGAGCTAATATGTGGGATTTGAGCCCAGGGTTTCCTGAATAAACACCCACTTCTCTATCCATTATGGCATCCTTCTGCTCAATAGTGGCATAGTAGAAAGAGCAATGTGTTTGAAATTAGAGCAACTGGGTTCCATTTCTGCTTCCTGAGTTAATATTTAGGTGACTGTGGGCAAGTTGCTTTACTTTCAAGGGCCTCAGCTGGTTTCCTTCTCTGTAAAATGAGAGGTTAGACTGGATAGCCTTTGAGAGACCTTCTGATTCTTATACTTATGATGCTATGATAAAGTAGATGCTGGACTTCTTATTTCACTGGTGTAGGGAACTCTCTACCAATGCAGCTGGAGACCTATGCAACTTAGAGTATCAAGGACCCTGAAATCACTGAGAGTTTGTGACTTTCCTAGGGTTATGCAACCAGTGTGTGTCAGGGGCAGAACCTAAAACTTCCTGGCTTTGGGATTAGCTTTCCAGCCATTGTGACGCACTGTCTCTCAATATCACCACCACCATCATCATCATAATCACCATCACCATTATCACCACCACCACAACCACCACCATCATCATCCCCATCACCACCACCATCACCATCATCACCACTACCACCATCACCACCACAACCACCATCATCACCACTACCACCACTATCATCACCACCACCACCACCACCACCATCATCACCACCACCATCACCACCACCACCACCATCATCATCATCCCCATCACCACCACCATCACCATCATCACCACTACCACCATCACCACCACAACCACCACCATCACCACTACCACCACTATCATCACCACCACCATCACCATCATCACCACCACCACCACTACAATTATCATCATCACCACCACCATCACCACCACCATCACCACCACCACTATCACCATCATCACCACTACCACCACTATCATCACCACCACCACCACCACCATCATCATTATCATCACCATCACCACCACCACCACCACCACCACCACCACCATCATCATCACCACCACCATCATCACCACCACCACCATCATCACCACCATCACCATCATCACCACCACCACCATCACCACCACAACCACCACCATCACCACTACCACCACTATCATCACCACCACCACCACCATCACCATCATCACCATCACCATCACCACCACCACCACCACCACCATCATTATCATCATCACCAGCATGATGATGATGATGATGATCATCATCATCATTACCACCACCATCATCATCATCATTTACATAGTGCTTTAAGGTTTGCAAATTGTTTTTCATGTGTTATCTCATTTGATCTTTACAACATTCCTGTGAGATTCCTTAGGTGCTAATAATATCCTGCCATGTTACAGATGTCTGCAGATGATCCTAAACCTTACCCCTCTTCCCCAAATTGACTTGCCCTGTGTGATACTGGGTGAATAACTTACCTACTGGTGCCTCCGATTCCACCTGTGTAAAGTGAGAAGGTAATGCTACATGATCCCTGATGCTCCTTCCTCTGCTAACACTTTTTAATGCTATAAGCTGTTCCATTGCCTCAGCTTCCCTTTCCATGGCAGGTCTTTCTCTACCTTAAAAGGCACAACAGAAAGTTTTGCACTGGGGATTGTCCTGTGTCCATCCATGTCTGTGTGTGTGTATGATTGTATACATTATATAAATATATCAGATTTGTGTATATTAAGATTATATATACATATATATGATATATAAAATATGTGCATGTATATATAATCTTAATATTTCAATTATATATGTATAAATCTACATATGCACATATACACACATAATTATAATTACATATAATGTATAATCTTAATTACACTATAATATATAGTAGTATATACACATATATGTGTATTATATATGTGTATGTATGTGTATATACACATATACATACATAAATGTGTATGTGTATGTACACACACACACATGTTAATCTTAATTACACTATAGTAAAAACCTTAGTCTCTGATTTTAGGAACACTGCTTCCAATTGACCAGAATTACCTCCTAGCACTCCTAGCGCTACTGCATTATGGAAATCTCTGATAAAGTCTCTGACCTCCTTCAGCTTCCCTTTCAGAAAGTTCTTAAGATCTCTCTGATTTGACAATATTGACCATTCCTTTGTAATCTTCATTTCTCATCACCTTTCCCTTCTCACCCCCACTGATGGAGAGAGCTGCTAGACAGGTTCAACTCCTTTGACTGAGGGAATGCTATCCATCAAACTCATGTGTTTCCTTTGAACTAGTTGATTAGACATGGGACAATAGATGGAGAGCTGGTCTTAGAGTGAACTCGATCTGGGTGGGTTCAAGTCCTATTTCTGATATATGCTGGCTGTGCGATCCTGGAAAAGGCAATTTTCTAAGATTTTAAAGACTGAGTACCAACTTGCATTGGTAGAGGGATCTTCCTCCCTGGGAGTGCCCCAATAACATCACAGATGTGGACCAAAGGAAAAAAAAAGTAGCTCAAACTTTGGTCGATGACTTAGAACCTGTGTTCGGGTTCAATTACTACTGCTTCCTAGATAAAAGACTCTAGGTAAAATTTCTCAGTCTTTTTAGCCTCAATTTCCTCATAACTAAAATGAGTAGAGTAATGCTTACTTCATCAAAAGAATTCTATAAAGCACCAGCTTTAGAGTCAAGAGGACTGAGATGGAAACCTGGATTTTATGCTATATAACATAAGTCACTTCTTACTGGGCCTCAGTTTCCTCATCTATAAAACAAGTGTGGGACTAGATGATGTCTCAGGTCTGTTAGAACTCTGAGACCTATGCAATAGGAAATATTATGAAACCGTAGGCACCAAACAAAAAAAATGGCGGCTTTTTCCAGTAATTTTTCATTCCTGTCTTTGTGATCCTGTTTGGGGTTTTCTTGGCAAAGATGCTGGAATGATTTGCCATTTCCTCCTCCAGCTAATTCTGCAGATAAGAAACTGAGGCAAACAGTTAAATAACTTGCCCAAGGTCACACATTTAATTGTCTGAGGTCAAATTTGAACTCAGGAAAATCAGTCTGCTTGACTATCTACTGTGTGACCTAGTTGCCCTGAAGGCCTCTTCTATGCTAATAAATGCTTGACAAAAATCCTACTTGATGATTCATTGTGGCTCAGAAATGACCCAGGATTCTCAAAGGCTCGTCTAGTAGATCTCTGGCTCTATCAAACGATCAGTCAATCAATCGTCAAGTACTTTATTAAGCACTTACAAAGATGCTGGGGATATAGAGACAAAAACAAAACAGTTGCTAACTCAAAGAGTTTACATTATGTTGTGGAGAAACAAAATGAGCATATATAAATATATACAGAATACATTAAAAAGAAATGCAAGGGAATAGAACACCAGCCCTGGAGTTAGGAGGACCTGCGTTCAAATCCGGCCTTTGAAGCTTGACACACTTACTAGCTGTGTGGCCTTGGGCAATTCACTTAACCCCAATTGCCTTGCCTTCCTCCCTCCAGAAAAATAAGAAAGAGAAATACAACATCATTTTGGTGTAGGAAGAGATAGTTTCTGCAGAATTATAAAGGCTTCATGTATAGGCCCAGTGATGGGCTGTTACAGATTAATAGCACTAAGGACATTTAGAGGCAATCTAGTACAGTCCCCCATCCTCTCATTTTACAAATGAGGAAACTGAGGCCCAGAGAGTGACTTACCCAAGGTCACACAGTTAATAAGTAGCAAAGACAGGATTTTTAAGCCAGGTTCTTTGACACCACATTCATCATTCTCTCCTATGTATCACCACCTCTCCCTTAGGGGAGACTAGTCTTTAAGATGTGGAGGCAGGGTATAGGTACAGGAGTACCCATAGTAATGATTCACAGGGGCTGAAAACATTGGGATATGACTTATTATTCAGTACCAAGGTAGTCAGTCAAATAATGTTTTCACAACCTTTTCTTACCCTGGAGTTTAAAGGTTAACATCCTTTCTGAGAAGAGGTTTATCTATTTTGGGGAGAACGCTATCAAATATCACTCCTCTGCCTATTGGCCTTGCTCTCTAAATTATCTTCTGCCAGCTAGTCTGTCTCAGCTTGTGTCTTGGCAGCCCAAACTATGCAATAGAGACGCTGATGCCAAAACCTTCAGGAACACACACTCATTCAAGCACTGTTTATGTGACTTTTTTTGACAAGTGCAAAGACAGCACCTGAAGGTTCTGCTTAAATGACATTGGAGTCAATCTTTTTGTGGCAATGGAATTGGCCTCCTCTGGTCATCCTTCACATTTCAGGTGGTATCCAACGTAAAATTCCAAGCAAATTTGGGTACAGCTTGCCAGGTTTGGTCTTGAAGAGCACATGACTCGCACCTGAAACCATAAATAGCCTTGGGGTTCACTCAGAACTTGGCCTTAGTACAGATACCACAAGTCTCAGGATCATGGAGAGGTTACCTACCATGAGGAGCCTCCACACAAACTTATTCTGAATTTCTAATTGGTTATTAAATGGAGGCATGGTCAAGTACTGTTGGCTAAGCCAGTTGCTCCTCAATTTTTTCAAAATGGAATTTTCCACAAGGCAAAAGGGCCTTCATAGGATTACAGAGTCTCAGAGCTGGAAAAGGACCTAAGGAACCATCTAATCCTATCTGTTTCAGTTAATAGCATCTTGTCTGCAACATACCTAACAAGAGATCATTCAACCTTTGCTTATAAACCTCCAGGGACAGGGAACTCATTACCTCCTAAGGCAATTCAGAATCACTTTTGGATAACTAATTATTTGGAAGGTTTTCCTTACTTCACACGTAAATCTGCCTCTTTGTAACTTCCCAGTAAATCATGTGATTGTAAATTATATGAGCTCCCAGGGAAAAAAAGAACTTTTGTATTTAACTTTCATGAATTTTCCTTAAAGGCTTAATTCTTGTTCCCAGCTTTCTGTAGCAATGAAGACTTTCCTAATTCCCCCAGCTGTTATTGTTGAATGAGAGACTGACTGTTAGTGCCTTCCTCCCACAAATTATTTTGGTTCTCTTATGAATCTACATATATATATGCATAAACACATGTATGTGTAAACATGTGCACATTCTACATATGCACGTATTGTATTGCATGTGCACACATACCTGTAAATGTGTATGTGTGTATGCATATCATGTATATGTGTGTTGCATTACGTACACATATATGTATGTATGTGTGTGTATGTGTTGTTTCTCCTGTGTATATTGCAAGGAGACATCCTGATAAATGAAACAAACTTCTGCCCCTGCCTGATTCTTCTAAAGCACAGAGAGGCCCAGGTTAGTTAGTGCACACTGAGGTAAAATCCCCAAGAGGGTCTATGCATTTGAGAAGTCCTGTGTAAAGAGACTCTTGACATTTATCTCTAGACTGGACAGTCCAACAGCTGGTAGGACATAGCTTTGTTGTCATTGCCTCCTAAACCTTTCAGCAATATTTCAGCTGCCAACTGCAGGTTCAGCTGCTGAGAGTTTACATAAACTTTCTTTAAGACAACTGTGCTTTGCTTCTGCTGAGTGATTATGTCTGATTTGTCCTGCAATTAGATCATTAAAAGGTGTTTTAGCATCCTCCCCATTATTTTAACATCTTTTAAACTTAAAAAAATTTTATTTTTCATTTCCTTCCAATCATTTTATAAATTTTAGTTGTCAAGATTTTCTAAAATCTTTTTAGAAAGATTTAAATTTCACATTCACTTTCACCCATTTCAAAAAAATACATCAATAAACCTATAATGAAATTGCTATACTTGTTAATCTGTTGCTCTCTGACAAGCCTGATGCCCCCCAACATTGATAGAGAAATTCCCTTCCTTACTCCCAATCTCATTCCTCAGTACTTTGGAGTAAATAAATTAACCAAAAGTTCATGACATTTTAACTGAAGGAAACTGACACCATCCTTGGCTGGAAAAATTACAATAATAACAATTACTATGGCATCCAGCAATCCATTGAACTTATTTTTATTTTTTTTTGTTATTCTGAACATTTCTTCATGCAAAGAAGAATTTAAAAAAGAATACTGTATATAAAACTATGAATCTCACTGTGTACAATTTTATTTTTTCCAGCATATATTAAATTCAGCACATTAGTTCTAAAAGTTGTTCTTTCTTGTTTCCCTCTAAAACTTGTTCTTTTCTCTTCTCTGCATTTTAAATGCTTTATTGATGTCATTGCTTCCTTCCTTCCTTCCTATCCATTCTGCAATCCTCTTTTGTTTTATGGGTAGGTTCATCCTATGATCACTATCATTAATAGTATATTTCTATCCATCTTATTCTTTGTGCTTTTTTCTGTCTTTGCTCCAAGCCCCTCTTAATAACAGGTTCTTACCTTTTCATTCATTTAAACATCTCTTTATGAAAGCCTTCTATCTTGATGCTCTGTTTCCTGGACTTTGCTACAACAAAAAATTTTGTACATATGGGTTTTTTTCTTCTTTCTTTTATTTCTTTGCGGTACAGGATTTTTAGTGGTATTGTTAGGTCAAAGGGCATGCACATTTTAATGATTTTTTTGAATTGGGATGGTTAGTTTTAAGTTACTTTCCAGAAGGACGCTAATAATTCAGAGCTCCACCAGAAGTGTGCCTGTCTTCCCACATATCCTCCAACATGTTTAGTCATCTTTGCCCATCTTTGCCAGTCTGGTATGACATATAGCCTCAGAGCTGTTTTAGTTTCCATTTCCATTTCCCTTATTTTTAGTGATTTGAAATGTTTTCCCACTTTGCTGTTGATAGCTTACTCTTCTTTTGAGAGCTGAATGTTTATATCCCTTGACCATTTTTCTTTTGGAAAATGGCTTTTTTTCTTATATATTTAATTCATATCCTTATTTATCTCAGATGTCAGACTTTTATCAGAGAATGTTGCTGCAAAAACTTTGCTGCTGGGGGTGGAGCCAAGATGGCGGAGTAGAAACAGTGCATCCAAGGTACTCTCCCCCCAGATCACCTCCAAACGGGGACTCTGAACAACTTCTAGAGCCCCAGCACCCACAGAACAACACAGAGAAGCTAACCTCCTGCTGAGGACAGCCCAGCAGCCCTGCAGGAAGGACCAGCGCAGCACTCTGGGAGCCAGCAGCGTGCAGTGTGCAGGGCTCAGAGAGCCAAGCCCAGGTCCCCGTGAGCAGTTTTAGCCCCATGGCAGCCAGGCCAGCAGCCGGCTGGAGGGACCCCAGAACACCAGCAGCTGTGGTGATTCCAGAATTATCAACTCAGATATGCCTAGGACAAAGTGAGAGGTTAGTGCCCTATGGACTTTGGGACCAGTATTTGGGGAATGAGTTGGCTTCCTCCCCTGGGGGCTAGAAGCCACTAAGGAGACATGCCATTTTATAGTTTTCAGAGGCAGCTCCAGCTCCTGGCCTGCGAATTGTAGGGAGATCCAGCGATCAGTCTTGGGGGGTAATCGCTCTTGCTTTAACCTCCCTGGATCTGGATTGTGATCTGGGGGGGGAGGTCTGGGGTGGGTATCCAGCTTGCCAGAGAGCTGTGAAGATCCCAACGTTCGGGATGAAAGCTCTCCTGTCTGGTGGCAGAGTCCTACTATGGCAACAAGCCCAAAAGACAAGTAATTAAGTGGCAACATGTCAAGGCAAAGGAAACAAAATAAACAGAAAAATGCAACCTTAGACTCCTATTTTGGGGCCAAAGAGGATCTAAGCAGGGAACAGGAGGAGGACTGTGAGGTCAGAAATCCTGCTCCAAAATCCCCAAAGGAAAATATGAGCAGGTTACAGGCCATAGAGGACCTTAAGAAGGACTTTAAAAATCAAATAAGAGAAGTGGAGGAAAAATTGCGAAAAGAAATGAGAAGGATGCAGGAAAAGTATGAAATGAGGGTCAACAGCCTGACTGAGGAAAACAACACCTTAAAAAATAGACTAACTCAAATGGCAAAGGAGACCCAAAAGGGCAATGAGGAGAAGAATGCCTTAAAAAGTCGAATTTGCCAGATGAAAAAAGAATATCAAAAGCTCACTGAGGAGATTCATTCCTTCAGAGTTAGACTGGAACAAATGGAAGCTAATGACTTTATGAGAAATCAAGATGCTGTTACGCAGACCCAAACAAATGAAAGAATAGAAGGCAATGTGAAATATCTCATGGGAAAAACCACTGGCCTGGAAAATAGATCCAGGAGAGACAATTTAAAAATTATTGGACTACCTGAAAGCCATGATCAAAGAAAGAACCTAGAAATCACCCTTCAAGAAATTCTTAAGGAAAATTGCCCTGATGTTTTAGACCCAGAGGGCAAAATAGAGGTTGAAAGAATTCACTGATCACCTCCTGAAAAAGATCCTAAAAAGAAAACTCCCAGGAATATTATAGCCAGGTTCCAGAACCCCCAAATCAAGGAGAAAAGACTACAAGCAGCCAGGAAGAAACAATTTCAATATTGTGGAAACACAATCAGAATAGCCCAGGACCTGGCAGCTTCTACACTGAGGGATCAAAGGGCATGGAATATGATATTCCAGAGGGCAAAACAGCTGGGACTGAACCCAAGGGTCACCTACCCAGCAAAACTGAGTATTTTGTTGCAGGGGAAAATATGGTCATTCAGTGGAATAGAGGACTTTCAAGCATTCTTGAGGAAAAAACCAGAGTTGAGTCTTGTATTCAGATACAAGAAGCAAGAGATGCCTGAGAAGGTAATCAGGGAAAAGAAATCAAAAGGAACTTAGCAAAGTTGACCTATTTACATTCCTACATGGAAAAACAATAACTGTGACTGATGAAACCTTTCTCAGTATGAAAATAATGGAAGAAGGGTATATGGTCATATGAATACATATGTAAATGTGTGTATATATGTTTACAGTTATACATGGAGAGAGGGCATAGGTTGAATTTGTTGGGAAGGAATGATACTTAAGGGGTGAAATTATGAGGTGAGAGAGGAAAGTGGCAAGAGGAGATGGGGAGAGACAGGGTAGGGTAAACTATCTCATGTAGAAGAAGCAAGGGGAAGTGGTTGCAAAGGAGGGGGAGAATAAGGAAGGCTAAAAAGGCAAAACCACATTCCCATTGAATTTGGTTCAGGGAGAAAATGACATACATACTAAATGGGATATCTCAACCTGCAGCAGGATAGGGGGAAGGGGGGTGAGAGGAGGGATGATGGATGGGAGGGCATCCTTGGGGTGAGGGGAGGTTGGAAGTACCCACTATAGAAGAGGGACAGGATCATGTAGGGAATGGACCAGGTGGGGGGTGGGATGGGTGGGAGGGAATTATAAGCAGCCTTGTCCAATATATCCATATTGTAATATTTTGCATAGCTATACATGTACGACACATACTGAATTACTTTTCTCCCCAGAGGGAATGGGTGGTAAGGGAGGAAGGGAATGGCTCTGAAATTTGAGGTCTTAAAATAAAATGTTTCAAATATATATAAATACTATTATTAATAAAAAACCTGCTGCTTTAAACGTTTATTAGCTATGCTATTCTATCTCTAAAGACAGGGGGTTGGATTCATTGATCTCTAAGGTCCCTTCAAATTTTAAATCTATGACCCTATTATTTTCATTACAATGATTTTGTTTGTGCAAAGGCTTTTTGATTTTATGTAATCAAAACTATTTTGTCTCCTTTGATATTCTCTATCCCTTATTTGGTCAATAAATCTTTTATTTATAGTCACAAAAAGTATTTCTTTCCAGTCTACTCTGTTTATTATGTCACTTTTTATACCTAGGTCATATATCTATTTGAAATTTGTGTTATTTACTGTGAGATGTTGGTCAAAACCTAATTTCTGCCAGAACACTTTCCAGTTTTACCATCAGTTTTTGTCTTTTTGTCTCAAATAAGTATTTGTACTTGTTATGGGAATAGGAATTTAAGATCTTCCCTGTCCCTAGGCCCTTTGATAGGCTTAAGTGACTCTGAGAACCTTCCTTGATTTGAAAATATACTCTGCCCCCTAATAGGCTGAATGTGGTCACCTGGAGCCAGTGGCAGGAGGTTTGGTTTTCAGGAACACCCACACCTTGATACTTTGTGATTGGACAGTGGGTCAAGAGGATTGTGACATTCTCTGAGCCAGGAGAAGGCTATATATACCCTGATGTGAAGTTTTGTTTTGGGGCTCACATTAAGAAGTGTTATGTGATTTGACCAGATGAGACTCTGGGCAGCTGTTGAGCCTCTTGGCTTTGAAAACCCAGATGGTGGTGCCCTCTCTGGTAACTGACTAGGTATAGATGTAATGGTTAGACAGCTGGAAGCTTGTCTGCTGATCTGTTTCTCTGCTTGTAACTTGTTTGTATTATCTGAAGTTCAGGGTGCTGATTTTATCTCCTGAACTAGGTAAATTATATATGTTTGACTGATTAAAGTAAGATTGTTAACCCATTTTGAGGTGCTTTCCTTTAGAAAAGCAGATCTAAGAACCTGTGTTGGCAGTCACCCTGGGTATGCTAGGGTGCTTACTGCTAGAGCACTCTTTTGGTTGTATCAAATACTAGGCTACTATGGTAATTGGCTTTGTATCTTATGTTCTGAATCTGTCCCATTGATTAATTTTCCTGCCTTTTTATTGTACTGAATAATTTTAATGCTTAATGCTTAGTATTATAGTCTGAGAGTTGATAACTGCAGTTCCCTTCATTTCTCATTTTTCCTCCCTTATTTCCCTTGAGAGTCTGATCTTTTGTTCCTCTAAATGAATTTTATCAATACTTTTTCTTTGTTTTTTGCTCTAGGAAGTAGCTCTTTGGTGGTTTGTTTGGTATAGAATTAAATAAATTAATTTAGGCAGTACATAGTTTTTGCTATGTTGGCATAGTCCAACCATGAACAATTAACATTTCTTCAAGTATTTAGTTCTGTCTTTATTTTTTTAAAAAAATGTATTTTATAGTTATATTCACATATTATATTCACATTTGTAGTTATATGTAGGCACACATAATTCCTATGTGTCTCTTGGTAAGTGAACTTCCAGTTATTATATATAGGTGACAATTATTTTGAATGCAATTTTCTCTTTCTGTTTTTTTTTTTCTGAGTTTTATTGGTAATATAAGAAATGTTGATGGTTTGTATGGGTTTGTTTTATATCTAGTTATTTTACTGAAGTTATTAATTATTCAATTAATTTTAGCTGAATCCCTAATATTATTTAAATATCTCAGTATATCATCTTCAGAAAACCATAATTCTGATTTTTCTTTGTGTGTGCTCAATTCTTTACTTTTTTTTTCTTATAACTTAGATAATGAAAGGAACCTAGAATGGGAAAAATGCTTAGTTAGCAAACACTTGACTTACTTGCCAGAGAAATAGTTGAGACGTGGAAGTTTTAAAATAGAATTGTTTGTAGGATGATGGTTAGAAGGATGATCAGAAATTATGATCAGTGCAGTCTCATGAAGCAAAGAGAAGTAAAGGAGTGAAAAACAGTTTAAAGAAAATTTGTTGAGACTCAACAAAGCAAAATCATTCCAAGGTCATTTAAAGATGAAAATGTGTTTCAGGAATGGTCCCACATTTCATATGATGGGTCATTTGGAGCCTGTTTGTTCAGATAAGCACTTATTTCAATGATGCCCAGGTAAGAGCAGCCTGCATCGAGGTTCTAAGAGGTCTGGGCTATTCTCATCAATATATAAAGCAATATGCATGCACACATACATGTATACATGTATATGTATCTGGATGTGTATTATTTTTATACACATATACATGTATGTATGTATACATGTATATGTATATATCTACATGGTGTGTGTGTGTGTGTGTGTGTTCCTTACTTAAAGGTCCACATGTGGATTTCAGGTCAATCTACCGGAAGCAAAGTTAACACAAAGTATCCTCTTCTGTCATACAGTGCCCTGGTTTGGTGGGGAGAAATCTTAGAAAACTCATCATCAATGCTTTCAAATATTTGTAAAGTTGGCATTTGGAAAAGGAATTAGACCTATTTCCCTTGTCTCCAAAAGGGCAGTATTTGAAGAAAATGGTTGACTTTGCAGAGAAGTAGATTTTGGCTTGGTTTAAGGAAGAACTTTCTTAACAATTAGAATTGTTCAAAATTAAACTGTTAAGCATATACTAAAAAAATTGAGAAAGGAGAGCTATAATTGCTAGGGTCGGCAAGAAAAGCTTCCTGTAGGAGGTAGTAAGTGAGTGAAGTCTTTTGTCCTCTGGGGTTACATAGAGCATTTCTAACTCCTCATCCATGTGACAACCCTTCAAATACTTGAGTACAACTATTATGTCCCAGCTAAGTCTTCTTTTCTTTACAAAAACATTACCTTATATGGCAGGATCTCAAGGCCCTTCTTCATTCAGATTGAACAAGATTGCCAAGGATGTTGTAAATAAGATTCCTTTTTCAAGTAGGTGTAGGGCTAAAACAATCTCCCAGATTTTATGATTCTGCAGTAAAATAATAATTACCACTCCCCCCCATCATCCCTCACCCCATTGAGGCAGGAAAGTGGTTAATGATAACAATTTTTATTTCTTGGCTCTTATAATTCCCATGACATGGTCATGAATACAGTTCCCGTGAAGTTCAATTCCTGGTGTAAATTAAACTCATTACTGTCAGCTCATTATTTGCAATCTATGAACTTGAATACCCCTGTGTCTCATATTGTGGCTAGCTCTCTGATTAATGATTATTTCTCATTTATTTTCTTTTAGGAGGGTAGTTTTGTATCTGTCACTTAGGCTGTGTGGTTTTCGTTATTGGACTTGAATATAATGAACAACTCTAAGCAGATGAAATAAACTGAGCAGAAAATGACAAATCATCAAATAACTACTAATTTAAAGGCCAAACAGCATAAACATAAATGTGAGTCTTGAATCTTTGTTAGAAGAAATAGAAGTGAAAGTGAAAGACCAGCAAACTTCATTTATGGCTCCCTTCTTCACATAGCAACTTAGATCACTGAGATAATCTATCTTTTAGTACTCCAGCATTCTGATATAGTTGTCTACAAAGTGGGGGTGAGGAGTCCATTAAGGGTCTTGGCTTGACTTGTGTGATCAACCAGTCAGAGGGAAGGAAGCACCCTATTCTCACATGAGCCAATCATGGGGCTACTTTCAACACAACCACACTTACCTTCATCATTACAGGCTAACACTTCCCCATGGTATTCCTCCTCACCCCTGTGCAAGAACCAAGCTTTACCCCTTATGAAACAAAATCAATGGATTATTAATGACTGTGTGACCTGGGCAAATCACATAACCTCTTAGTGCTCTAGGTACTGAAGAATCTATATGACAGAGAATGTGCTGACTCCCCTTGGTAGAAGTTTCTCACAAAGAAATCCATCCAGAGATAAAGGGGAAATAGCTTACCGATATTTTTAAAAATGAACATGTATGTATTATATGTATGTCTATATATGTATATATGTATGTGTATACACACACATAAACATAATACATCTATCTATCTATCTATCTATCTATCTATCTATCTATATCTGCATATTGTTGTTTGTCCTTCATTTTCAAAGAGAACCAAAGACATCAAGGGGTGATGTCTTAACTGGCATGTTAATTGGATTTAAGTGAGGCAGAATTGCACAAAGTTGTCAGCCTCATCCTTTCTTCCAAAGCCATTAAAGTCCAGTGGTAAGACAAAAGTCAGGACAACTGTAGATGGCTCAGGATGCAGTAGATGACCATGGCATCTTTGATGCTTGACCAAGCTCTAAGTATTCCATGGCACCTCTTTTGGCTCCTTCTTAGCCTTTGGAACAAATTGTTCTCATCCAACCATTCTGCTGGAGGAAGTCTTCTTATGTTACAGGTAGACATCCCCCTAACTCACTGATTGGTTTCAGGCCCATCAATTACCCTCAAGCTGGTTTAGCCCATCTGCTGAAATGGTTTTACTGGGGTGTGGCCACAGTGTATGCTAAGGACTCTTGGAGCCTCAGGTAAGAATTGGGTGAAGGTGGACACCAAAGGTATATGGTTAATATCTCTGGTGTGAGGGCTTGTGGAGCCCTTTTCAAGGCTCTTTGTCTACCTTTGGTGTCTACTTTCACCCAACTCTAACCTGTATGTGTCTATATAAGATATACACACATACCATGTGTGTCTGTACACATATATGCATAAACACACATGTACACACGACAAATTTTTTATCATTGACATACATGTGTGGATGTGTGTATATAAGATACATATGTTATGTGTATATGTTCATATCTATATATATGGAAACATACACATGCACATTGAAATTAAGGTCTTTTCTTTTTGTTCATAAGCAGAGGCTATTTTCACTCTGACACCACTGCAAATGATAAAATATATGTATTATGCATGGAAGCACATAATACATATTTGTATATATAAGATATGTGTGTTATGCACACATACAATACATATATATATTATCTAGACAATGCCTTGTGTATATATGTACATTATATACATAAGCTAATGTACTCATAATACATATATCTGATCACAGTTACATACACACGTATATAAGTACACATAAAATGTCTTTGTGTGTATCTCCATGCATAATCTGAGTTCATCTTGTCTTTTTACTCATAATCTGAAGTTCTTTTCATTCAATTATAATACCATTCCAAATGATCAAATATATGTGTATATTATATATGTACTCACATACATATATTGTATAGATGCATGTTTCTGTAAATAGATACATGTATGTACAAGCACATATACATATATGATATATTGATCATTGATACATATTTATTGCATAATATATTATATACACATACATATATATGCACATGATACATATATCTTATATATATATGCATACATAATATAAGCTCCTTAAGAGCAGGGACTATTTCTATTTTTATACATACATACATATATACATATACACACAGAGAGATAATATAAGCTCCTTAAGAGCAGAGACTATTTATTTTGTAGATTTAGCACTTTATACAGTACCTTGTATTTCACATAATGCCTGGCATACATTAGGTGTTTAATAAATGTTTGTTGATTGAGAAGACTAATGATAACATATAAATGGAATAATAATTCTACCTACCTCAGAGTTTATGAGAATCAAATGAAATATGTGAAGTGTTTAGCAAACTTAAAAGTCTATAGTCTAAAAATTCTATTCATCATCATCATTACTGGCATCATCATCATCATCATCATCCCACCTCCCCAGGCCCTATACAATCATCAGACTCCTTGTACCATCCAGTGGTTTAGACAGCCTTAGAAGAGAAGTTATTATTAGAGGAGCAGTCCCCAACATTCCAGTGAAATCCTTCACACTTGGGAACCTAATAGACCTCCCTCCTTATGGAACTACACTTAAGGGAATGAATTCCTCCTAGAAGGAAATTAACTTGGACACTCCTAGTGAGGCAACCTCCCCATTGAATCTATGCTATTCAGATAATTCTTGACCATATTTCTGAACACTTGGTCTGAGAATTCCGTGTTTGGATATATATTCTAGTTTGCTTACAGTTAAAACTTTATTTACATAGGAATAAAAGGGAGAGTACAGGGAAATACATAAAGAGAAAAATAAAATCCAAATATTTAATGGCATGGAGAAACAGCTGAACAGGGTCATGCTTTAAAATAATAGTAATAATAAGTATCATCAGCAATCTAGCCTTTAGAATTGAGACATGGGAACTGGCAAATATACAATGGGACATGCAGGAGCCTTCATTTCCCAGTCATTCCCAGCTTCCCATTCCCACCACATTACTAAAGGCATTTTGAGATTGCCCATAGTTCAAGGACTCTTGACACTTCTTCAGATGGAAGGGGTTTTAAGAACTCCTACCATAAATATGCATGGCACCCCTCCCAAAAGTTGCTGTTTCTTATTCTCAGAGGATAAGCCACTGCCTCTCCTACAGATGGAACCAGGAACTTGGGATCTAGGATCCAGTTTCAGACTGGGTCATAAGAGCATGAAGAGCTAGAAGTGTGCCTCTGCCCCAAGGCAACCATTTATTATCTGGCTTCCTGGGGGCAGGTTGAATGGAGTGTCAAACTTTTTCATTTTTGAGGAGCCCAGGTCCACTCTCAGCTTTGCTGCCCTCTGATCTGGTTCTTTGAGACTCATGTTCAGGTCTGCAAGGAAGATACTCTTTTAAGTCAGAATAAAAGAAGTGGCTTATATCCAAATCACTGAAACTCAATCATTCTCCCTCAATGAAATATAAATGGGATGATAATCACCAGTGAGTATGTCTACATCATTCAAATCAATCAAAGTTGCAAACCAAGACCCTATTCCAGAGCCTAAGCTCACAAATTTAATCAGTGAATTCCCCTCTCAGTCCTTTATATAATACTTGCATTAACTGCTTTATAGATCTGTTTAAAAAAAAAGTAAACATTTATCAAGTACCTACTATGTATAAGGTACCATGCTAGGGACTGGAAATACAAAGAAAATCATGTGTGACAAGCTGTGTACTTAAGAAGGAAGTCTCTAAGAAGTTCATTTAGTGGAAAAGAAGAAAAAGAAATATGAAGTTACAGATTTCATTGTCACTTCTTTGGCTACCACATCAACATTCTTGATACTTACCTGATCCAAGATAAGGTATATGCAAATCTATGATATGCCTATTACAAAAACAAATCAAGGACTTATCTTCCTGGGACTACTCATTTTCTAAGTTTTCCTTCCATTGTTAAGACACTAGTCAAGAGGTGGGGACTGGGGGGGGGGGTATGTGGGAGAATCATCTTTGATGTTGGACTCAGTAGTTTACAACTGCTTTCCTTACAGGGCTGTTGTAAACAAAGCCCTCTGGAAACCTTAAAGTCCCTTGTAAATGTGAATTATTATTCCCAACTCTGTGCCTTTATCATGCCACTACCCACATTCTCCTGAAATGCTTTCTCCCAACCTTTCTATCTACCTACTTGAATCCTAGACATCCTTTAAAGTACTCAAATTTCATATCCTCTTTCTTAATTGTTCTAGTCCCCTGGAACTGCCCCTATTTTCTGAACTTCCAATAGCTCTTATGTTTTCTGATCAGTCATTACTTCTCATGTAATATCTCATTTTCCCTCTTTTTTTGTATTTATGGCATCTCCCTCAGCTAGATTATAAACTCTGTCCCTGTTGATATTTTGAGGGTACTTTCCACAGAAAAAGCAAAGCAGCCAACAATGCTAGAAGCAAGAAGTCTTTAATATGGGTTCACTTTACCTCACACATGGGAAAATGTTTAATGTCTGACACCCGGGGACATGAAAAAGTGCAAAAAAGAAGAGAGAGCAAGGTTACTCAGGTATCATTGCTACTGTAATGACCAGATAAAATCGTATTTCTGAAGGGTCAGAATGCATACAGTCTGTCAATCAACTAGTGTTAAAACAATGTTTTACTGATGTCTTCTGCTTCTTACATGATTATATTTCTCCCAAACATTCTTCTTCCTTCCCCTCCTAGAGAACCATCACAAATAACAAATAGTATCTTTTAACGAGAAAAAAAAAATGAACAAAACTGATCAATACATTGATAAAGTCTGAAAACATGTGCAATGTATAGTATCTGTGGACCTCCCACATCAATGAAGAGGTGGGTTGAGAATGTCGTCTCATAATTCTTTATCTGAGACCTGCTTGATCTTTATAATTTCATTGCATTCACTTTTGATTTTTTGGTGTGTGGTTGTTCTTTCCATTTACATTGTTGTAGTAACTGTATGTATTGTTTTCTTGATTGCTTACTTTACTCTGCATCAGTTCATTTAGATATTTCTATGGTTCTCTGTATTCATCACACACACCATTTACTATAGCATAATAATATTTCATTACATTCCACAATTTAACTATTCCCTAACTGATGGGCACCTACTTTGTTTCCAATTCTTAATTATCACAAAAAGTGCAGCTGTAACTGTTTTGGTATCTGAGGACTTTTTTCTTACTGATATCTTCTTGGAGTATAAGCCCAGTAATGGAGTTTCTAGATGAAAGTACATGGGCATTTTATTCACTTTATTTGCATAATTCTAAATTGCTTTCCAAATTGGTCATGCCATTTCACAGTTCCATTAACAATATATTAGTGTGTCTATCTTCCCGTAGCTCCTCCATTGGTCATTTGCCATTTTTTTCATCATCTTTGCTAATTTGTGAGGTATGAGGTAAAACCTCTGGGGTGTTTTGATATGTACTTCTTGTAGTATGAGTGATTTAGAGCATTCTTTTATATGGTTGTTAATGGTTTCCAGTTCTTCTTTTGAGAACTGCTTGTTCATATCCTAATCTATTAGGGAATGACTATTAATCTTTGATTTTTCTCTGTGTAGAAGCTTTCCAGTTTCATGTAATCAAACTTATCTATTTTATCTTTGGTAATTGCCTCTATTTCTTGCTTGGCCAAGAACATGTCTCCTACCCATAGTTGTGAGAAGTATGTACTCTATTTCTATTCCAATTTTTTTTATAGTCTGATCTTTAATGTTAAGATCATGAATCCATTTAGAATATATTGTGGAATATAGTGTAACATGTTGGCCTAAGCCAAATTTCTGCCAGATTGGTTTTTTAGTTTTCTAAGTAGTTTTTGTCAAATAAGGAGGTTTTTTGCCCCTAGGTAATTTGTATTTTCCACTTTAGCAAACACTGGGTTATTAAATTTCATAGTTTCCAGTTCTCCAATATTACCTCTGTTCCATTGACCCATCTCTCTACTTTTTAACTAATAATAGATGGTTTTGATATTTATTATTTAATAATAGAGCTTAAGGTCTGGAAGTACTATTCTTCCTTCATTTCTATTTCTTTTCATTATCTCCCTTAATATTCTAGATCTCCTATTTTTCCAAATGGATTTTGCTATCATTTTATCAAGTTCTGTAAAGTATCCCCTTGGTAATTTGATTTGGAGAGCATTACATGTAGATTAACTTTAGTAGTATTATCACTTTTATTAAATTGGTATGTCCTAGTAATTAGTATTGAATTTTCTCCAGATATTTAAGTTATTCTTTCTTTCTTTCTTTCTTTTTTTTTTTTTTTGCTTTTTGGAGGGCAATTGGAGTTAAGTAACTTGCCCAAGGTCACACGGCTAGGTTTTTATTTGTGTGTGCGTTAAGTGTCTGAGGCCGGATCCGAACTCAGGTCCCATTGACTCCAGGGCTGACGCTCTACTCACTGTGCCACCTAGTCGCCCCTATTCTTTATTTCTTTAAGGAGCATTTTGTAATTAAATCTATACAAGTCTTTTATGTGCTTTGATGTGCCATTCCCCACACGTTCTATGCATTTTGGAATCATATTTCCCTTTCTATTACTGCTTCTTGTGTTTTGTTATTATTGTATAGAAATGCTGATGATTTTCAAGGATTTAGCTTTTCGCCGAAGCTATTGTCTTAGTGTTTTTGCTGATTCGTTAGAATTTTCCGAATAAGCTATCATGTCATCAGCGAGTAGTACTTGTTTCCTCTTTTGTTAACTTTACATCTTCCATTTGTCACTCTTCTCTTATTGCTGCTAGTAGCAATAGTTTTATTATCACAAAAAGTGCAGCTGCAACTATTTTGGTATCTGTTTTATTAAATAGATTAAAAATTTAAAATTCCAGAAATAACACATTTCCAGAACCATATCTATGTCAACTAGCATTTATTAAGCTCTTATTGTGTTCCAGGCACTGTGCTAAACTCTAGGGATATAAAGAAAGGCAACAAAACAGAACAATACAAAAGAGACCCAGTTCCTGTTCTCAAGGAGCTCATAGTCTAATGGGGAAAACAGTATGTAAACAACTATGTACAAACACTATAATATCCAGGATTGAGATGAGATGATCTTGAAGTTATGTTGGGAGGAGGAAAGGGATGGGATTAATGACCCTTTAAAATGATCCAGTCTGCCCAGTTAGCATGAATAGTGGTAATCTCACAAAGTAAGCTTTGTCAATGATACAGATGGGGGCCAGCTTTAGTAATGGAAATGAGGGGTCCTAGTTATGTGAATCTGATTGGATTTCCACTTTGACATTATAGACTGGAAGGTGACACTTAGCTAGGAAACTTTAAGGTTCCAAGACAAACACAAGAGTGGTAGATTGGGAAGGAGAATGTACTAGGAAGGAGAAGGTATTTGTTGTGCAGATATTCTGGCCCATGAATGGTTAATCATAGTTTTCTAGACTACCTCAGTTTCCTTGAGGGTATTATACATTTTTGTATTCCCAAGAACATGGAGCCTTGCACACAGAAACTTTTCAATAAAGAGACTGATTATTCGAGAGCATAAATGTTAACGTGTCCAGATCAAAAGTGGGGGATGAAGCTGTGAGATGAGATAAGGTGGGAAAAGGGAAAAGGGGAAATAAACCATCCCCTTTTTGGCAAATTCACAGGTGTGTCATGGTTTGGCAAAATGAGGGAATCTTTCACTGCTGATATGTAAGAATGAATATACCTACTAAAAGAGAGATGTTGTGAGATCAAACTCAATATATTTATTGCCTTTCTTTCACAGGCAATATGGTATATTGTAGCTATCCATTTCCTATGGAAAACCGTCAAACATAATTAAACCATAGAGAAAATATGCTCTTAGATTTTTTCCTCAGTCATATCTCTTTATTTAGTTTACATACAAATTGACAACTCAGTAAAATAGATTCAACGTAAAATAATGCTGTGCTACTATGGAATTTTTTCCTCTTAAAATCATGCCCTGGCATTTAGGAATTCTGAAGTTTAACTTTTATTTATTGCTTTGAAGAAGTTGCTAGGCAGAAGGAAAGGGACTTAGAAATAAAAAAGGGGAAAAAAGAAAAGAAAAGAAAGGCCTGACTCCAAATGCAAAAGGAGCAATATTTTACAAATCCTGCCTGAATGTTGCTAGTAACAAATTTAATTTGAGGCAGCAGAGGCATAATTTTCTGTAGCTTTGGCACTAGACTTGGCTCATTAAAGAAGTTGCATAGTATCTTATGTAGAAACAGTTTTGAACAGCTCCATCAATGTATGAATGGCAAGACTCCTCTGAAATCCTTCCCACTTCCCCTCCCCCAACAAACCCTGCCTCCCTCTTCTGAGCTTTTTCCCATGAAACCCTGAAATTCCACTGCCATCTCAGAGTGAGCTGAAAGACTTTATTTTGTGGATGGTTACAAGAAGACAAGAGTTTGGTATTTATAAGTTTCTGTATACTTAATTGCTTTTCCAACATGATCTTCATTTGGTAGCAGAACTGGGGTCATAGACAGATGATGCAATTTGTCCGAGACTCCATGGCCAGTGTCTGTACTGGCAATGGAACTCATGTTTCCTAGTGCCTGGTGCAGAGTCTATGATTAGATCACATTCCATGCCAAGTGAATTTAGAATGGAAAGATTGTCCGATGCTCTTTTATATGAAAGAATCTTGTGGGGAGATTTCCTTCATCATGATGCCTCCTTTTAGAATGGTTTCAGCTCTAGACAGTATGCAGGATTCTCAATCGTCATCCTCAGCCTCCCATAAGTATGACCCTTTCAATAAAAAATTTCAAAAATGCTTCAGTCTGCTTTAAATTCTTGGTAACACCTTTCGCTATGAAAAGGAGGGTATTTAAAATTACTCTGCCATTCATTTCAAGTGGAAGATAAATCTTTGATATTCATGGATTCCTATGATATTAGAATTGAAAGGGGCCTTAGAATGATCTAGTCTTGTCCCTTTATTTTACAGAAGACATCTGATTGATATTGAAAGGTTAAATGACTTACTCAAAGTCACATAATTAGTCAGTGTTTGAGCTAAGAATCAAACTCAGGCCATGATGATTCTAAGGTCCGTATTAATTCCTTGATGCAGCACTACCTTCTTAATCAGGACTTGAAAAGATTATAGGGTGATTTTTTAAGGAAAAGAAAATTATACTGGGAGTCAAAGGGTCTGGGCCCAGCTCAGATGCTGCCACTCTCTGTGCAGCCTTTGATAAGGTCTTGGCTATTTTTGAGCCTCAGTTCCCTTTTGTGGAAAAATACTTTATTGCAGAGTAATCCTCATCAATCTGAGTCTAAAAGTTTTGTAGTTCACACCCACACAGAGTGTTCGGAAATGGAAATGATTCCTGGTCATCTTATAAAGTCAGAATCCAGAGAGATCACTGGAACTTAAAACCTCCTTTCACCATCTTGCTGTTGGTGAAAGGAAATTCCAAGCTGACTACTGGGAAGGAACTCAAGCCAGGAGTTCTTTCACAAAGGCTTAATCCTGGCTTCTGCCCATATTCCTGCCAGTGGTCTGGCTCAAGGCCATGGGGTTGAAGCACAGTTTTCCTCTGTGAGAGCAGTAGACTTTAGCTCTCTCATATTGTGAGGAGGAAACTGTTTTTAGACAGAGGCAGGGGCAGCAAACGGGCCAGGCCAGTGATGAAGCTTGCAGGGAGGGGGGTCAGGGCTGTCCTGCATTTAGCAAAGAGCTGACAGGCAACTGAGAGTAACCAAAGGCAGACTCTTATGTGTTTCTGAAATATTTTGATTAGAGGCAGTGTGATATAGTGATCAGAGTGCTGGATGTGGAGTCAGGAGAACTTGGGTTTCATTTTTGCCCCAGATATTTGTGACCATGGGCAAATCCCTTAACCTCTGTGGGCCTCAGTCCTCATCTGGAAAATAAGGTGATTGAACTTCCTAACAGTTCTAAATCTATGATGCTATGGTCTATGATTCCTTCCCACACCACTAAATAAGGCCCACTCCTGAAAGTTCATCTGATTTAAATACCTTTTCCTTTCACAAGACCTTATATAGGTAAGAAATGAAGAAAATTAATTCATTCATCCATTTCTGAAGTGTTTAAATGCCTCCTATGTGTATTATGCTAGGTGCTTGGGATACAGAGACAAAAACTCATTTACATTTAGAGTTTGGAGGCTATAGTTTGTATACAAATAAGAGTAACTAACTTTTGGTGCATGCCTAGATCACCTAAAGTGGTAGCACCCATGCTGGAGCCTCTATGCTAGAGACACTTGGGACCCTCTCCTGGGAGATGGGGGACTGGTGCATAAGTGAACATTCTGAGTTGGCCTGTCATATTGTTGGGAATAACCTCTTTCCATTGACTATGTAGCTGGAAGGGGCTACATCTTTAAATCTGTCTGACTGAAGCACAGACTTTCTCTTTCTTTCTCTCTCTCCCTCTTTTTCCTGTAACATTCTAGAGTGAAGGACCCATTCACTCACAGGAGGGATGCTGTGCAGTAAGTGGCAAAGGGAGGGCCTGAAGGTCAGGTCACCTTCCTCTTCTTTCAGGCCCTGTAGAAATGGACATAAGGAGAGCAAATATCCTAGGAGGGTATTGGAGATAGACACTGAAAATACCGAGTGTTTGAAGGTGTTTGCATCTAAATTTCTAGCCATTCTTCATGTGACACTGACTTCTATGTATAGTACCACATGCTGAAGAAATATAACAAGGCCCTGGATCACACTGAGGTTAGATTCAGGAGAAGAAAGGAGAGAGGACAGCCAGTTACCCAGACAGTGAGTTACAATAAAGTGTCAAACAGTTCCTGCCTGTTGCCATCTTCCCATTATTGCTATAACAAGACAAGGAAACAGAGTGTTTGCTGTGAAAGACCTTATATTAGCCTATTATCTGCTTTGCATAACTAGGGATCTCTTGGTTCTGTGCTATATACTGTAGCTAGGGAAATACTTAAACGAGGAAACAGAAACCTAGCCAATTTTTGCATTTTGGGGATATTAGGGGACAAATATCAGGACACAGCCTACTGAAGGTATTAGTTTATTTGATGTGATATTTAATGGCCCAAATAACTCTAGCCCCTTCTTACATTTCCAGTTTTCTTATAACTTCTTCCCCTTCAAATTCTTCTGTGCTCCAATCATAGTGGCTTCCTTGCAGTGTCTCCTACTTGACCCTTCCATCTCCAGTCTCAGAGCATTCTTACTGGCTAGATTCCATGCCTGAGATTGCTCCTCACCTCTGCCTCCTGGCTTCCCTGACTTCTTCATGTCTTAGCTAAGTTCCACCTTTAAACTTTAAAGCTCCACAAGAAAGCTTTCTCAGTTCTCCTTAATCTCAGCACCTTTCCTCTTAGAGTCCCTACCTGCCCCCAATCTCCCACTTATCCAGTATATATAACTTATTTGTACATATTGGTTGTAAACTGTGTCTCCAATTCGATTATGAAATTCTTGAGTGTGGGGATTGATTTTGTTGTTGTTGTCTTGCTTTTGTTTCCTTGGTGTTTAGCATTAATGCCTGGCACATCATAGGCTCTTAATAATTGCTAGTTTATTGACTAATTTGGTCACCTTCAATTATCCCCACTCCAACCTCCCCTTACAAAAAGCTGAGATGTTTTTCAAGTTTGTTTTGCCTCATCAGGCAGGGATTGGACAGCTGTAAGGTGGTACAGAAATATTCAATAACAACCAGTTGCTAAAATTTCTGTATTTCATCAGCTAATATCCTTTTCCTGTGTTACTTCCTGGTTCTCTTTTCTCCTCTTCTGTGTCTCACTTTACTTGGTGAAGTGTTTCCCCCTCCTCTCCCCTCCCTTCCCCCAACAATTAAAGGATGATTTATTATGCACATATTATAGGCATACACAAAGTCAATCATTCAATCAGGTATCATTTATTAACTTCTTACCATCTTCCATCCAAAGTGTTAAGTTCTGGAAATACAAAGAAAGGCAAAAACCAATCATTACCCTCAAATAGATTATATTTTAAGGACAAAGTCAAGATGTAGGAAAGTCATAGATGGAAGGAAATCTCGAATGGGAAAGAGACATTGCTTGGGGGGTGGAAGGGAAAGGTATCCATAAGGAGGTGGTATTTGTTAGTCTGGAATGTCATGATGGTCCATGACATATAATGGTATCTTTATTGATTATTAACTTCAGACAGATAGGTCTTGGATTAAATGATGGAATATCCTATATCAGGAAGGATTCAAAACAGTAAGAGTTATCTGAGTCTAAAATCAAATGGTAAGGAGAAGAGTTCTGGATCAGGTGGGAGAGATGGTACAGTCCCGGACAGCATGACATCTTTTCAAAGGCTTAGTCCAATTTACTTCTTTTACAGATGGAGAAACTGAGGCCCAGAGAAGTTAAATGATTTGTCACGTAGGTAATAACCAGTAGAGTTAGGATTCAAACCCAAGTACTTTGAGTTTAGATCTAGGTCTAAACTAGACCATGATGCATCCCTATGTAGAGGATTTTTAATGGTAATTTCCCTATCTCTGGCATACTTGCTATTATTCAGTCTAGGAAAAAAAAAACCCTGGGGAAAATCTAGAATTAACTCATATTTAGGTATTTAGTGACTTACCATGTTATAGGCAATGAAGATCCTTGATCCCCTCTGTTTCTAATACTTTATTAGTAAATTACCTTGTGTGTGTTTTTAAATCTGGGTACACAGGATCATAGACTTAAAGCTAGAAGTGCCTGTGGGGATTATCTTGTGCTCCAATCTCATTTTTGGATGCTAGGATCATAGTCTTGGAAGGTCATGTAATCCAACCCTCCCATTTTCTTTTCCTTTTTGGAGGGGGAAATGCAGGGCAATTGGGGTTAAGTGACTTACCCAAGGTCATACAGATAGTTTTTGTGTTAATTGTCTGAAGTCGGATTTGAACTCCGGTCCTCCTGACTCCAGGGCCTGTGCTCTAGTCACTGTAGCACCTAGCCGCCCCAACCCTCCCACTTCATTACTGAAGATACTGAGGCCCAGAGAGGTTGTGAATGGTCTAATATTACCATAAAGGCCAACCTGAGATCTGAACCCAGATAAACTGAGTTCAAATCTAGTTATCCACCTCACCATGATTGATTTCTACAATCTCAGGCATTCATTTTATCATTGTATGCCCTGGCACCATGCACAATTCCTGACACAGAAGGGTTGCTTAAAAAATATTTATTGAAGTTCATTTAGTAAAGCAGTAAAACATTTAATTGGAATAGAAATGAAGAAGGAAGAAACATCAATCCATCAATAAACTTTTATTAAAAGATTACTGTGTCCTAGGCACTGCACTAAGCACTAGAGAGAAAGAGTAAATTAAAAAAAGTAAAACCAAAACAAAATATGGTGCTTGCCCGTAAGGAACTCAAATTTCATTGGGAGAGACAACATGCAAGCAACTAAGTACATACATACATACAAGACATGTGTGTGTGTGTGTGTGGGGGGTACAATGTAAATGGGAATTAATCTCAGAGAGAAAGCAGTAACAGTAGGAAGAAGCAGGACAAGAAAGACCACTTACAGAAGATAGGATTAGAGCTGACTCTTGAAGGAAGCCAGGGAAATCAGGAGCCAAGGTGAGAGCTTTCAAGACATGGTGGAAAGCCACTAAAAAGGCACAGAGTCAGAAGATTGAGTGCTGTGTGCCAAAAATAGCAAATGGACCAGTGTCCCTGGATCATTTGATCCTAGAATATATGCAGTGGAGTGAAATACAAAGACACTTGGAAAGGTAGGAAGGGGACAGACTGTGGAAGACTTTAAAAGCCGAACAGAAGATTTTCCTTTCTTGATTGTCTCTATATCTACTCATTCTTTCATTTGCTCATTAACATTCTTTTTTAAAAAAATTCTGAGTTCCAAATTCTGTCCAACGATAAGACTGGCAAAACATTGGATATGTAGGTTTAGTGAGAGTGACAAGCTGAGGATGGCATCTAATTTGTGGGCCTAATTGACTGGAAAGATGGTAGTGCCCTTAACTGTAATAGCAAAGTTAGTAAAGGTTTTTTGGGGGGGGGCGGTAGGGAGATAATGAGTTCTATTTAGGGTCTATTGAGTTTGTGATGTCTACAGGACATTTAGTTCAAGATACCCAAGATGTAGTTGGTGATGTAAGACCAGAGCTCATGAGATAGATTAAGGCTGGATAAATAGATCTGGGAATTATAGGCATAAAAAGCAATTGAAACCCTAGGAGCTGATAAGATCACCAAGAAAGATAATAAAGGGGGAGAAGAGTAGAGGGCTCAGGACAGAGCCTTAGGAGATACCAAAAATTAGTGAGTATGAACTGAAAGAAGATCTAGCAAAGAAGACTGAGGAGTAGCCAGTCAGATAGGAGGAAAACCAGGAGAGAACAGTGAAAAGAGAGCAGAAGATATCTAGAAGTTCAAGACAGTGTCAAAGGCTTCAGAAAGGTCAAGAAGGGTAAGCATGGAGAAAAAGCCTTCAGATGTTGCAATAAAGAGGTCACTGGTAACATTTGAGGGAGCTGCTTCAGTTGAATGATGAGATCAGAAGGCAGATTACATAGGGTTTAGAAGAAAACGAGAGGAGAGGAAGGGGAAGCACTAATCTAGGTTTTCAAGGAGTTTGACCACAAAAGGAAGGAGAGATATAAGAGAAAGCTGGCAGGAACTGTTGGATTAAGTGAGAATAAAAAAAATATATTTTAAAGATGGAATGATCTGGACTTCTTTGTAGGCAGCAGGGGAGTAGTGAGAACAAAGAGAGAGACAGGAGATTAGTCAGAGAGTAGGGGCACCTAGTTTGCACTGTGAATAAAAAGCTGGTTTGGAATCAGGAAGACTTATCTTCATGAGTTCAAATCTGGCCTCAGACACCAGCTGTGTGACCCTGGGCAAGTCACTTAGGCCTCTTTGCTTCAGTTTCTTAATCTGTAAAATGAGCTGGAAAAGGAAATGGCAAACTACTCCAGTATCTTTGCCAAGAATACCCCAAATGGGGTCATGAAGAATTGGATGAGACTGAAACAACTCAACAACAACCAGGGCAACAGAAAGGAATCTCTCCTATATTTCTGGATAAATACAGTTTCTTTCTCCTTCCTCTTGGAACATGCTGAGACTCAAGCTCCTCCAGACTCAGAGCTCCCATAGGAAGGCATGGGCACAGTCTCTCTCTCTCTCTCTCTCTTTGGAGGGGGGAAGACAAGGCAATTGGAGTTAAGCAACTAAGGAAAGGTCACACAGCTAGTAAGTGTCAAGTGTCTGAGGCCAGATTTGAAGTCAGATCCTTCTGACTCCAGGGCCTGTGGTCTATTCACTGTGCCACCTAGCTGCCCCCACAGTCTCTTTTTGCAAGAATATTCTTTTGAGCTGAGGATTTCTCTGAAGGTCCTAGCCTCTTTCTAGGATTACCTACTTTCCAAACATTCCTTCTCATAATGCAGCCTCTCCAGGCAATTCTTAGCTTACTTTGCTTGGGGAATTACTCAACATTCACCCACAAAACCTTCCTCCATCTCTTCCCATCTAAGTGGCTTCCCATAGCTCTCAGCTTGACTTGCATTAGGCACTATTTATCATTCTTGGTTTTGGTACCCGTTCATCAATTTTTCCACAGCTAGAATATGTTTCCCCCTTTCTCTCTTTTGTGTGGTCATGAACTTAGCAGAGACCTCCATTCCTCTCTAGCTCCTTGATAGGAAAACCAAACAAATAAAAAAAAAACAAACAAACAGAAGCAAAAACAAACTGCTTCCAATTATTTCACCAAGAGGAGGGTCATAGTGTCCCTCTTTACTTACTTGGTGAAAAAAGCTTCTTTTCTATTCCTCCCCCCACCCCCACTCCAGTATATTCAGTGTCTCTCTCTCTCTCTCCTAAGTAGGAATAAGGGAGGGAGCTCCACATAAGCCAAGCCTGAGCTCTGAGATGGGGCTGGCTATATACCTTCCTATCCATTTGTTTATTACCCTTGAAGCAAGAAATTCACTCCCCTCAGTAAAATTAAATTCCCCATTTCAAGTATAAAATTCAATGAAGCTTTCCAAGGAGTTACTTTTTCCTTGGATTGGAAAAGGCCCTGGCATGATCCTAGAGGTAACAACCTTTTCAAATGGGTAAGAAGAACCAGCCCCAGGAAATTGCATCATGGGGGTAAAGCACATGGGTGTTTTGTCTTGTCTAGGAAGATGGCAATTTTTCAGATTCTTTTCTCATGGCTCACTGTCTACTAAATACAATGCCGACTTTGAATGTGAGGAAGTGTGTATGTGGGGGTAACTGTAAAATAACTGACAGGGTAAATTTATGCATTCATTTTTTAACTATTTATTAAGCACCGACTGTATGTGCAAGGTCCCAAGGGAATATAAATGTGTATATAACAAGATCCCTAACATTTACATAGCACTTAAAGGTATACAAATCAATTTACACAGATTAATTCATATTTGTTATCATTTCCATTTTATAGATGAGGAAACTAAGTTTGATGAAGTTAAATGCCATAATGGTGGTCACATGACTCATGTTAAAAGTGGCATTTAAACCCAGGTATCTCCTGCTTTGAAGTCCAGTGCTCTTTTCACAGAGGACTTTCCCCCACAAGGATTAATAAGTATAGTCTGAGCACATAATGCCTTTCTCCCAGACTGAGCTTTTATTTTTTTCCTTTCCTCTTTTATTAGCTCTGCTGTTTTGACACCCAGTTTTTAAAAGCAGCCAGCACCACTGAAGACTAACACAAATAGACTTTATGTCAGTGAAAGCTGGAGGCTGGAGGAATCCTGCCAACCTTAGCAACCTGTGTCTAAAGGTTATAGAAAGCGTTTTTGGAAAACAAGACCATTAGAGACCATTTCTGGAACAGGCCCTGACTTAGTAAGTTGTCCACACCATTAAGAGACACCAGAATGTCCTGGGATGCTGGGGCAAGTGGCAGATGCTGGATCCTTAGGGACCTGTGAGCACGGTTGATAATTGGCTTTATTTGACTACTCATAAAGTCTGGTTGGCCATGTGGATGCCTTAAACCCAAATGGGCTATTTCTAACCCTGATCTCTAAACAGTTACCTAATAAACAGGGGCTTTTTCTGTGAAAAGAGCCTCTCTCCTCTAAGAGGGGAACACAAAGCAATCACTCATACATAAAATTATGGGACCATCAGTTGAAATCTGGAAGAGATCTTAGAGCCCAGCTAGTCCAACTTTTTTATTTGATAGATGATAAAATGGAGGTCTAGAGAGCCTACAAGACTGTCCAAGGTCACCCAAATCACAAGTAGTAGAGATGGGATTTGAACTCAGGTTCTCTGACTCCAAATCCAGGGATATGTATGCATATTTTCAATCTGTGCTGCAGTCATAGGATCATGGAATTTTAGAGGTTGAATAGACCTTCTAGGAAATCTAGAAATAATGAGGCATAATGGGGGAGGCAGGGAGAAATAAAAATTTACATTGTTTTAGGAGTTAGAAGACCTACAGAGCTAAAATTGGAGTCTGGAAGATCTGAATTCAAATCCTCATTCAGATTAGCTGTGTGATCCTAAGCAAAGCACTTAAATTTTTACCAGACTCAGTTTCCGCATTTGTAAAATAATTCCTCTCATTTATATAATGTTTTAAGGTTTCCAAAGTGCTTCATTTATGTTAACACGTTTGAACCTCACAACAACCCTGTGAGGCAGTTGCTATTATCATGCTTATTTTCCAGGTGATTCCAGATTCAGTGCTACAGGCACTAAAGGAGGTAATGTTATATAAAGTGTTTGCAAACCCTAAAGTGTCATAAAAATACTAGCAATTACAAGTGTTGTTGATAGAGCCTTGAATCTGAAATGTATTTACCTTGGGCAAGTCACCGAACCTCAATTTCTTTGTCTGTTGAATGGGATCACAAATGTTGGCTTTGCAGCATTGCCGTGGGAATCAAATGAGAAACTTTATGTGAAAGGATTCTGTAGACTGTAAAACACTTCTTAGAGTCAAGAAAAAGCTGTTTTCTAGACTTCTCTTTCTCCAACCACCTTTCTAAGCCCTAGTCACGCATCAGTTCTCTGGGCTCCCTTTTGTACTTCTTCTATGGACCCCTTGATACCTGGATGTTCTAGTTCTAAAATCCTCCAGGCTCAAAACTTCCAGGGGCTGGTCAACACCCTCCAGTCTGTGATCCCTGAAGGAGGAAGCCAGGAAGAGGAGTATGAGTGGGCCCTCACTCCTCCCTCCAACATTCCTGAGCTGTTCTGAAGCATGGAGTGAGGATGCATCCACAAGCCTGGTGTAACTCAATAAATCCTGAGAGCAGCCTTTCACCTGGCCTTGCTCCTCCTCCTCTGGCCTGTGAGTATCATGCCTAGCTAGTTGTATCTTTTCTTTTCCTTTCCAGTCCCGTTTTGGAGGTATCACTTAGTGTGGATACTCAGTGGGCTACCCTATTCCTTGAAGTTCCCTTGAGGGCAGAGACTATTTCTTTTTCTTTTTGTCTTATTCCCAACCCTTGGCACAATGCCTGGCACACGATGGGCACTTAATCTTTGTTGATTAATCTACTCTTCCAGCCTC
>WOXC01012166.1:0-104581 GCA_011680675.1 Gymnobelideus leadbeateri | reverse complement strand
TGGATAGAGGGCATAGGTTGAATTTGTTGGGAAGGGAGAATACTCAAGGGATGAAATTATGAGGTGAGAGGAAAGTGGCAAGAGGAGATGGGGAGAGACAGGGTAGGGTAAACTATCTTATGTAGAAGAAGCAAGGGGAAGTGGTTGTAAGGGGGGGAAGAATAGGAAGGCAAAAAGGCAAAACCACATTCTCATTGAATTTGGTTCAGGGAGAGAATGACATACATACTAAATGGGATATCTCAACCTGCAGCAGGATAGGGGGAAAGGGGATGAGAGGAGGGAAGATGGATGGGAGGGCATCCTTGGGGTGAGGGGAGGTTGGAAGTACCCACTATAGAAGAGGGACAGGATCATGTAGGGAATGGACCAGGTGGGGGGTGGGATGAGTGGAGGGAATTATAAGCAGCCTTGTACAATATATCTACTATGATAATGTTTTGCATAGCTAGACATGTACAACATATACTGAATTACTTATCTCCCCAGAGGGAATGGGTGACAAGGGAAGAAGGAAATGGATCTGAAAGTCGAGGTCTTAACATTAAATGTTTCAAATATATATAAATAGTATTATTTTAAAAAAAAAAAGCAAAAACAAAAAATCACTAGTTATTTAAAAAGTACTATGTATTACTGATATTAAAAATTTAATAGTACATACCATTCATTGTCTTACTACTGATATTATAACTGAAGGATATTATTGAAAAAGACTGGGTGGAGGGAAAGAAATATGATCCAAAGGGAAAAATATTCCAACAATTTTTTTCATAATCACCCAAAAAAAGGACTGAAGGAAGGAAAAAAAGAAAGGAAGGAAGGAAAGGAAAGGAAAGAAAAAGGAAAGGAAGACAAGGAAAGAAAGGAAGAAAGGAAAATTGTGTTAGCATTTTTGTTTCTCTTATTTCCATTTTTCTGGTTCATATAATAACAAAAATAGCTAGCATGCACTTTCAGATCTATGAAATACTTCATAAATATTATTTCATCTTATCCTGATAAAACCCTGGGAGGTTGATGCTATTGTTATATATTATTATAAAACATATATGTCTGAATACTTAGGTTTGTCAATGGAAATAATCACAAAAATTATTTTAAGTATTCAATTATATGTAATAGAATTGTTATATCACTATAATATGTATTATATATAGATATATAACATATAATATATAGCTATATATCATCATAATATAGCTAATATAACATATAGCTAATATATGATTTTTATCATATAGTTTAGAATTTGATGTGAACATTTGACATATCACAATGCTAAGGTTTAGAAACAAATGTGCATTCCCTAAAGTCACAGAATTTAAGCCAATTCAATTACCATTTATTAAGTGCCTATGTGCCAGGCCCTGTACTAAGCACTCTAGATACCAAAAAAAAAAAAAAAAAAGACAATTTCTGCCCTCAGGGAGCTTAAAATTTAATAGAAAAGATAACATTTAAATAAATATATACAAAGAAAATTATATTTTGGATAAATAGGAAATAATAGATGGAAGGTGTTAGATAAGAGGAGTTGGGGAAGGCTTCCTGTAGAAGGTGGGACTTTAGCTGGGAGAATATTTTGTTTTGTTTTGTTTTTTTTATTTTGGGAGGGGGAAAGGCAAGGAAGCTGGGGTTGACTTTCGAAAGGTCATATGGCTAGTAGGTGTTAAGTGTCTGAGGATGGATTTGAACTCAGGTCCTCCTGACTCAGGGCCCATGCTCTATTCACTGTGCCACCTAGCCACCCCAGGAGAATATTTAAAAGACAAGATTCAAATAATCTGAGAACTCTTGACATGATACTCCCACAGACAAGAGCCAGTGTTTGACTCAAAAGTTACAAAGATTAAAGCACCATAGGCTTTGTTCTTTAAATTTTATCATCTAATGGGGGTGGGGTAGGGAAGGAGAGGAGGAAATACTTATCTTGGAGAAATGTGCAACAACAATCATGATGTGGGAAGTAAGGAAGATCCAAAATCACAGGACTTGGGTTCAGGCTTCAATTTTGCCATTACCTGTATGACCTTGGACAAATCACTCCACCTTTGGATTTCAGTTCCTTTACCTGTTAAATAAGACTAATCCAGACAATGTCTAAGGTCCTTTGCAATCAATTCCCCAATGAAACTTCTAATCCTATCAGTTGTCAATCTTGAAATTTTGGCTCAGAGAGGTTAAGTGATCTGCCCAAGGTTACAGAGCAAATTAATCCTAAGTTTTCCAACTATTGTCCCCAGTTTCAGCATTGATCTGAGCCCTAAAGCTGATGATGAATAAAATAAATAATGCTTTTATCTCTGGGCATCTTACACCAAAACTAAATATTCTTCCCTTCATTAATTGTGAATCGAGGTGGCTATGTCTCATCTGAAATTATCTTGAGTAGTTAATTCCTAATGAAGTGCCCAGCATCCCAGAGTACAGAATGTAATTGCCAAGAAAGGCTGTGAAATTTATGAAGGGGGAGAGAAGAATTTCAGTGATTGCAGTAGAATTGCCAACTGGCATATCAGCAAAGGAGCTGTCCACCCTCCTGGGTCAGCTCTGTTGAAGAGCTGGAGAAATCGCTCACTTAGACCACTTAGTCACGGAGACTTGTGTCCCCTAATACCTCTTCCCATCTTCCTTTACATGAAATAAATGTTCTTGTCTTTTATCATAATCTCAGCACTTGATCAAACTCAAACTGACCTGCAATCAGCCTCCTGCCTGCTTGTCACTTAGACTGCAAAGTGGAAGGAATATCCATAGCACACATAGCCCATCCAGAACATGTCTAGGGTTTTGATTCCCTGAAAATGAGTGCTGGGAATACTCTTCCCCATTCTGGGTTTTGGTTTCCTCACGTTTAGAAGGAGGAAATTGAATTCAATGAGCTCTAAAATCTGTGATTTTAAGAGTTTATATTTCAACATGAAACTGAAAAATCACCAGTTTGGGTTTTCTTACAGTTAAGCTTACCCAGGATTCAGATTTCAATTTTGAATTTGTACAATCTAACACACTGAAAGCTGATAGAGACTCAGGGTCCTCAAGTCCAACCTACCCATGAAAAGAAATTTCCCTCTATCATATGGTCCATAAGTGGCATTTCAAAATTGGAAGCATTGTCTCTTGACATTGAACATTACCTTTTTGAGGGATGATGATGATAATGAATAATGTTTCTATAATGCTTATTTTGTGCCAGACACAGTGCTAAGTGCCTTACAACTCAATTATTCTCATTTGATCCTCATAACAAATCTTATAAATAGGTACTATCATACCTGTTTTACATATGAGAAAACTGATGCAAACAAAGGTTATGTGACTTGCTTAAGGACACAGAGCTAATAATTAGATGAGATTTAAATCTACATCATCCACATACCAGAGACAGTGCTTTATTGACCATACAGGTTTTTTCAAGAATGTACACTTCTTTTCTATATTATTATCATAAACAAGAATAATAAGGGGGATTTATTAAATCCTTACTGTGTGTAGTCCACTATGCTACACACTGTGGGAGGGACATAACTTAGGTAAGTACAATGGTATGAAATAAATGTCTCTGTGGTTATGGAGAAAGTCTAACAGAGGTGTAAGACCAAATTTACAGTTAACAATAATGCGTGATACTTCATTACAGTCATGTTAGGTATATAAAGCTTTAATATTTGAAAACTACTTATGTTTGCAAACTGAGACCTAGAAAGGTATAGCAGCAGCAGCAACAGCAGCACCAGCAGTAGTAACAGTAATAGTTCACATTGAAACAATGCTTTAATGTCTGCAAAACAGTTTACATAAATTAACTCAATTTATCTTCACAAAAGCCCTGCAGATTAGGTATTACTATCATCTGAATTTTACAGATGCTATGAAGAAGGGGTAAGTGGTTTGCTCAGGATCACACATCTAGTGAGTTTCTGAGGCAGGATTTGCACTTAAGTCTTCAGAAAGCAAATCCAGCATTCTATGTTCTGTGCCACCTAACTGCAAATGATCCATCTTGGCTGGAAGGTAGAGTATATGAAGGAAAATGGTAAGAAATAAACTTAGAAATATAGGTAGATGCTAGATTTTGGAGATATTTAAACATCAGACTAAGAAGTTTGGATTTTTTAATCTGTAAAATAATAACTATAACTAACATTTATGTAACACTTCAAGTTTTGCAAATATTATCTGCTTTTTTATCACAACACCTCTGAGAAGGAGAGACATACTGTCATTATCCCCATTTACAGATGGTAGACAGAAGTTAAGTGTGGGGGGGAGAGCCAAGATGGCGGAGTAGAAACAGCAAGTCCAAGCCACTCTGCCCCCAGATTACCTCCAAACTATGTAAAAGGGGACTCTGAACAACTTCTGGAGCCCCAACACCCACAGAACAACACAGAGAAGCTAACCTCCCACTGAGGACAGCCCAGAAGCCCTGCAGGAAGGACCAGCACAGCAGTATGGGAGATGGCAGTGTGCAGTACGCAGCAGGAAGCTGAACACAGGTCTGGCTGAGTCTCAGTTTTAGCCCCAGGGAGGCAGGGCCAGCAGCCGGCTGGAGGGACCCCAGAACACCAGCAGCTGTGGCGATTCCAGAATTATCAACGTAGACATGCCTAGGACAAAGTGAAAGGTTAGTACCCTATGGACTTTGCGACCAGTATTTGGGGAATGTGTCGGCTTCCTCCCCTGGGGGCTAGAAGTCGCTGAGGAGACACACCATTTTGTAGTTTTCAGAGGCACCTCCAGCTCCTGGCCTGTGAACTGTAGGAAGATCCAGAGATCAGTCTTTCGGGGTAATGGCTCTTGCTTTAACCTCCCTGGATCTGGATTGTGATCTGGTGTGGAGGTCGTGGGTGGGTTTCCAGCTTGCCAGAAATGGAAGTTCCCCCCCACCCCCCCACACACACACGTTTGGGATGAAAATTCCCCTATCTGGTGGCAAATACATACTGTGGCAACAAGCCCAAAAGTCAAGTAATTAAGTGGCAACATGCCAAGGCAAAGGAAACAGATTAAACAGAAAAATGCAACCCTAGACTCCTACTTTGGGGGCAAAGAGGGTCGAAGCACAGGAGAAGAGGACTGTGAGGTCAGAAGTCCTGCTCCAAAAACACCAGGGGAAAACATGAGTGGGTTGCAGGCCATGGAGGACCTTAAGAAGGACTTTAAAAATCAAATAAGAGAAGTGAAGGAAAAACTGGAAAGGGAAATGAGAAGGATGCAGGAAAAGTATGAAATGAGGGTCAACAGCCTGACTGAGGAAAACAACACCTTAAAAATAGACTAACTCAAATGGCAAAGGAGGCCCAAAAGGGCAATGAGGAGAAGAATGCTTTAAAAAGTCTAATTTGCCAGATGGAAAAATAATCTCAAAAGCTCACTGAGGAGATTCATTCCTTCAGAGTTAGACTGGAGCAAATGGAAGCTAGTGACTTTATGAGAAATCAAGATACTATTAAACAGATCCAAACAAATGAAAGAATAGAAGGCAATGTGAAATATCTCATGGGAAAAACCATTGACCTGGAAAATAGATCCAGGAGAGATAATTTAAAAATTATTGGACTACCTGAAAGCCATGATCAAAGAAAGAACCTAGAAATCACCCTTCAAGAAATTCTCAAGGAAAACTGCCCTGATGTTTTAGATCCAGAGGGCAAAATAGAGGTTGAAAGAATCCACCAACCACCTCCTGAAAAAGATCCCAAAAAGAAAACTCCCAGGAATATTATAGCCAGGTTCCAAAATCCCCAGATCAAGGAGAAAATACTACAAGCAGCCAGGAAGAAACAATTTCAATATTGTGGAAACATAATCAGAATAGCCCAGGACCTGGCAGCTTCTACACTGAGGGATGAAAGGGCATGGAATACAATATTCCAGAGGGCAAAAGAGCTGGGAATGAACCCAAGGGTCACCTACCCAGCAAAACTGAGTATTTTGTTTCAGGGGAAAATATGGTCATTCAGTGGAATAGAGGACTTTAAAGAATTCTTGAGGAAAAAACCAGAATTGAATAGAAAATTTGACATCCAGACACAAGAAGCAAGAGATGCCTGAGAAGGTAACCAGGGAAAAGAAATCAAAAGGAACTTATCAAAGTTGAACTATTTACATTCCTATATGGAAAAACAATAACGGTGACTGATGAAATCTTTCTCAGTATGAAAACAATGGAAGAAGGGTGTATGGTCACATGAATACATATGTGAATGTGTATGTGTATGGTTACAGTTATATATGGATAAAGGGCATAGGTTGAATTTGTTGGGAAGGGAGGATACTCAAGGGGTGAAATTATGAGGTGAGAGAGGAAAGTGGCAAGAGGAGATGGGGAGAGACAGGGTAGGGTAAACTATCTCATGTAGAAGAAGCAAGGGGAAGTGGTTGCAAGGGAGGGGAAGAATAGGAAGGCAAAATGGCAAAACCACATTCTCATTGAATTTAGTTCAGGGAGAGAATGACATACATACTAAATGGGATATCTCAACCTACAGCAGAATAGGGGGAAGGGGAATGAGAGGAGGGATGATGGATGAGAGGGCATCCTTGGGGGGAGGGAAGGTTGGAAGTACCCACTATAGAAGAGGGACATGATCAAGTAGGGAATGCACCAGGTGGGGGAGTGGGATGAGTGGGAGGGAATTATAAGCAGCCTAGTACAATATATCTACTATGATAATGTTTTGCATAGCTAGACATGTACAACACATACTAAATTACTTATCTCCCCAGAGGGAATGGGTGGCAAGGGAGGAAGGAAATGGATCTGAAATTCAAGGTCTTAAGATTAAATATTTCAAATATATATAAATACTATTATTAATACTCTTTTGCTTGTAATTGGGAGATAAGATGTGCAGGCATTGGGTCACAAAGATTCACCTTCCTCTAATGGAAAAGTCAATGGGGGTATGGGAGAAGGTATGGAGAGAGCAGATTGGAGGAAGCGATATCTTGTGGGACTGCTACTCTGGGAGGGTGGGTAGGGGAAAAAAAAGGGTGGGGGGAAATGATTGTAACTCAAAATCTGGCAGAAATGAATGATGTAAAACAGAAGTTAATAAAGCATTTGTTTAAATAAAAAAAAAGAAGTTAAGTGACTTACTTAGGACCCCAGAACTAGTAAAGATTTTAACTCAGTTCTGCCTGACTTCAGGGAACATGCTCTATTCATTGTACCACTCACTACCTCATGAGGAATAATAATAGCATCTTCCTCAAAGGCTTCTTGTGAGACTGAAATGAGGAAATGTATTTAAAGTGCTTTGCAATCCTTAAGGCATCATTCACATGTTTATTATTATAGCTTGTATTTTCCTAGAGACAACAGAGAGCTATAACAGGCTTTTGAGGGAAGTAATAAGGTCAGGATTTAAGTACATTTTGCTATTTGCATGGAAAATGGATTAGAGAGGAGACAGAAAGAACCATTTGGAGGCTCCTGAAAATATCCAGGAAAGAGGTGGTGATGTCTTCTATTAAGGTAGTGACTGTGCATGTGGAGGATGGGAAATGGATATGAGAGATGTTTAGATATAGTCATGAGGATACTAGGCAATGGAAGATATAGGAGGAAGTGAAGGGAAGAGTATGGGATGATTATAAGTTTAACAACCTGGGTGACTGAAAGACTTGAATGACTTATTCAAGACAAATGTGGAAGCTTGTAGAAGGGTAGAGTTCAGAGAGAAAGAATAATGACTTCTACTTTGAATAAGTTGAGGTAGAGATGCCTATCAGACATCCATAATGCAGGGTGGTGATGCATGACTGGAATTCTGAAGAGAGATTAGGGTTGGATCAATAGATCTAGATATTACCTTCTCAGAAATGATTCTTGAATACTTGGGAGCCATTGAGAAAGAGAGAAGAGAAAGCAAACCTGGACAGAGCTTGGGGATGAGCCTAAATAATAGCCTTGGATGATGACACCAAAGTAAACTAAAAGGTTCTACTTAAGGTATGAGTAGTATATCCAATAAGAAATGTACAGCAACTGATTGGAATTGTGTGTTTCAAGCTCAGAAAAGTTAGGACTGTCCCCCTATATTGAACATTTGCTCAGATAGCATAGCTAAATGTATGTTTAGTGCATAGTCCATGCAAGTCCATGACATGGCTATTCATGTGTTTTTCCATCATACTACACATTAGATTGGAGGCTTTTATCAGCTCACCCATGAAAATAAAAAAAGAAAAAATATTTTGGTTGGTCTCCCTTCCTCTAGTCTATCTCCACTCCAGTAAATCCTTCACTCAGCTATCAAATTTATTTTCCTTAGGTACATTTTACTACATGTCTCAGGTGGTTCTTAGTCACCTGTCTATTGGGCATTCAAAACCCTTCAATTCTTCTCATAGGTTACTAATCCCTTTCATTCTGTGAGATCCAGGACATTAGACTCCTGTTTTCCCAGACAAAATACTTCATCAATTAACTTCAGACATTTTTGCAGGACATCCCACATGTCTGGATTTCTCTTTATCTTTATTACTGCCTTCTGGCTTCCTTGGCTTCCTTCAAATACCAGCAAAAATGCTACCTCCTGCAAGAAGTTTTTTTTTTTTTAATTTCTCCATTCCCACAATGCTAGTGTCTTCAGTGATTATCTCCCATTTGTCCTGTATATATCTTTGTACATGTGTTCACATGTTGTTTTCCAATTAGACTTTGAGTTCCTTGAGGACAAGGTATGCCTTTTTATCTTTCTTTTATCTACAGTACCAAGGGCAGCACCTGACACATAATAGGGGCTTAATAAATGCCTGTTTAGCTAAATGACTATTGAATTAAACTGGGATATTGATTGAATCTAGGATTTTTAAAAAAAATTTCCTTGATTTTCACAACAGATGACTAAAATATGTGTCAAATCTCCCCACAAGCCATATGTAGATTGAAAGTAAAACCTGTCTGGTAGGAACTAGGGTAATTGTGATGTAATTGGCCTTTATGAATGCAAATGTTCATGGTAATGTTGATGCAAGGAAGAAACAATATATATCTCATGTCTTTAGACTGGGCATTCTCCAGTGGAAGATGGTGACTGTGAGGGAAAGTAAAGATATATAGGAATAAAATGGTAATTAGACAAAGAGGAGACAGGATCATGCATGATGACCCAAATGAGCTGTCTGGGATCATCACTTTGGGATGTTTCTCAGAAAAAGGAGAAATGATTTCGGGAAATTTGTAGCTGGAATTGAAGGTCATTGCTGAGTAGTTGTTCAGGAATGGGTGGATGAGGGACGTCACTTGCAATTAGTCTAAAAATAGTTCTTATTGGGGTTGTATTTATCAAGGAATGACCAGATTGTCTCAAGGATAAAATATAAATTCATCGATCTTTTATTACTGAATGCTCTCCCCAAACTTCTATATCCCACTTTGCCTTATGTATTCTATGTCATAGCCCAGCTTGGATTACTTGTCTTCATTCAAACTTAGAACTGCATTTCCTGATGATGAACATTTGCATTTATCATTTTACATACTTGAAATTTACTTCCTTTGGAAGTCAGGGAATTTTTATCTTTCTTGGAGGTCCACTCAGATGTTACCTCTTCCTCTACTTTGCCCCCACCCCCGAATACAAGCCATGTCATCTATCTCACCTTCCCACCTCCCATGCACCTTTGCATGAGGCATGGCTCAGCATAAAGTCGGTTGTAAGTACGTTCAAATGAAAAATAAAAGAGCTGCAGACTTTGAGTGGCCATATAAAAAGCTTAGAACCTCAGCTGAGCCAAAAGCTGGGGGTGGTAGAGATAAGAGATAAGTACAACAACTAAGTGGCATAATGGTCAGAGCAGTGGTCCTGGACTCAGGAAGACCCAAGTTCAAATTCAGCCCCTACACACTTATTAGCTATGTAATCCTGAACATGTCATTGAACCTCTGTCTGTCTCCATTTCCCCACTTGTAAAACAGGGATAATAATATCACCCACCTTCAGGAATGTTGTGCAGATACAATGAGATGATTTTTCATAAAGAGCTTTACAAAATTTAAAATTATATAAATATGTATCATCATCATCATCATCATTCAGCAGGGCACCACCACTCAACAGCTATTGGATAAGTGTCCAGCAGAGACCATGAGGCCAGTGGCAACAAGGGCAGCCTGAAGACATCATTGGCCCTTCATCATCAGAGGAGGGAGACTCTGTCTTTCCTCATCGCTGCCTCCTGACTTCCCTTGACCTCTTTCAAAAACCAACAAAAATGCTACCTCCTGCCAGAAGCATTTCCCCATCCCTTCTCAATGTTAGTGCCCTCCTTCTGAGGTTATCTCCAGTTTGTTTTGTTTGTCCTTTGTCTGCACACTGTTGTTTGCATGTTGTTTTCCCATTTGACTATAAGCTCCTTCAAGACAAGATTTATCAAATGTATTCTGGCTGCACTTTCCCCCCATGTATGTGCTTCTCTATGATCTCTGTATGCAGCCATTCTCCCTGTTTGTGTTGGGTGGGTCCTGAGTTCATAAAAAATATATTATTGCTTATTACTTCATATGCTATTTCAGCAAATTACTTTCAGCTAAGTTTTCACTGGTAGCTATTAGAGGAGAAATCAGTGCTATCACCTGAGCTACAGATGAAAAGCCACAGAGTTCATTGAGTCTGGGCTACCATGGGCTGGCCCTCTGAGTTAGCAAGGTTCCCTGGGATAAATACATATATACTTCATATATACTTGTATGTGTATATTTGTCCTTCTCCCCTGTAGAATGAAGACACTTGGGAGAAGGAATTATTTCATCTTAAGGTGTATTATTGTTAGCCCCGAGGCAGTGTTTGGCACGTAGTAGATGTTTAATAAATATTTACTTTATTTTCTCCCAGTAGAATTTAAGCTCATTGAGGGCAGGCATTTTTAATTTATTTCTCTGTCTTGTATCCTCAGCATTTCACATTAGAGGATTGAATACATATTATATGCATTAAAGACACTGTATCAGAGGAGAGTTTTGAAGGCAGTGATTTGTTCTAGTATAATTTGTTTCTCCAGACAGAAAATGGTAAGCACACATAGCAGGATCTCTTATTTTCTACACCTTTCAATTCATTGTATGTTTCTGAAGACATTGTCTGGTCCTGAAAATTTCCTCTGAAAGCTTACTGGTTTGCTTCTCATATTTTCATCATGTAACTGATAGAAATATTTTATAGATACAAGAAAGAAGGAATACTGGTTGTTGTTATTGGTGGTGGTGGTGGTGGTTGTGTGTGTGTGTGTGTGTGTGTGTGTGTGTGTGTGTGTGTGTGTGCATGTGTGATATAGTCCCAACAATATTTTTAGGATCAAAATATTATCCATGTTTTTTTCCTCCAACAATTTGATATCTTCCTGTTACTGAGTTTTTGTGAAAACTTGGTTCTCATGATTTCAACAATTGTACTGCCTCTAGGATGACTTCCTTCTATACAATTAGCCTCATCTAACTATTCTTGCCAAGTTCATCTTAAGAACCATTTCTAGTTCTCAATTAGGGACACTCACTGCAGCTATTGGAATGGTGACTTCTTGAATTCAAAGAGTTTAAAAATGAAAAGATTTGCTCAATATGTCTCACCTCATTTCAACTCATTCCCTAAGTGGTCAACATCTCTCTCCAGAGAGAATGGTTCTGCAGTAACCCAGCTTCCACACTAGGGAGGGGAAAACAGAGCCCAAACAGTGGTACCCAAGACTTACATGTTCAAAAGAGATTCATCAAAGGATATATTTCACAACTGATAAGGAATAGGGATAGAACACTGGGGGATTCTAAATCTGCAACCAGATTAAAGCTATACTGTGATAGTTTTCTAGACTGGAGTGATATGGTGTGTCTAAAGATGACTTCTTAGCTTTCCATTTTTTCTATAGAAAAAGGACAATCCCTGACCAGTGTTCGATATAATCTTTCCTTTTCAGAGATTCTTTGAAGATGATTGGCATTAGCTGTTCTTCCCATGTCCACACCCACACTATATTTTAGGATCTTTGAGTGAAATAATTGAGAGAGAGAATATGGGACTGGGGTGTTCTCTGATTTACCTGAAATTAACAAATAAGGAGAATAAGAATCATCATGCCTATGATGTTAAATAATATGGGACTACTTGGGACCATATCTAAATTTATATATGAAGTTGTTACTGGGAACAGAGGGAGACCTTCTTTGATGGTTTCCAATTTCGAAAATTGGAAGAAAGAAACATTATAAAGACAAAATTCAGAAAGATTTCAGAACTCTGATCTATAAAATGACCAACAACAACTATCATATGAAAGGGTGAACTCAATGTGACTTAAGATGCAAAGTGAGGCTCATTTTTGGACATGGTCAATGTGGAAATTTGTTTTGCTTGACTGTGTATATCTAGAGAAAGTACTTTCTTTTTATCCCCACCCCACCAGGTGGAAGGGAATAAAAGGTAGAGAGGAAGAAAGCAAGAAAGCAAATGCATGTTAATTGAAATTTTTGCATTTTATCTATCTGTCTATAGCTATATATCTTATAAACAATTGCACTAATATTACAAGATGGAACAATGAACACTTTCAGAATATTCACTGATTGATATGGGCTTGAATCTTTCCGGGGAGTTTAATAAACATGTCAGAAGAATGCATTATTCCCTCAAGTGAGGAATGAAAGGCTTCACTGAGACACTTCCAGCTTTCTCACTTGGGATTATAATTCCCATTGCCTAGGGAGTGAGGGAAGGAAGGGAGGAGACAAGAATAAGCATTTGTATGGAATCTACTATGTGCTAGACACGTTATAGTTATTACTATCTACATCAGAACAGACTCTAAAACCTGAGAACTCTGTCTTTTGTTGCTTTTTATTTATTTATCCATTCATTCATTTGTTCATCATTCATTTGTTTATGTCTATTTATTTGTTTGTTTAATCTCATGTGATTCTCACAACAAGCCTGGAAGGTATATTTGTTACTATCTATATTTTACAACTGGAATCAAGCAAAAGTTAAGTGACTTGTCCAAGGTCACAAAGCTAGTAAGCATCTGGGGTCAAATTTAAACTCAGGTCTTCCTGACTCCAGGCCCAACTCTCTATCCACTGTACCACCTGGCAGCCCACAAGGGAAGGGCAATAAACTTCTAATTGACAAAGATTCTAAGAAGGTGGAGAGTGGGCCAAAGAAGAAGGTCTTAAGTATAAGTATGTGCAATTTATGTATGTGTGTATTTTTCCAGTAGTGAGTGATGCCAGTTCATTAACATTTCCCAATTTGAAAACAATGGCACATGTAGTTATCAAAATCCCAAGTAACAAAACCTTAACTGTATATACATTACTGACAGGGGTATAGAATCTCAGAAAGCACATGGTCTAAGAAGCATTGCATCAATTAGAGTTTTGTATACTTTGACACACATTTCCCAAGTAGCTTATCAGAGGCTAATATTTCAAGATGGCTGTTTATTGTTATCAGTCATAGGACCATGTCTCTATAGAAAGACTGGGAAATTAATCCCACTTTCCATTTATTTGTTGGGCCTTTCAAATAGCATCTATAAATACATTTAATTGTGTCCCATATGGTCATGGACTGTGGCCAGGCTTACACAAAACTAAAAGACCAAGTGAGCCCCATGGCACAGACAGAATTTCAAATGGAGAGTCAAGAAGTTATGACCCAGGAAGAACTCCAACCCACCTGAGAACTATAGGGTGCCACTGGAGAGTTTCCCACTCTGTAGCAAGAGCACATTTTCCTTTGATTCTATGATAACAGAAGGTTTTGGCCTAGTGATAGCCCCAATGCTATATGAAAGTACCCAGAACACAGAGATTGGGACCTTGGTGGGGTCCTCACCTCTTTGTAGAATGCAAAAACAATTGAGCTCATTATGTTTCCATGATGTGACAAGGGAGAGAAACTGAGAGATTGCATTCATAAAAACACAGTGTATACATGCACATATGCACTTATGTATGTGCATGCATACATATGTGCAAATGAATATTATATATTTAGTAACTGTTTTTTGTAGCATGAACCCCTTTGGCAGTCTGGTGAAAGCTATGTATCCCTTCTCAGAAGAATGTAATTTCATATAAGTAAATAACTAGAAGTACAAACTAAAACAAATCATATTAAAGCAAGTATTTGAATGTGTATATGTATATATACATATATATATATGTATATATATGTATATATATATTTATACATGGATGCATACATATATACATGTATATCATAAAATATATTGACAGCTATACAAAAATTAATACAGAGATACAGATAATGATACTAAAATTTCAGATTCCAGGTTAAGAAATATTTTCCTAGGATCATTTAATAGTCCCAGAATTGAAAAGGAGGAAGATAGTAGGGTGGAATGGCTTTCAGAAATGCAAGGTTCTTTTAATGACTTCAGCCTTCTCCCTGAAACAATGGCCCATTTTTTTCCACCAACCTTATTCTTCTGGTGAGTTATTTCCAGGGATGTGTGGGAGCTTGTTCCTAGGGCTAGAGAGTGCTGATTATTAAATATTCAGTGTGAGCATATATAAGTGGACAACTGCTGCAAATCAGGGCTTAATTTATTGTTCTGTTCACTCTAAACTTAAGAAAATGATGGAAAAAAAACTTGAATAATGCAAATTGCACTTAAAACTGTGTCATGAATATATATATATATATATTTGTGTGCATGCATATATGTGTGTGCACATGCATGTGTATACATACATACACAGACACACATGTGTGTACATACATATACAGGCATATAATTCTCTTTGTGCATATGTATGTGTCTATACATATATACATACTTATATAGATGGATATATATATATATACATACATATATATATATATATATATATATATATATATATATATATACAGTGGAGAGAGAGAGAAAGAGAGAGAGAGGGAGAGAGGGAGGGAGAGAGAAAAGGAAAGAAGGAAAAGAAATGAGGAGAAAGAAAAAGAAAGAAAGAAAGAAAGAAAGAAAGAAAGAAAGAAAGAAAGAAAGAAAGAAAGAAAGAAAGAAAGAAAGAAAGGAGGAAGGAAGGAAGGAAGGAAGGAAGGAAGGAAGGAAGGAAGGAAGGAAGGAAGGAAGGAAGGAAAGGAAAGAAAGAGATGGTTATTAAACATTTTACCAGCATATATCTGAGCATGTCTCTAATCCCAGAATACAGACAACATTATGTAGTGGAAGAATATTGACATTGGGAGTTATAGAGCCTGAATCTAAATCCAGGGATCTGCTCTATGCCTATTATTCTTGACTCAAATTCTTCCCAACTGAAGAGACAAGAGATCTAAAGACACTGAGTATTATGCCTTATGTCTTCAAAACAACCACTCACTTCCAAAGAAATAACAGCAGTAATACTCAAAGGCCTCTCAAATATCAAGATATATATATTTCTGGTCAGTGACATTAAAAGAAAGCAGTGAACAAGACAGATGTTAAGAGCTTTGGAAACTTCAAGTGGTTGATGGACTCAAATTCAAGGAACTGATTAAAGTGCTCTCAGAGAAGAAAAGCATTTGTAAAAATTATATAGGGAAGTGGTAGGTTGAGACTGTGATTTTCTCATTAGAAAGGGCAGCTTAATTAAGCTGCAGATTTCATACTAAAGCATACAACTGCAGCCAGAAACATTTTCATGGGATGGGGTCCTGAAAGGTACTAACAGGAAGTGTGAGGCTGGACCTCACCAAAGTTTCATCAGTTCTTACTTTACCTTATGACATGCTCTGTGTGCTATCCCAGCCACTGGGGATGCTTCGACCAAAATGAATCAAGCTCTAGCTTCTAAAAGCTTCCATTGTCCTAGATACTGTTTTGCTTACTTTGAGGATTCTGATGCACACACTGCTTGTGCTCTCTGAAAAACATGAATCATGGCCCCTCACTTCACTTGAGGTTCAGCCCAAGTGTTTCTTCTCATAAGACTTTCTTCATGGTGTCTGACTCCTCAAATTATTGTGTGCATTCATGATACATCTCTCCATTGGAATATAAACCCTTTGAAGTTAGGGTCTATTTGTTTTTATTTTGTCTTTTTTCATTTCATCAACTTTACATATATTGCTTTTGCTACTATTAATAGTTAAATTTTATATAGTCTTTCACCTGTATTATATCATTTGGACTTATGACTTTAGCTCTATTATGAACCCTATTTTACAGATGAGAAAACTGAGATTTCAAGAAGTTAAGTGACTTGCCCTTGGCTATATAGCTAAATAGTGAATGTCTCAAGAAAACTTTGAACTCAGGTATTCCTGAGTCCAAGTAGAATATTCTAGACTAAATTGGAATCCTGATGGAAACAGCCCTTCTTGAATGTGACTTCCCTTCCCTTACATCCACCATGATGGTGACAGTAAGGGAGGGCACCCAAGACCAAATATCATCACAACCATTACATACTCACATCCTCTTCCTGGATTGACCTCCACCTGTTTTCATCACTAGGATGGACAAGTAGCCAGCCTTGGTGAGTTTGACTGGAACTGTGTGCCAGCAAAGATTTACTACCAGTGCACTACATTGAGCTAGTGCTTTAGGACTATATTAGGACAATGATGAAATTAATTGTATTGCTTATTTCATTCTTCTCCATGCTGCACTCCAGACTTCCTCTCCCATGCCTCAGAAGTGTCTTTATCTTGTCTGAGAAGCTCACCTTGGAATTCACGAAGTGGAAGCACTATCTGCCATTTCAGGCTCTGATTAGATGGCTTCTCCCAGAATGACCATCTTAATGTGGACTCTCCAGCCAGTCATGTCTCATTCTTCTCTAGTCTAAATTCCAGACTTCTGCTGTCATTTCTCCACATGCCCACTCTGATTTTTTGCTTCCTTTAATGTGTTGTATTCACCTGCTAGAATATGTAAGCTCCTTGATCACAGGGATTGTCTTACTTTCTATTTGTTGTCCAAGGGTTTAGCATATTTCTTGGCACAGAGGCACTTGACAAATGTTTGTTGATTTGACTGCTATATTTTTTGATGATGTTTTTGTCTCAATTTGCAACTTGATAATTCTATATACCACTGCTGTTATTGATGTTGCTGTTTTTGTCACTTTTTACCTAGGTCAACAACTGCAAAGGAAATATATATATATATATATATATATATATATATATATATATATATAATTGCACTGTATGTGCGTGTGTGTGTGTATATATATATATATATATACACACACACACAGTGCAAGCAGGAGATAATCTCAGAGGGAATGGACCAGCAGCAGATTGAGGGATGGGAAATAGAGAAAAATCTCCTAGAGAAGGTGAGGATTGAATTGAGTCTTGAAGGAAGTAATAAAGCACAAAAATTAGGATGGAGAATATTCCAGTTAGGCATATCAAATCTAGTCAGGCAATGGGACTTCCTCTGAGAAGAACAAGTAGCCAGAGAAGCTTGATTGTGCAAGTGAAGTGGGGAGGGAAATGTATGAAAATAAGAAATATAGGAAGAGAATGGACAAAAAGGAAAGAGAGAGGAGGGAAGGAAGAAAGGAAGGAAGGGAGGGAGGGAGGAAGGGAGGAAGAGAAGAAGGAAGAAAGGAAAGAAAGAAGGAAGAAAGGAAAGAAGGAAGGGAGGGAGGGAGGAAGGAAAAAAGGGAGGGAGGAAAGGAGAAAGGAAGAAAGGAAGGAAGGAAGGAAGAAAGAAAGGAAGGAAGGGAGGGAGGGAGGGAAGAAGGGAGGAAGGGGGGGAGGGAAGGAAGAATGCATTTATTGAGTCATTACAATATTCCAGTCAGAAGGCTAAATGCCAGCAGTACAATACAAGGAAGAAGAAAGCTATTCCTGACTTCAAAGAACTTATTCGGAACATTCTAATGGGAGAAGAGAATTATACATTAAATAAGTTTTTATGACATTTTCTGTTTCTTAAATCTTCATATTATTCCATGTATCATTCCTCTCTCCCTCTCTTTTCCCCTTCCCCTCCCCAAGAGTCATCCCATATAACAAATAATATTTTTAGAGAGGAAAAAAAAAGGCACCATAACTGATCAGTTGTGTGTAACTGTGTGTGCTGTGTAACCCCTGCAGATCTCCCATCTTAAAGTGCTAGGTTCTGGAATGTCTTCTCTCATATTTGTTCTCTCAAGTCCTACTTGATTTCCCTTACCTCTTCTATATGAGATAGTTTACCCCATTTTGTCTCTCCCCCATCTCCTCCCATTATATTCCTCCCTCACCTTTTAATTTCACTTTTTAAGTATCATCCCTTCCAATTAAATTGGTCCTGTGCCCTCTATCTATCTATCCCTGTACACACACACACACACACACACACATACACACACACAGACACACACACACACACACATATATATTCACATATATATTCATGCGCACATATACCCTCCTATATAGACATATATATGCATGTCTGTATGTATATATACATATATCCACACATGCAGACATAAACACACTGTCTTCCTTCTGTTCCATGCTTTGATCCTTTTTATCCCCAAAATAGGAGTGTAAAGTTTGGTTGCTCTGTTTGCTTTGCTTCCTTTGCCTGCTCATGTTTTTACTTAATCATTTGACTTTTGGTCTTTTTGCCGTGGTAGATCTCTGCTATCAGACAGGGGAGCTTCGTCCAAATGCTGGGGTTTACTCAGCTGCTGAAGGTATTAGTTAGGTGCCTTCTCTGAAGCCTCCACACACTCTGACAAGCTGGTTGCACACCCAAGGACCTCCACCCCAGACTACAATCCAGATCCTAACAGGTTAAAGCAAGAAGTATTACCCCTCAGATTGGTCACTTAATGCCCCTACTATCTGCAGGCCAGGAGTTAAAGCTTCCACCTGCCAGTGGCTGCATAGCTGGCCACAGCACCTCAGCTGCTTCTTGACCCATAGGCCAAGGCCAATCACACTTCCAACTACTGGATCCCAAAGTCCATACTACATTGACCTCTCACTTTGAACTTAGCATCTATGGGTTGATAATTCTGGAAACTGTCACAGCTGCTGGTGATCAGAAGTCCCTCCAGCTGGTGGCTGGTCAGTCCCACCCTGGGGCTAAAAACTCTGTCTCAAGTGGGGCTGGGGTCAGCTCCCATAGCACTGTGCTGGCCATTTCCTGATGACCTGTCCTCAGTGGGAGGTTAGCTTCTCTGTGTAATTCTGTGGGTTCTGTACCTCCAAAGTTTGTTCAGAGTCACCTTTTACATGAATTGGAAGAGGTGGGAGCCAGAGCCCCTTGTAAGTCCTGTTTTTACTCTGCCATATTGACTCTGCCCCCCCTTGACAATCATTTAAGCTCCCTGCATTTATCTTAATACTAGTGATTTGGGGCTGCTTTGCAGACACCGACACTGGGAGTCCTTGTCTTGGTTCCATCCACTGGACACCAATCCCCACCTCCTCTTCCTCTGCCATCGAACCCAGCCCAGGCATCTGTGGCCATGGCCAACCCCAACATATACTTCGACATCGCCGTCGATAACGAGCCCCTGGGCCGGATTACTTTCGAGCTCTTTGCAGACAAGTTTCCAAAGACAGCAGAAAATTTCCATGCTCTGAGCACTGGAGAGAAGGGATTTGGTTACAAGGGATCCTGCTTCCACAGACTCATTCCTGGGTTCATGTGCCAGGGTGGTGATTTCACATGCCATAATGGCACTGGTGGCAGGTCCATCTATGGGGAGAAATTTGCTGATGAGAGCTTCATCCTGAAGCATACTGGTCCTGGCATCTTGTCCATGGCAAATGCTGGACCCAACACAAATGGCTCCCAGTTTTTCATCTGTACTGCTAAGACTGATTGGTTGGATGGCAAGCATGTTGTCTTTGGCCAAGTGAAAGAAGGCATGAACATTGTGGAAGCCACAGAGCATTTCGGTTCTCGGGATGGCAAGACCAGCAAGAAGATCACTATTGCTGACTGTGGACAGCTCTCATAAGTTTTTTTGTTTGGTTTTTTGTATTAACCATCAAATCATTCCTCTGTAGCTGGAGAGAGCACTCCAAACCCCATCTGCTCTTATACCCTATAATCCTTGTGCTCTCACTTGCTGCAATTCTTTGGATTTCACTTCCTTTTTCCTTCCACAAGTCTGGCTAGACAACAGAGTTAAGTTTATGATTATGGAATAAAAACTAAACTACAAAAAAAATACTAGTGATTTGGAACATTTTTAATGTGGTTATGAATCCTTTAAAATTCTTCTACAAAAGAGACAATCTACAAGTAAATTTACAAGTAAGACCTTATATTTGATCCTTAGAGTAATGGAAGGTGCAATGAGATTAATTAGGGAGGGGGGTGAAATGGCAGACCCGCAATAGGAGGAACACTTTGACAATTGAGTAGAGAATAAACTAGAGTGATAAGGGTGGAAGTCAGATGGCAGAGGACATAAAAACTAGTGAGTTATATTCTCTATGGCCCAGGAAGCTCATCCCATAGCAGATAAAGGCAGAAAATCTTACAAGGAGGGAGAAATTAACCCTAGGAGGCCGGCAAAGTATTGATGTAAGTGGGAATGGATTATGTCTAGAGGGTGGCATCTGATGAAGACCCTGGGAGAGGGCAGAAGTTGGAATCCCCCAAGGTTCAAGGAGCATATATTTCACAATTAGAAAGGACTTTAATGATCATGCAATTCAACTTTCTCACTTTGTGGCTTAAGAAACCCATCTGCAAAATTAATTCTTAGACTATTCAGGCAAACAAGAATACTGGGATATGAAGTTGGAGTTTCTGAGTTTAATCCCACTATGCCAATAGCTTCCTCTTAAGCAGGTGGTAGTATATATGGGCTGGAACTGGTTTGATGGAGCAAAATCATATAGACTTGAGGCATTTGAGAAAGGGACCCTCCCTGCATCCTGTAGAACCAGGCCAGAACTGTCCTGCTGGGAGAGGTCCATCACTATGCAGTTCCATTTGTACATGCTCATAGGCCTTAACCCAGGGTCATCAATCTATCTCTTCTTCCTCCTATAGGAATTCAATACATGGGCTTTCACTATGAGAGGATTTGTAAATCAAAGAAGTGATGTGTCCTGCATTATCTGATCACTTGTCTAAAGTTTCATTTCTTCCCAGTTACAGTCTCCAGCACCTAGGCTTTCTCACTCTCACATTGGTTGAAATATCAATTCGATTTGCATTGCTAACTTCCCATAGATCTTCAGTGTTGCTTCCTAATAACAAAGCAAGCAGATTACTCCTAATGGAGTTTATCATTGACAATGCATTTAACACACCCATGAGACAGGTAATGTGCTTAGTGCTACCCTCTCTTCAAAGATGGGAAAACTAAGGAAATTTGCTTATTCTCAGTCTAATGGTAGAGAAGGAACAACAATACAAACCTTTTGTTTCTGAAGAGAGGGCTAATGTCTAAAAGCCTAAAGCCTCCATAAAGTGGTAGGAAGCAGGGATCAGGCAGACAAACCATAGCATTCTGTCACAGAGTCTGGAGTGAGAGCTTTATTGAAAGGGGGGAACATTTCCATTGAATAGAACATACTAAGTTTTTTTTCCCTTTTTACCAGTAAAATGCTGTGCCAAGCCCCCTCCCCAATATCCCCACCTTCAGTAGAATCATAACGTCAGAACCAGGAAAACCTTAGAATAAAGAATGGCAGAGTAGGGAGAGATTACAATAATAGTAATAAATAAATTACAGTGAATGAATGAAGAATAGCTTAATAAATAACAAATGCTAATAATGAACACATGTAGCACTTTAAGTATTGATTGCAATATCACTTCACATGATATTATCTCACTTGATAACTCACAAAACCCTGTCAGGTAAATGACATTATTATTTCCATTTTATAGATCTGGAAACTGAGGTGGAGAGAAGTTGTAACTTACTCAGGCTCATACATTTCCAAAGAAGGATTGGAATTTGTGTCTTCCTGAGGCAGCTCATAAATTCAGGCAAGAGGGTAGCACAATGGATGGGGGTCCCATATCTGGAGTCATAAAGACCCGAGTTCAAATCCAGCTTCAGACATATATGAACTGTGTGTCTTATGTAAGCCATTTAACCTCCATCTGCTTTAGTTTCCTCCTCTGTAAAATGGGATAAAATAATAATAATAGCATCTGCCTTCCAGGTTATAGAGTATTTTGTAAGCCTTTGAATATTTTATAATTAGTAGGTATCATTATTTATTTCTGACTCCAAATCTAACTTTGATCTCTATACTATTTAAGTCTTACCACTTTCCCAGGTTTTACTTCCATTAATCCCTTCATACCCTATTCATTCAAGGGAAGATGGTGGTATAGCCATTCTCCAAGCTCTGTGTTCCATCTCCCACCCCTGTGAGTACATGTTGTATCCCCCAGTGGAATGTAAATTCCTCAAGGGCTGGATCGGTTTTGCTGCTTTCCTTTCCTTTCAAGTACCCAGCAGAAGGCCTTGTAATTAATTAATGTTTGTTGAATTGAACGGACAGGTTGAAGGTGGGTCTATAAAAAGTAAACTCCCCTCAGCATCTATGGTATGTCAGAAAAACATTACACTTTTGGAGACTGACAATATAATTGGCAGATGAAAAGTCCAAACACCAGATTTTTAATGACTTTTTCCCCCAAGGTGGCCCTGTGAGCTTGGTTTTTCTCACCAATTTTTCTTTCTCACTGTCAGGTTGGCAGTTGAGTCCACATGAGGGCCAGTCTCTCCTTTCTTGTCAGGCCAGAGTGTTCAGTCAATTGAAAGAAAGATCCATGCTCTGTATGAAGTATCAGATTAAACTCAATCTAGAGCCAGGGGCTTGATTTATTTATTTTTCTGTCTTTTTTTTTTCTGTCAGTCTGGGACAAACAGACCCAGATGTTTGACTTTAAAAAAAAATAACAACAATGAGTAGGGACAGAAGAAGGAGGACAGGATCTAAAGTCAACAGATGTGGGTTCAAGTTCTTGCCTTGACAGCTTCCTACTTATATGATCTGGTCAAAGTTATTTAGTATAATGGGGCCTCAGTTTACCCAACTGTCAAAATAATAGATTTGGACCAAATGACCTCTAAGACTTCTAGCTCTGACCCTACATTTGAGGGGGTGAAATGTACCATTGCTAATTGTGACTTCAAAGGATATAGCTCTCTGGTTAGAAATAAGAAAAAGCATGTGACTTCACTCCTAACTGACAATTTCATTGCATTTTACATATATTATCTTACTGAAGGCACACACAGGATTAAGGTGCTAGAGATATTTTATTCTGATTTTACAGACTGTAAAACTGAGGCTCTTGGTTAAGTGATTTGCCCATTATAGCACAGCTTATAAATGTCAGAGGGAGGATTTGAATCCAGAGCTTCTTAACTCCTAGTCCAACATCTTAACCACTGGGTCTCACTGCTTCTCTTTAAGATGGATATTCCACTGCATTTTAAAGTGAGGCAGCATGGTTCAAAGGAAGGATAAACATATGCGGGATTAGGAAGGCCTGTATTCAAATCTGCTTCTATCCCATATCAGGCAGCTTGGTGACACAGCAAATAGAGCACTAATCCTGGAGTCAGGAGGATCTGTGTTCAAATCTGACCTCAGATACTTCCTAGATGTTTGACTCTGGGCAAGTCACTTAACTCTCTTTGCCTCAGTTTCCTTATCTGTCCAATGAGCTGGAAAAGGAAATGGCAAACCCCTCCAATATCTCTGCCAAGAAAACCTCAAATGGCATCACAAAGAGTTGGTTATGACTGAAAACCACTCAACAATAATCCTATGTCCTTTATAGTCTCTCTTGTAAGCATGGTTGGAGAGTGGAGCAGGGCATGGAGGAGTAGATAATCTTCTCTAATTCTGTTATGTCTCAGGCTCTTTTTTTAGGGGGGAAGGCAGAGCAATTGGGGTTAAGTGGCTTGCCCATGGTTACACAGCTAAAGGGTCATGTGTCTGATGCTGGGTGTGAACTCAGGTCCTCCTGACTCCAGGGCTTGTGCTTTATTCACTGTGCCACCTAGTTGCCCCATAGAGGCTTCTTTCTTCATGATTAGTATACTCACTTTGATTTAAAGTAAGGAGAGGCTTGAGTATACCCTGACAGTGTCCAAACTTTCAGCCTATGGTCAAATACTTTTCTTGTTGATTCTGTCTTAGGATTTTGTGTCGCCTTGGTTCTGAGATTTGGGATCCAATTCCTGGGGGATAGTGTAGGAGAGGGATGGAACAATTTAATGAAATCTCCCAACCAAGAATATTTTGATGAAATTAAAGACTGTGAGTCCTTCTATGGAGTCACCTTGGACACTTTGTGGAATGTCGGCATGTCCATTGCCTTCTAACTGATAAGGACACAGGAAACACAAACTAACTGGCTAATTAGAGGAAAATGAGACCAAAATCTTATCTGAGGAGTTTTACTATCCCATAGTCTATAAATCAGATAAGTTTACTGTCTGACTCTCTATTTCTCTGTCTTTTTGTCTGTCTCTATCTCTCTCTGTCTCTGTCTGTTTTACACAAATACACACACACTCACACACACATACACTCACACACTCACACATACATACACACAGACACACTAACACACATATGCACACACTCATAAACACGCACTCACATGTATACACACTCACACATCACACACACTCACACACGCACACATATACATGCAATCACACTCATGCACTCACACATATACAGACACACAGAAACACACACACATTCACACACATGCAAACATTCATATACTTATACACGTTCATATATACTCACATACATGCACACTCACACACACACTCACATATACACACATCCACACACACTCACACACATACACACACTCACAGACACACTCACACAGTCCTTCCATCTCTTTCCCTCTCCCACTCCTCATCTCCTTCCATATTTTGCTTTCATAAAGAGGCAGTATGGCCCAGTGTATAGAGCTGCTAGATGTAGAGTCAGAAGGACCTGAATTAAAATCTTGATACAGAAACTTGCTAAGTGAACTTGGACAAGTCACTTGACTTAAATCTGCTTCCCTCATCTATAAAATAGGGATAATAGTAGCACTCACCTCTCAGGATTGTTGTAAGGCTCAGATGAGATGTTTTCAATATTTTGAGATAATATTTATAAAGTATTTGGCAAAATTTAAATTGCTTTTTAACTGTTGTTAAAAACAGGCTATCGTGTAAACAAAGTTGAATTGAGGATATGGGGTCAAGCCTATGCCCACCCAAAGTTCCCATACCTCCAAGAACAGTTGTTGGTGATTCATAGCAGAAGTACATGGCAGAGCTAGGCGGCTTAGTTGATGAGTACCAGGATGATGATCCTCAATCCCCAATTCCTGTGTAAAGGAGGCACCATTTGGAATTCCCTAAACGGCTTAGTCCCAGAAATGAGCATTTTGGTCAGAGAAGGGAGCTTTTCTGGGGAGCACCAGCTTTGGGTAATTGCCTGTTTGGTAACTCTGTGTTTGGGGGTTCTCAAATTAGAGACTTTAGGAATCAGACCATATATAAATAGAGAGAGAGAGAAGGACAATTCTTTGATATAGCAAATTATTGTGGTAAAAAAGATCGCTGTCCACATTGTTGCTGAACAGGAAACATCATAATTTTAGCAATTTTCTGAGGCTATACATTTCAGAGGAAGTGTGGGATGAATTGGTAGAGAAAGGGAAGGGGAATGAGTGTGAGGTGGTATCTCAGAGTTTTTTAAACTAGCATTTCTGTAAGGAATAGTGGTTTAGAGCCTTTATTCACGTGACTAATGATAGTTTTGATTTCTTCTCGGAAAGCTGCATGTTCAAAGCCTTTGGTCATTTATCAATTAAGGATTGAATCTCATTTTTTATAAATTTGGCTGTCCCCCATATATTTGAGAAATAAAGGCTTTATTGTTATAAAAATGTTTTCCCAGTTTCCTGCTTTCCTTCTAATTTTGGCTATATTAATTCTGCTTGTGCAAAAGCTTTAATTTCATGTAATCAGCTAGCTGGCATAATAGATAGGGCACTGAGCCTAGAGTCAGGAAGGCTCCTCTTTCTGAGTTCAAATTCAGATTCAGAGATTTACTAGTTGTATGACCCCAGGCAAGTCATTCAACTTCATTCAGCCTGAGTTTCCTCATTTGCAAAATGTAAATATTAATAATAGTGCCTACTTTGCAGGGTGGCTGTGAGGATCATATAATATAACATATGTAAAGTGTTTTGTAAATCTTAAAATTCTATATGAATGCAACCTATTAAGGCTCAGCAAAAACCCTACCTTCAGCAAGGCTGTTTTCCCAGTCCTCTTTGAAACGAATGGCTTCCTTCTGAGATGTCCCCCAATTTATTCTCTATATATCTTGTTTGTATGTAGCAGCTTGAATATTGTTTATCCATAATACAATGAGCTCCTTAAAAATAGGGATTTTTTTTCTTTCTTTATAGCCCAGTACTTAGTACAGTATCTGGTACATGATAGGGGCTTAAGAAATATTTGCTGACATGACTTGATCACTGTACATATAAGCTAATTTGATCCAGCAAACATTTATTATTCACTATATTCTAGTAACTATGACAGATTCTGAATATATAAAGAAAATATATAAATATATTTATGTAAATATATAAATATATATTTACATAAATATAGAAAGAAAAAAAAAACCTGCCCTCATATAGCTTATGTTATGCCTGGGGAGGAGTGTACAACATTCAAGCAGATAAATATGTACAGCATAATTTGAGAAAAAGGGAGGGCACATTAGAGCAGAAAAACTTTCCATGTCTGAAGTGAGCCTTAAAGGAAGCTACAGATTTCAAAGAGCCAGCAGTAAGATAGGAATGTGTTCTAGGCATCCTGGATATTGGTATAGAGATGGAAGAGGGAATCCTGAGTTTGTGATACAGGAGTAAGCTAACTCTCTCTCTCTTTCTCTTTCTCTCTCTCTCTCTCTCTCTCTCTCTCTCTCTCTCTCTCTCTCTCATATGTGAAGGAAGTAGAAAATAAACCTGATCCAGCATGTAGCAGGTACTGGTATACAGTACACATTTAAATGTTTATTGAATGATGGACTGAAAAGGTAGATGGAGATTCAGATTTTGAAGGACTTTTAAGGCCATTCCATAAAGCCTGTGTCTTACCTTAGGCTCAGTAAGGAGCCTCTGAAGATTGTGGAACAGAATAGTGAACAACATGACAGATTGTGCTTTTGAAAGATTCTTTGACAATGCATGCAGTATTAAAACTTAATTACATTATAAACAATGTGAAGGATAAAGTCAAGAAGAAAGTTGAAAAAAGGAGAGTCTACTTCAAATATGGTTTCAATGGTCTGGGTGAGAGGTAAAGAGCACCTGAATTGAGCTACAGGCTGGATGAGGGGAGAGAAGGGACAGATGGGAAAGCTATTGGTATAGTAGAATTTACAGGACGTAACAACCAATCAATATGGCAGGAGATGGACAGGGAAGAGTCAAAGATGCTACTTTGTCATTCTTAGAGACAGGAAAGCTGGTGGTGGCCTCCACACAATAGGGAAGTATGGATAACATGTGGCATTTTCAGGTAAGGGCAGATGACTTCCATATTGGACATGTTGAAGTTAAGATGCCTATGGGACTCCACTTTCAGGTGCCCAACAGGCAGTTTGAAATTGGGAACTTTCTCTGTGCATCCATGCATCAGGAAACCATCTGCATAGCAATGATAACTGACCTCCACAGATGCAATGAGTCACCAAGAGAGAGAAACAGCAAAAAGCCCAGGCCAGGGATTGTTATGTTCAAGGCACTGAAGCGACAAACACAAAAATGCAATAGCTTATTGAAAGAGAAGGCTCCTTTCATATCACATAACCTTTTTCCAAAACGTCCATTCAAATGCTAGAATTCTATGAAAACTAAGTTCAAGGCCATAGGATTAGATGATATGGAAAAGATGCTGATATCAAAGTAAACTACAAACATCTATTTCCTTGCCAAGAGAAACAGACAAACTTAGGTCAGTAGACCTAAGAGCATTTCATTGATGCCATGAACAGCTTCAGAGGAAGTGTTACCCTAGAGTGGGTCTAACTCGGGTTCTAAGTGTTTGTAGGCTATGTGTACACCCAACATAAGAACATTGTGTTTTAGGTAAAGAGTTGATAGGATGTATTTCTTTTAAAAATAAATCTGATTTACTCTTTGTAATTAGAGGTAGAACTTAAAATATCTTTTATTCTATTGGAATACTTAGTAGGTAATTTAGCAATCTTTCCTTTAATTGCTAGGGTAATTATCTTTACCAGCATGCTGGAAGGACTTGGAAATCAGTCAGCAAAGATGGAATTGGCTCTTCAAACAGGAAGTGGTTTTCATAGTTAACTTTCTTATACTTAAACACTTTTATAATTATTTTCACCCCACCTTCAATCCCCTAGACTAATGTTTATTGAATGTGTTTTAATATATAAGGCATATGCTATTACTGGTTGCTTTAGATGAGTCACTTAATCTAAGACTCAGTTTCCTCCTCTGTAAAATTATGATAAATGGAGTATCCTCTAAATTACTTTCCAACACCAAATCGTATGATTCCTACAAAGTAAATGCCTTGATTTCTAAGTTAATCATCACCTAATTCTCTCATAGGAAATAAAATTTTCCTTGAATAAATTAATGACAGAATGAATGTACAGTGCATGTTATCTCTCATCAGAATGTGAGGTCCTTGAGGGCAAGGACTGTGTTTTTGCCTTTCTTTGTACTCCTAGAGTTTAGCCTCAGGTCTAGAATATAACTAACAATTAATAATGTTTGTTGGCCAGCTACAAATTCTCACTTGAAGAACGTGAAGGACAGATCTGCTCCCCAACTTCATATAATAATGATCTTTTTCTGGAACTTTCCTCTTCCTTTTTGCAAGTTGGGTATCAACGATACTAAGATAATTTTTATACTTTGCTGGCTATGATATCCTAAAGCACTTAACTCTGAGAACATGACCCAAATAGAACAAGAGTGACAGTTTTACTTGTCCAAGTGAAATCTATGAACCTCTTCCTGATGAGAATATGGAGGCAATGGTTTACAGCAATGACAGTCCTGCCCATCCTCCAGAGGTAATTACAGGAACTTCTGAGTTTCATAAAGGAGACAGGTCTCTCTTACTTACAGGTCATATCTGCAGATAATGAGGCTCACTTTGAAGTTCCTGTAAAATCACTTCCTAAAAACTGAGCGCAGTGCTGGGTGTGAGGCTGAAAAGGAGGCCAAAGAAGTGTTGATTTTGTATATCTTTTATGTTTATATACCCGTATACGTCATGTAAACTCATTGCCACAAGGGACTATTTTGGGTTGTGTATTCCCACCATCTATAACAGCTCCTGACCCATAATAGGAGCTGAATAAATGTTTATTGCTTGATCGATAAGGAAGATATGGCAAAAACTAATTATATGCAATAAGCAATTATTCTTTACAAGATAGTGTGCTGCGGGTAAGAGGAGTAGGGGGAAACTGGATCTGTCATTCTCAAGTGAAGAAACTCCCTCTACCAATTCGGGTCAGTATATATTTTGCAAATTAAAGTCTTAAAGAATAGACTAGAGTGGAGAGTTATACACATCATTTTATAGGTAAGGAAACTGAGGCCCAGAGAGATGACTTATAGTCACACTGAGAGGCTAAGTTATTTGCCCAGGCCAATCCATATTATAGGTTAGCCTTGAATCCATGTCTTCCTGCCTTCAAACCTGGCCCTCTAATCACTATGTTTCAGTGCTTCTGTGAACATCAATGATTATTATTGATAATAGTCAATGATACAAGGGAGTTGAGGCACTAAATTGCATGGCACAGTTTAAAGCAGGACAGGCTCAGAGCAGAGAACAAGAGAAGCAAGGACTGGAATTTCCAGGGAAGGGGTTGGAAGAGAGGTGAGGCTTAAATCATAACCTGGAGAAAGGGCAGGGTTTGGATAGGTAGATGCGAGAGGTGAGCCCACAAGGCAAAGGGAAGAGTGCACATGAAGACACAGAGGTTGGCATTCAAGACAATTCAAGTTTCTAAGATTTCTAAGGTTCCAGGCCTGGAGTCAGGGAAACTTTTTTCCAAACCAGGCTTATATGCTTACTATTTGTGTGACCTTAAAGTAATATGTTTGCCTCAGTTTCCTAATCTCTCGGATGGAATTAATAGTAGCCCCCACCTCTCAGTGAGGATAAAAGGAGATTGTATTTGTGAAGCACTATACAAGTCTTCAGATGCCATGTATGTATTAAGCATAGCCATTGTTGTTATTATTCCACTATGTGCCAGAGGAGGTCTCATCATCTCATTGGTGGCCAAGGAAGACATGGTAATATTACAAAACAGTGAGGCATGAGGTGGGATGGGTTGTACAGTTTTTTGAGGACCTTGAAGGCAGACATACAAGGTCAGATTTGGTGAAAAAGTCATTAAATACTCAAATCAAATTTGAGAGAAATCTGTGGTAGAATGCGAAAAACCTCAAGGCTTTATGTTTCCTGATATAAATCCCTACTCCACTCTGAACCTCAGTTTCCTCGTCTGTAAAATGACATTGTGGACAGATGATCACTGACATATCCCTCTGACAGTGTGTGTTCAAATGAAGCCACATTTATGGCAGTTTGAGTCTTGTGGGCTCACAATCAGAACTGTTCAGCACAACCAGATAGGTCAAAGGGGTTCATTAGTGAGATTTTCCCCAATGCTCCATGATAAAAATTCAGTAGTGTTATCTCATCTTCTCTGCAGCATGCATACCTGAGTTAAAATCCCAGCTCTTCCACTAACTGGATTTGTGGCCTAATTTGAAGTGACCTTTCTTTTGTCCTCAGTTTTCTCATTTGTAACATGGGAGGTTTGAGTCTTCTAGCTCTAAGTCTATAATTCTGTCAATTTTCTGGACTTCACTTTCCTCATCTGTAAAATGAGGGAAGTGGTCTATATGATTTCTAAGGTTCTAAATCTAGGACCCTATGGTTTATCTTTATCTCAGTTTCCACATATATAAAGTGGGAATGACTGAATGCTGAGTGTCATAGAGTTTTTGTGAGTAGCAAGTGAGATAATTCAGGTAAATTGTTTTGGAAAGGATTACATAAACTCCATCCATTATTAGCAGAACTCAAGGGTTCTGGTAATGCTCAGTGGCATGTTGCTGGAGCTGAACTCAGCAGGAGAGAGATGACAAGATAGATGGATGGCTGTGGTGTTTGTATCACCTCTGGTGTCTGCAGCACTTTCAAGGACCCATAGATCTCCATGGAAGGAGCTGTCCCGGGTCCCCAGATTAGTTTCGATGTAGGAAAGCTGCCCATATTTCCATCTCTGGGAAGGCCAGGGGAAGGTATATATGAGGTGCACTGTGCACCCAGTGACTGTTCATTGTTTGATTTGTTACAAGAGAACCACTGCAGTGTGGAGCCAAGAAAGACCGGGCTGCCAAAAGTCCAGAAATGACTGCAGTTGGACACACTCAGAAGAACGTATTATCTGGGTATATCCTTAGACCTTCTGTCTTTTTAGAATTACAGAATGTCAGAGCTAAGGAGAGCTTGGAACATAGATGTTAGAACTGGGAGGGCCTAAAGACCTTGAAATGCCAGAACCATAAGAACTGTAGGATACAGAAGGCATTGTTAGGTGGGACTTTAGAACAAGGAGCATTCAACTTGGGAGGGACCTTAGAGCCTATTTTGTCAGGTAGGAATGAAAATGCATGATTTATGAGCTGAAAAGTACATTAGAACACCAAATGCCAGCGTTGGGAGAGACCTCAGAGCATGGGAAGTCAGATCTGGGAGGGAATTTAGGGCTTAAATTGTCAAGGTTTGAAAGTATCGTTTATCCTAGAATGTTAGAGCTAGAAAATAGAATGTCATATGGAGGAGATCTGGGAGATCCACTAGTCCAACCCTGTGATTTTATAGAGGAGAAAACTAACATGCCCCTCCTGGAGGGAAGGTAAACATGGCTTTGGAGTCAGAGGAAATGACTTGGAATTCCAAGTTGGCTTCTTATGGTCACTATCACTTTGGGCAAGTCATTTTCTCTCACTCATCCTCAGTTACTTGTCTGGAAAATGATGTGTTTGAACTAGACTGTAGCTTTAAATAGTAGGAAACTGGAGACTTACACAGTATCAACTAGGTCACTGTTGCAGAGCCATGACCAGAAAACAGGTAGGTGCCTTGATTGCCAGTACAGAGAGCATTCCATTTGAGGCTATGGAGAATGGAAAAGAAGTAGCCCCTGTCCTTAAGGAGCTTACATTCTACTAATGGAGAACAACATGTATAAAACGAAGTTAATGCAAAATATATGGCCAATAGATGAAAACACTTTCATAAATTGATTGGAAGCATCTCCTCAGTTCAATTAAACTTTCTTTTGAAAATATTTTAAAAACTTATGAAGCATGTATTTTCATCTTAATCCCTCCTCTCACAAGGAAGGAGAGAGGAAGAGAGGGAAATACAAGAAAGAAAGAAAGAAAGAAAGAAAGAAAGAAAGAAAGAAAGAAAGAAAGAAAGAAAGAAAGAAAGAAAGAAAGAAGGAAGGAAAGAAAGAAGGAAAGAAAGAAGGAAAGAAAGAAAGAGATAGAAAGGGAAAGAAAAAATGGAAAATATATAGGCAATAGATGAAAACATTTGTAAAAAGATTGGAAATATCCCCTCATCCCAATTAAACTATTTTGAAAATATTTAAAAATTCTGAAGCATGTATTTTTTTATCTTAATTCTACTTCCTCTCACAAGGCAGGAAATAGGAAGGAAGGAAAGGTTAGGAGAAGAAAGGAAGAGATGGAGGGAATGAATTATAAGCACAGCCAAGAAAAAAAAATTCTGTGTTTATGTCCAACAATGCATTTCATATTCTGTATAAACTTGAAAAGACTGCAAGTCAAGACCAAATTGGAGGGAGAGTTGGTACTTGACTTACTGTTCCCAGACAATTGTGCACTCAATGCAGCTTCTGAGGCTGAGATGCAACCAATTTTCTACTGCTTATGCTAATTAAGGCCTGATAAACAGATTCTTCAGCAGTCAATAACACACCATCCGTATGTGGAAATGTCAGTTACAACAAATGGAGAAGTTTTGAATGCTGTGGATAAGTTCGTTTACCTTAGCAGTATACTTTCCTGGGATGTATACATTTCCCAATTCTCATCTCCCCTAGTTTGTGCTCCATTGTCTTAAACCCTGATAACACAAAAATATGGTATAGCATCTTCTTTGGGCTACTGCCTCCAAACTCACACTAGTGCTTATAGGTTTGGTTCCTGGGGGGTGTTGAGTGATTACTTTTAGGTTCACTCCTAACACTATATCTCCTGAGTCCCCAGTTGAGTTATTTCTATAAACATTAATACTAGGAGATTTAATTAACTCTTAATAAAATCATTTACTCAAATGACATAAGAAGAAAAGTAGTCATAAAATCTCACCACAGTTAGAGGGCTCACTATCTTGCCAATATACATAGCTTGATGGGAAGAGTTGGCTCAGAATTATGGTATAAAAGAAGTGAGGTGCATATATATGATTCATTTGTGAATGAAATGTGAATTTGTGAATGAAAGCAGTTAACAACTCTGGGTACCTCAGGAACAAGAAATCCTTTATTTCTTTGCATTAACGATAATAATAAGAAAAAAAAACAATCATAATGCAATGCTTTAAGGTTTGCAAAGTACTTGACTAATATTTCATTTGATCTTCACAAGTCTGAAGAATAAGCTTTATTATTTCTCCCATTTTCACAGATGAGGAAACTAAGGCAGAGAAAGGTTAAATGACTTGCCCAGGGATACACCACAAGTTAGTGTCTGCTTTGAACTCAGGTCTTTCTGAGTCTTTATCAGTGTTCTATTCACTATACCACTTAGCTGGACATCTAGTATAGAGTCCTCACACTGGATTCCAAAAATCTGTTTCTAGCCACAGTTCAACTAACTCCTCTCCAGGGTTACATTTCTTGAAGTTGCTCCCTCCCTTAGTGGGCTGTCTTTCTGCACCTGGCTCTTACTTACCAGTGTCTCTGCTCCACGCTGGATGCAATATCTCCAACTGGTTCAAAAACTTTCTTTTCAAAGGTATGTAACAATCTAAGAGCACCATGCCAGGAAACTGAATCACTTCCATTTGGATTGTCTTAGGAAGATTCTGAAGATCACCCAGCAGGATAAGGTACCAGACACTGAGGTCCTTACTCCAACCAAACTGCCAAGCATTCAAACTCTACTGCAGACAGTGCAAGTCCAATAGGCTGGCCACAGTGTCCAAATGTCAAATGTACTTTTGCCTAAAAAGACTATATTATGGTGAAGTCATACAAGGCAAGCACTGACATTGATGTCAGATGAGAGGCAAGGACACTTTCAAGGTCTCTCTGCAGGATTTTGGAATCAATACTGGCACAAGACTGCCTAGAGTGCCCACATCAGAGAAGGTGCTATGCTCTGTGAATGAAACATACTTGAAATAGCTCAAAAGAAATACAAAATATGCAAACTTACAGCCATCTCTACTCCAAGTGTTTATTATGGACTATGTGTGCCCAACCTGGGATAAAGGCTACCAAGTTCTTTTTGGTCTGATCAGCCAGAGGTACATACACTGAACCTTGATCTAGAGATGTCATCATGGTCCTCTCTGAGTGCCAAGGACAATAACAAATCATTATTAGTTCACCAACTCTGTGTCATAAAGTAGACAGTGTTCTTCAAAAGCCCTCTAGAGTCAGAGTTGATCATTTGGTTGACCAACATTCTTAGATCTTTCAAAACTGTTCATTTGTACAACATTGATGTTATTGTATAAATTTGGGGTTTCCAGTTCTACCCACACCCCTCTGTGTTTGCTTATATGAGTCTTCCCAATTAAGCTTTCATCAGGCTTGCCTTGGCTCACTACTATCCAAGGATATGTCTACTTTTGGTCACAGGATCATATAATGATAGATTGAGAGTGGGGAGGGGCATTTAATGGATAATGGGAATTGGGAAACAGAGAAACTTCTTGAGAACAGGACAAGAGGCAAAATTCTATCCCCTGTCTTCTAACTCCAACTCTAGAACTCTTTTTCCTGTACCAAGTTGCAACCAAGTGCATTTAACCTTTTTTTGTAATTAATTTATTTTTGGTTTTCAACATTCTCTTTCATAAGATTTGAGTTTTACATTTTCTCCTTCTCCTTCTCCTCCCCCTTTCCCAAGATGGCATGTGATCACCAGTTCTACTTATACATTCATATTAAACATATTTTCACATTAGTCGTGATGTAAAAATGAATTAGAATGAATGGAAGGAGCTTTGAGAAAGAAGAAACAAAACAAAACAACAAAAGAAAAGGAGAGCAAATAGAATGTTTCCATCTGCATTCAGACTGCAAGTTCTTTCTTTGAATAAGGACAGTATTTTCCATCGTGAATCTTTGGGTGTTGTCTTACATCTTTGCATTGCTGAAGAGATCTAAGCCTATCAAGGTCAGTCATCAAAATGCATCTAATCTTGAGAGGTGGTGTGTAGAGTAGAATTAGAAATGGTTTTGGAATCAGAGAATGAAAGTTCAAATACCCACTCTGACCAGTACTGACTGTCTATGTGACCTTGCACAAATGATTTGCCCTACTTTGATCACAATTTCCTCATCTATAAAGTAAAGGGGTTGGACTATTAGGAGGTAGGTTTCTGCCAATGCTAAATATGCAGTCCTGAGTCTCTATTGTCTTGATCAAAATTGCATCCCTTTACATCTCAGAAATTGGAGTGCTCATTACTTATCTTGATGTCAGAAGCTAGAATTGCTTCTTTATGACTTGAGTGCTTTAGTAAATGAACCCCTTGAGATACTCTACAGTCGCTTAGGGGTCCATGGACCACTGGCTGGGTACTGATGAACTAGACTTTTGTTGCAAGTAATTAGCCATCCCCTCTGCCTCTTCTCTATCTTGTGCACAATTCCCACATAAATCTTTCCAAGATTTATTATTATATCCAACATTTCCATGCTAAAAATTCACCTTCACTTGCTCCCCATTGCCCATAGAGTCAAGTCCCAAAGCTTTAATCTGGTATATAAGACCCTCCAGAAACTTTGTTCCCCAAATTTATGTTTCATTACTTTCCTCCAGATTTTAGTAGACAATCAAATTTAACTTCTTGCCATACACGAAAGGAAAACAGTGGAGATACTACTTGGTTTGAAGTCTCAGGCCCTGTGTTTGAATTCAGACTGTGCTATTCAATACCTGCATTCCTTGGGGCAAGTCACTTCAACAGGAGAGTAATAACTCTCAAGAAGAGCTGGCCTCTGCCCTACTAGACACATGAGGAGTCCGAATTCAGATTTCTCCAGGTCTAGAACTTTACCTACCTTCAAGTTAACAGCTGGGCTAAGAACCACACATTCCATACAGTGCTTTGTGTAAGATTTTCAAAATACTTTCCTTATGAGAAAGCTCCAGAGTAGGTCACAATATTATCTTTATTTTGCAGATGGATAACTCAGTGTCAGATGGGTTAAGGGATGTGCCCTGAGGCCCATACCTTGTAAGCCAGGTCTTTCTTCTGATGCTGGAATCTATTTTAATTTCCCTTCATGGAAGCTCCTCTAGGTTTTTTTTTTTTTTTTTGCTTTAACTTCTGAAAGAAGTTCAGTCAAGGCAGAATAAGCAAACATTTTCGGGCAAGACATATGTATTTGTTTGACTATGCTTACTTGTTTTAAGGGGCAGGGAACTAAAAGAAGTCTAATAGGCCTCAGTACTGTAAGATATGAGATCTAGAACTAGAAGACCATATAGTCCAATATCTCCTCCCCACCCCCAACTTTTCTACAGATGAGAAAACTGAGTTACAAAGAGGTTAATTGACTTGCCCAAAATCACAAAGATAGTAAGTAAAAGCAATGAAATGTCAATGTAGATGCTCACTGTTGATCAGACACATAAACCCCTTATACAAATCAGCATTCTTTGTCTCACAAGTAGGACTGGAAGAGAATTAACTTTTCTTTCACCTCCCAAACACTCCCAGGCATTTTGTTCCCTTCAGAATTGACTTAGCAGGGGAAAGAAAGAGAAGGAAAATGCCTCAGCAACTGAGAATGAGCCCAAGCTCCATGTCCCTCAACAGACCAGAGTGGTTATTATTATGTTTAGCATTTATATAGCCCTCTTTGTCTGCCAAGCTTCTGGTTTTCATTTTTAGTACCTCTTCCTCCCGCATTCAAATGATGTAGATGGCTCAGATCAATCACATTTCCCTGATACAGGAGAAATGGAAGGGGGTGGGTAATGGAAATGCCAAGTAGAGTTGAAATTCACATAGTCACTCAAGATGGCAATGATTCACTTGAGGATTATCAGGCAAAGGTCTGTATACAATTGATACTTAATAAATGTTCCTTGAATTTAATGGAATTACTCAGATCCAGGAAAATATTGTCTCCAAATCTAAATGTTATTGTTCAATTATAATTATAATGAATTCATAAAAATCTAAACATAATCAAGATTGCAGAATGTCAGAGTTGAGAGGCATTGCAGAGGCCATCTAATTCCTATTGTATATACTACTAGTGAAATCTAATCTTTGATTAAAGCTCTGTGGTGAGGGCAAACCTACTATCTTCCTAAACAACCCATTCAACTTGGTACAGCTCAGATTTTGGCAAGTTTCCCTTATATCAAGACTAAATTAACTTCTTTGCAACGATTGCCCATTGCTTTTATTCCCCCCTTCCCATCTCAGGCCAAATCTAGCCCTTTGTCCATATGACAGCTCTTTGAGGACTTAACAGCATCTATCATTTCTCCCATGATTCTTTCTTTCTCCTATATAAACATCCTGGTTTCTTTAAAAGATTATCATTTTCACTAGCTGTGTGACCTCAGGCAAGTCACTTAACCCAAATTGCCCTGCCTCCCCACCTCCAAAAAGACAAAAAAATGATCCTTATCTGGAGTTAACTTATGGCCTTTCTTCATTTTGACTCTTTTGCATTGTGCACTCTCTAACATGTCAGTTTCCTTTCTAAGTATGGCATCCTAAAGTAAACACAATTCCCCAGACATCCAGCTGGGCAGGACCAAGGAGGGCCATTACTGCCCTGGTCCTGGCCACTCTGACTTCGTACATTTCCCGTCATCTTTCCTGGCTGCCATGTCACAGTACTGAATCATACTGAGCTTGTATATGAATGAGAACTCAAGTCTTTTTCTTCTCTGAAAAGAGTCTGCCTAGAGTAACAGGGTTCATACTCCTCAAACCTGGAGACATCAGGAAAGCTGCTGATGTCTTGTTATCTGTGATTAGTGTGCCACAATGGGGTCAAATCTGCCTGAAATTTCTACAGAATGCTGGAAAATATGCATACTCTATCACAGCAACAATATAAAGGATGGTTATGCTGATTTGAACTCCTCTAACCCTATGATGTAAAACACTCAAGGACGGATCAGTTGTTTCTTACTCACACTATATAACCAGCCCACCATAATGTGTCATCATGATTCTAGAACTGAAATCATAATGACATAGTGTATTCCATATCCTGAACACAAATAGCCCTTGGTGATGTGTTACAGCTCACTTGGGCCCATGAATCTCTCTATTGTTCATTGAGTTGCAAGCAGTTGTAATTCTTCAGATATGGTGGGAGTCCAAGAATAATGTCTATATAGGATCACATCACTAGTAGAACAACTCTATTAAATGGATGGGCTAGCATTTTCAGGGAACAGCTTAGGATCATGAAGTGGAGGGAAGAATTCTGACTATCCAAATGTGATTCTCCTTCATCCTAATCACGTCAGCCTTGTTCACTGTCTCTCAAAACTCAGACGCACGTATGACTTCAGGGGAAATGTCAGTATAAGTACTTTGTAAGCACTTTAAAGATATTATCTTATTTTATCTCTATAACAGCCCAGGGAGGTAAATGCAAACTGAGGTTGAGACAAGTTAAGTGATTTTCTGATAGTCTCTAAATGTAAGAAATCGACTTATCAGATGACAAAAATGTTTGCAATGTCTACCAGAAGTGAGCTGATGGTGCACACATAAACACATGTGTGCATGTATATGTATCTATGTATGTAATTTATCTGTATATATGTGTGTGAGACTTTTTACACATGTGGTACACACAATACATGTATGTATCTGTATATACACACAAATACATCATATTATATATAGTATATATAATGTACAATGTGAATATATACAGTATATATTATATAATGTGCATATATGTGTACAACATACATACATGTATATATAAACATCTATACCTATATCCTTCTCTCTCCTCTTTCTTTCCATACACATAGGTAAGTAGATAGATAGATACATAGACAGATAGATAAATGGATAGCTAGATAGATGAAAAGATGGATAAATGGAGGGATGGATGGATAGAGAGATAGAGAGATAGGTAGATAGATAGATAGATAGATAGATAGATAGATAGATAGATAGATAGATAGATAGAGGTAGATAGAAAGATAGATAGATGATGTTTATAGTCTGATATTTGATGATTCCTACCTTTTAGCACATTGATTTTTCCAGAGATGCTGCCCCATTCCTATAGATAACAATCAGATATTTTAGGTAATTGAGGAAATGGAGTGTGGCAGACTTAAAGTGACTTGACCAGGGTTACCTAGTGACTTCCTTATGGTCATACATTGTGAGAGGAAGATTTTGAAGCAATGTGTCTGAATCAGTTACTCTCTACACTGGGTCATTGTACCCAGTTACCAAGGGGTAGTTTGGAAGCAGAGCAAAGCTCTCCAAAAGGTTGCTCACAATCACAAAGGGACAGTAGGGCACCACATGACCTGAATGCTCTGCTCCCCTTTTGTCTGACTTGGAATTTCCTTTATTTTACTGAGTGCTTTCTCTTCTGGATACTGCAGGTACATTGCAGACTCTGACACAGTGACCCCATTGGCTATTGAGGAAAAACTGACAAGGGAACTGCAGCTGCTTTCTCTTACTGTTGGAGTCAGCCATCAACCCTCCTCCCTTACCATCTGCAGCCTGGTCAGTCAGACTTGCTCATGCTGGGGAGGGGCTGTGGATTTCCCGTTTCCATAATAGCCTTCTATTTTGGGACCCCAATCGAATTTCACTCTGAAGGAGGGCTCTTTAACTCCAGCATCTCAATGCCCTTGGTACCATAATCAAAGAGAATCTTATTACATTCCTAATCCACCAGCATGGCCTGATTTGCAGGGAAACAAGGTTGACTTTCAAAAGGTCAACAACGTTTTCAGACATAGCTCAGGCCACTGGGTCTGATAGTAATAGGACAAATAGTGACCTGTCTTTCATTTCCATACAGATAGGAGAATCACAAAATTACAGAATTTAAGACCTGAAAGGAACATCAGTAGTCATCTCACCCATCACCTGTCTGAATGTCATCTTCACTATATCATACCAACTACATCTAGCCTCTACTTAAAACCCTCCAAAGAAGGGGATTTCCTCACACACTTCTGCAGGAGTGGATTTCACTTTTGGAAAGATCTAATTGCTGGAAAACCGGTGCATGTGTCTTATGTTTTCCTGACACTAAGGCTAAATGTACCTTCTATCTATTTTCCCCAGTTCTGTGTCATATGACCAAACAGAATTCTTATATCTTTTTAAAGACTTGAAAATAGCTAATATGCTGCTACCCTTTTCCTCCCAGTCTTCTCTTCTCCACATCAAACATTAGTCCTTCCTTTAGGGCATGGCTACCTCTCCAGCTGCTCCATCCATCTTTCCCCTTGGAGGAAAGGCTTTCCTCTCAAATCTGGCCATTGTAACAATGAGTTCTTGCCTCAAAACTAAGCCAACTAGTTAACTACACAGTAACTATTGTTTCTTCATTTGTCCAAAGAAACAATGGTGAATTCATTCTCTGAAGTTTGGGAAGTTGCTCAATGGAATCCATGTTTATTTTTCAGTCCTGAGCCCCCAGCCAGAAATTTTACTCTGGCAAAACTGTAATTAAAATCTTCCTTTTTTCCCCTTCTAAGCCAATTCCAATCACCCAATGCTGTATTCAGGCAATAGCACAGCTGGTTTAGGAACTCATTAATAAACAAACATATTTATTCCATTTGTGAACTTAAGGGGGGTCAAATTTTAAACACAAAAGGGCAAGCAAAGCTTTAAAATGTGAAATTAAGAATTCCTAAGACTTTGGAGAGAGACATTAGGTTCAGAACAACATTTGCTCCAAAGGAAAAAAAAAACAGGCCAATGCATAATGGGTTAAATTTCCACCTGAACAGACTTCAAAAATGTTTCAGAAGTGGTTCATGCATAGTGTATCCATGCTATCAAGGTATTAATGGTACCTTCCATCCACCCATCTTTGATGACTACATCGGGCTGCTCTCTCTCTCTTCTGGCCATCATGGTTTTGTAATTTCTTCCCATAATCAAAAGTGGGAGAGTGTCTCATTGACTTAATTTAACTTTCTCTCTTGACCCCAAAATTAGGATAAAATTTTTTCAGGAGGTCAAGGGTAAGAATGATGACAATAACCACCTGAAGAGCATCTATCTCTAGAGTCCTAATCTTGTTGAAAGTAGGTGAAGTTAGGACTCTATTACACTTTATTTCCATTTAATTTAAAGTTACTGTATTATCTTTTAAAAATGTCTTCTTTAACAAATAAATTTCTCCAGTACCCCTAAGTAGGGAGGCATCCCTTACAGCAATCATTAAAAAGAAAGAGAAGAAAAGAAAGGGTAGCTCAACAAAATTAGAAACACATCAATAGATTTTTACAATATATACAATTACACAACTATAGTTCAAAAATACTGAAATAAAAGGGGATAAATTTTCTCATTTCTTCTTTAAGAATAGACTTAGACAATATCAGATAACATTAAATTTCCTTTCATCATTTTCACTGTTTGCTCTTCTGCCACTGTGATATTATTTTAATGATTCTTCTTCATTTTCTATCAGTTCATATGAGTGTTGTTATTCAGTCTTTTTAGTTGTGTCTGACTCTTCTCTACCAGATTTGGAGTTTTCTTGGCAAAGATACTGAAGTGGTTTTCCCTTCTCTTCTCCATCTTATTTTATAGATGAGGAAACTGAGGCAAACAGGGTGAAGTGACTTGCCCAAAGACACACAACTAGTATTACTGTGCTTTTCTAAATTCTTCATGTCATAATTTCTGTTGAAGTTCATTTTATTATTGTTGCATAATTTGTTTAGTAAACTGAATGACACTTGTACTTTGTCCCTAGTTCCTTGCTACTACAAAAGATAGCTCTGAATATGTTGATGCATGTGATACCTTTCTTTCTAGCTTTGACTTTTTCAGGATTTATGTCTAAAAGTAGGATATTTGAGTCAAAGTGCATGAACATTTCAATCATTTCTTTATCATAATTCCAAATTATTTTCCGTGAAAGTCACACCAATTCACAACTCCAATAGTGGTACTTTAACAGGATTCTCTTTCTCACAGAGCTTCCAGCATTAACTTTTCCATTTTTTCGTTATCTTTGTCAGCTTTTGGGGCATGGAATGAAACCTAAATTGCTTGAATCTGCATTTCTCTTATAAATTTGAGCAGTCTTTCATGTGGTTGCTAGTGAGTTGCAATTGTTCTTTTGATAAGTCTTTGTTCACATCCTGTGACAATTTATCCACTGGAGAATGACTTTTGATCTCATTTTTAAAAATTGGTTCCCTATACATTTTGTATTTCAAACATTTAGCAGAGATCCTCTGTAGAATATTGTCATTCCAATCAACAGCTTCCCTTAATATTCTAGTTGTACTGATATTGTTCATTCAAATGACTTTCAATTTCACATAATTAAAAATACTAGTTATGTTTTGTAAACTTCTTTCTCCCTTCATTGATTAAGAACTCTTTCTCTAATAGTATCTGTGAAAAGTGCTTCATCTGATTCCCTATTTTGTGAAAAAAATGGTGACCACTTAATGGTTAGCAATGTTAATGGTAACATTCAGGTCACATCCACTTTTTGTGTGTCATGTTATTCATACTTTGTAAAATGAATTTGCTTTCATTTTTTCATTTTTAAACCTAAGTTGGCTAATGAATTCAATTTTTCTTCCTCATTGGAATTATTTCCCTTTGTGTATTTAGAACTATATTCTTGAGGGTTTCCCCATCTCTCCAAAAATCCTTGATTTAAGATAAGTCACTTCATTATTTTAAATCAGTGTTCTCATCTGGAAAGTAAATGAGAGAGCTGGGGGAAAAGAAGGGGAAGGGAATAAACATTTATGTAGGACCTACTATGCTTATACTTAATGTTTTTTATGAATACTATCTCATTTAATCTTACAACAACCTCAGGATACCTGCTATTATTATCCTCAGATGAATAAACTTAGTTAAATAGGAGTTAAATGACTTGCCTAGGGTCAAACAGCTAGTAAGTGTCAGAGGTCAAATTTGAACTCAGGTGTACCTACTTCTAGGCCCAGTGCTCTCTCTACAGAGCCACTATACCTCATTCCCTTCCATCACCCTTTAGTATTCTATATTGATGACCCTTCTAATAGCCCTAATATCCCACTTCCTCACCCTCCTCAAACTGTGGGCCTCCAAGCTCTACTTCTTTCTGGTCATAGATCAGGAAGTATGCCCACAAAGTCAGCAGATCACATTTCCTAGATTCTGAAATGGAAGTGATTCTCTAAGCAGTCATCTCTGTCATCACACTAAGCCTATCCATTACTCTTTAGCATATCCATTTTGACCTCAATGTTTTTACTAAAACTGAGATTCATAGAGCAGGAGAATTATGCTTATTTGTAATTGACATAAACGTTAGCAAAGCAGTTAACAAAGTTTTCCATGTTGCTCCTCTACACAAGATGAGAGACATTATAGGTACTTGAGGTTTGTAAAGAACTAGATTTGGGATATTTTGCATAGCAAAACACAAAGAGAAGCCATTGACTGTTGTAATAGAAAGTTGAAAGACAATCTCTAATAATCCAGTGATCGACCCTATTCTCTATGCTATGGTCTAGAAAATAGATGGTTAGATATGTATTCAGAAAAGTCTGACTTCAAGTCCTGTTTCTGATGTATATGAGCTGTGTGAACATGAACAAGTCACTGTAATGGAAATGCAAATTTAAAGATCTTCTCAGCCCTTAAGCCCTTTGGTGGGCTTGAGAGACTCCGAGAGAACCTTCCTTGATTTGAAAATATACTCTGCCTCCTAACAGGCTGAATGTGGTCACATGGAGCCTGTGGCAGGAGGCTTGGTTTTCAGGAATGCCTACACCTTGATGCTCTGTGATTGGGCAGTGGGTCAAGAGGGCTGTGACATTCTCTGACTCAGGAGAAGGCTATAAAATCCCTGATGTGAGGCTTTGCTTTGGGGCGCACTTTGAGAAGTGTTGTGTGATTTGACCAAATGAGACTCTGGGCAGCCATTGAGAGCCCCCCTGGCTTTGAAAACCCAGATGTTGATGCTTCCCTCTCTTGTAACTGTGATTTGGTATTGATGTAATGGTTGGGCAGTTTGGAAGCCTGTCTGCTTGATCTGTTTGTTTCTCTGTCTTGTAAGTTCTGTCTGTATACTTTGAAGTTTGGGGTGCTGACCTTTTCCCCCTGAACTAAGTAAATGATATATGTTTGATTGATTAAAGTAAGCTTGTTAACCCATTTTCAGTTGTTTTCCTTTACAAAAGCAGATCTAAGAACCTGTGTTGGCAGCCACCCTGGGGATGTTGGGATGTTTGCTGCTACAGTCACTTAATTTCCTAGTGTGCAAAAGTGATTGAGGTGTTTAGAGTGTTCAGGGAGGACTAGCAGCTAAGGTATGAGGACTTGCTGAATCTTTCAGGGCTGCTCATTTTCCTTTGGCATCTACCTGTTACCCAAGTTTCACCCATGGCTCCAAGGAGCTAGTGCATGCAGCCATCATGCTCTGGTTAAACTATCTTGATAAACAGATTAAACCAAGTTGTGGGTAACCAGCAGGGTTCAAATGCTTAGTGATATGTCTACACAAGCTTGTGAAGACTTTCCCCAATGGAATGGGCAGATGAAAACAATTTTTCCCAACATCCAGCAAAGTGTCTGAAGCAAGCACTGTGGAGAGCTTGGAGCTTAGGTAGACATCAAAGGCTCCAAGGTCATCCATTGTATCCTAGGCCACCTAGTCATCTTGACCTTTGTCCTCCCAGTGGACTTAGATAACTCTAGAAGAGAGAAAGAGGCTCATGACTTTGTGTATCTCTGTCTCACTTAAATCCAGTTCACTTGAAAGTCAAATCACTCTGTGATGTCATTGGTCCTCTTTGAAAACAAAGGACACACAACAATAAAATGAGTTGTAGTTGGCACCAATAGAAGGAGTCATTATGTCTGGGCAAACAAATACAAAAGTCAATTACTTAGATAAAGATATAAATCTAATACTTATTAGACTTGTAAATAACATAAATCTGGGAGAATTAACTAACAGTTGGTATAACAGTTTCAAAAGGATCTTGGCAGGCTAGAACATTGAGACAAATTGAATCAACTTAAATCAAATAAAGATAAAGTCACACTTGATTTGGAAAAAATACTTCACATATACATAATGAGGGAGGTAGAGATAGACAGCAGTTGGTCTGAATTAAGGAGTAATGTGTTCCCTTTTTCTCCAGATGTCTGAGATGCTAAGGATTCATGAATGGTCTGTTTTTTATGTCCTCTGAGGTCTCAGCCAACTCTGAGATGTGACTGGGGACCTCTTTCTGCCCCCAAAATCTATCATCTCCAGACTCAGCCCCGATTCCCATGACCAGTCATCTAAGTGACTCAGTAGCTACTCTGCTTCCATTTTTACTCTATTCCCCCATGCCTCAAGGAATCTGATTTATTCTTCCTCAAATATGGACAATCACAACCTGCTCTCTTCCTGTTCCCAGAACACTGAATCCAAGTTAAGGAAGTCTGACTAAATGATGCTGATTGAATGTATCACATAAGGCACCTGAGTGGCAAAATGGATAGAACCCTGGACCTGGAGTCAAGAAGTCTTGAGTTCGAATCCAGCCTCAGACCATTAATAGCTGTGTGAGCGAGTCACTTAACCTTTGTCCACTTCAGTTCCTGTAACCATATAATGGTGATAATAATAGCACCCATCTTCCAGGGTTGTTATGAGGATCAAATAAGATAATATTTATAAAGCACTTAGTGCAGTGCCTGGCACACAGTCTGTATTAAGACATGCTTATTCCCTTTACTTTCCAACAAATCATTATGTATAATGGAAGGTAGGGGGTGAAGTGGATAGAGATGGTCAAATGGATTACTCAGAGAATCATTTCCTGTTCAGAATCCAGGAAACATGATCTTAGGACCATGTTTATAGTACAGATTTCCTGATCTATGACTGGAGAGAAGTGGAATTTGGAGGTCCTCAGTTTGAGGAGGGTGAGGAAGAGGGAAGTTAGGGCTATTAGAAGGGTCATCAATATAGAATACTAATGGGGGATGGAAGGGAATGAGGTATAGTAGCTCTGTAGAGAGCACTGGGCCTGGAGTCAGGAAGACCTGAGTTCAAATCTGACCTCACTAGCTGTGTCACCCTGGGTAAACCATTCAACCCTGCTTGCTGCAGTTTCTTCATCTGGGAAGTGAGCTGGAGAAGGAAATGGCAAATGGCAAGAAAATGCCCCAAAAAAGGCTTATAAAAAGTCACAGTACAGTCTAGGTTGTGGTTTGGGGAACTGGAGGAGAGAAATATTTAGAGAAGAAAAGAGACAGTCCAAAGAGGGAAACAAATAGAATCATTGAGAGTCCAGCTGGCATTGTGTATTGTTCATTCATTTTTCAATCATGTCTGCCTCATTGTGGCCCCTTTTTAGGGAGTCACAGATACTGAAGTGGTTTGTCATATCCTTCACCAACACATTTTTTTATAGATGAGATAGATAACCCTGATGCAAACAGGGTTAAGTGATTTGCCCAGGGTCATACAGCTAGTAAGCGTCTGAGGCTGGATTCAAACTCAGGAAGCTTCATTTTCCTGATGCCAAGCCCAGTGCTATTTCCATTATTATGCCTAGCTGCTATAGAGTTAATGGGTCTGGGTTCAAGTTCAGATTTTTCCACTTACTACTCATACTCAACTTTATCAAGCAACTTACTACTCATACACAACCTTCAAAAAGCCCTCATAGCTCAGTTTCCATACCTAAACAATGAGAGTGTTGGATGTCTGAGATTTCTTCCATCTCTGAATCCATCCTATGTTCCTAGGAGGAAGTGAGAAAAGCTGAAGATGATTCTGACACTGTGACTGTCTTCTTCATTAGGATTAGGGAAATTGGGAAGAATATGAATTTACAGGGGAGATAGTGAATTCTATATGAACATTCTGAGTTAGAGATGCTTATGAGAAATGGAGTTCAAAATGTCTAAGAGAAAGTTAATGATTTAAAAGGGGACCTCAGGACAGAGAAGCCACTGCATTGAATAGCAGTTCCAAATTCTGGTTTGTCAAATAATCAACTTATATGGGGGAAAAGAAGAGGGGGATATGGGATGAACCTGTTCTTTCATTTCAATGGGACAGGGAGTATAATTTAAACAAAAAAAAAACCCTCAATGTATATAAGATCATCCTTGCCAAATGGCGTAAAGTCTACAGAATAATTCAATTTGTCTTGGGGTTGGATGAAGGACAAAGATATTGATTTTTAAAACACAAGCAGGAATTACATTGAGAGGTTTTGATCATTTCCATTAAATTTAATAAGCGTGCATGAAGTCAGCCCTCATTTCAGACTAGTGCATTTGTACAGATTAAAAAAAAAAGTACCATGGTTAGTTTGATCTATTTAATCTTTTGGGGCCTCAGAGAACATCAAGGATGGAAGCCAAACCAAAATTATGGGGAGGCAAAATGAGCAGTGAGATGGAATGGGAGGAGCTTTTACTATGACTTTTTGTAAGGATATTCAACTTAGTTCCATAGGTCCAAAATGGAACCAATTTTCTTCCTGTACTCTATTACCTACCCCTCCTCCATTAAAGCAATTTCTCATTTCAGAAAATTATGCTGTAGTCCAAAGGTATTCATTTTGTGAATTAGTAAAGTCATGTGAAATCAAAGCCTCCAGAAGACAATAACACACAGAAGAGCATATTTTCTAACCTGGAGATTAGCTCCTAGGAGGTGCCTGTCCTTGCTATACATGAAAAGTGATCCTAGCAGACATCTAATCCACCCCTTTCACCTTTGAGTCTTTATGGCTCTTTTATGGCTTTAAATACATTATTCTATTTTTTTCTAAATTAAATTGTAGTATCCTTACTGTTAAACTGTATTCGGAGATAGGAGTTGCCCAGTGATTTTTCTCAATCCTCATTGTACCTCACATCCCCCAGGTTTTTACAATGTCAAGCATCTCATTATCTAGGATATGTCTTCCTCTCTCAGACTTCTGTAACATTGCCTTCTCACTTGGTTCTCCTTCTGATCACTCCTTCTCTGACCCTTTGCTAGATCTTCCTCATACTTCTCACTACTTGTGGGTATCCCCCAAGGCTCTATCCTAGACCCTCCTCTCTTCTCTCTTCACCATGGTGAATTTGTTATCTCCCTTGGATGCAATTATCATCTCTGTAGAGATGATGTCCAAATCTATATATCTAGTTTCAGTCTCTCTCCCTAACTTCAGTCCCACACTGCCAGATGTCTACACTTAGATGTCACCAAAAACCTAACATATAATAAAAACAATCCTCATTACCTTTCCTCCTAAAGCCATGCCTCTTTCACCCACATTTATTTTGACAGTCCCACCATGTTTCTAGTCATCCAGAATTTCAAATTCTGAGCCATCCTGGATTCTTTCTTGCCTTTACTCACATGACAATCCAGTTGACAGATCCTTCCAATTATCCCTCCACAACATCTGTAGCATTTTTCCACTTCCATTCTCCCATAGCATAGTACAGATCCTTATCACCTCTTACCTGGACTATGGTAATATCCTCCTGACTTGGTTTCCCTGCAATTACCCTTTCCTCACCCTAACCCAACATCCTTGCAGCTGCCTAATTGTTATTCCTCAAACATAAAATGGACCATTTGAATTGTCTACCATTCAAAAATATGCAATGTCTCCCTACTGCCTCTGAGACAAAATGTAAAACCCTCAGCCTTATAATTAGTGACTACAACAATTGGGCTCTCCCTTACTTTTCCAATACTGTTTCATATCACTCCCCTTCTCTTGTTTTCATTTCCTTTCAAACAAATTTGTTAGTTGTGCTTCATTCATGATCATCTATCCCCCACTTTTGTGCTCATGACTGCATAGACCATATGAGTTCTTAAATCTCCTTATCTCATGTCAGGGTTCAGAGACTTTGTAGATCATATTTCCCCCCACCCGTTTAACATCATTCATCATACCATCCTCTATGCGTTTCAACAGGCTGAGATACTTGCCTGCAATACTCTCTCTACCCGCCTGCCTTTGCCTTTCAGAATCCCTAGATTCCTTCATTCTCAGGACAATTGAATTTAAATCTCACTGACTAAAAGAGACTCCACAATCTATGATGCTTGCCTGGAATGCTCTCTCTGCCCACATCTGCCTATCAGAACCCCCAGCTTCCTTATTTTCAGGATAAGTGAACCTAAGACTCACAGCCTCAGAGACCCTACTTTCTAGTCGTCTCCCCAAAATTTATTTTGAACTTTTTGTACTTATATGTCTATATGTTGTTTCTTCTTAGTATAATGTAAGTTTCTTTGAGATAGGGACAGTTTCATTTTTATAGTTCTACTACTAGCCACTAGCATGGAACCTAGAACACAGTAGGAACTTAACAAATCCTTCTTCAATTGAATTGAATTGAATTGAATTGAATTAAACATTCCTAATTGTTTCAAGATGTCTAATTGTAATGGAAATGAAAATTTAAAGATCTTCCCTGCCCCTAGGTTAAATGTACCTGGAGCCTGTGGTGGGAGGCTTGTTTTTCAGGGAAGCCCACACCTTGATACTTTGTGATTGGGCAGTGGGTCAAGAAGGTTGTTACATTCTCTGAGTCAAGAGAAGGCTATATAAACCCTGATGAGAGGCTTTGCTTTCGGGCTCACATTGAGAAGTGTTGTGTGATTTGACCAGGTGAGAGTCTGGGAAGCCTTTGAGAGCCTTCCTGCCCCCCCCCCCCCCGCCATGCTTTGAAAACCCAGATGTTGATGCTTCCCTCTCTGGTAACTGTGATTTGGTATTGATGTATGTAATGGTTGGGCAGTTTGGAAACCTGTCTGCTTGATCTCAGTGTTTCTCTGTTTTGAAACTACTGTTTCTATACTCTGAAGTTCGGGATGCTGACCTTTTCCCCCTGAACTAGGTAAATGATATATGTTTGTTTGATTAAAGTAAGCTTTTTAACCGAGTTTGAGTTGCTTTACTTTACAAAAGCAGATCTAAGAACCTGTGTTGGCAGCCACCCTGGGGATGTTGGGGTGCTTGCTGCTACACTAATGCTTACTGACTTTATTAATTCATATACTCCTGTGGAAATATTGACATTCCAGTAGTCTGCAGGAGCAACAGGATGGAATATTTGGACTTGGCTCTTTTGGGGGGAATGTATACTGTGTCTCTATCAATTTACTAAAGAGTGTTGAAAGATCAATGTTATCCAACTTCCTGAGCAGATATGTTTGCATTCATCATTACATGTGATCAGTTTCAAAATTCATTTCTCCAATCTCAGTTATGTGTAGTTTGACATCTCCCTGGTTGAATTGAGGGGGGTGGAGGTGGGAGAGTTTTTCCTTTCTCAGAAACACATTCATAAATCATCTCTTCAGGGTGGGTGAATCTAGAGAAATTTCTCATCTATTTGTTGTGATCTCTCATCCCCCAAATAGTGATTCATCTTTAACACATATACTCAAGGAACTGTGGGTGATATAAAACTTCAAGTGTGCTTTCTGGGTTTGGTTTTCCATTCTCAAACTGAAGCTCTATAGGCCTTAATTTTTTTTTCCCAGTATATTCAGAGATATTGGAACTATTTATCCAGATCTAGAGCAATAATTCTATGGTTTCATTTGATCTTCCTTAAAGCCCAGTATGGCTTTCCTTCAAGGGTAAGGCCATTTCACCTGGATTTTCTTGACACCCACCCCCACAAGTTAATAATACTCTCTATCAAGAAAAATTAATTTATATTTATTTTATTTGTAGGTCAAGGGACTAGAGATCTAGAACTAGAGTCAGGAAGACCTGAGTTCAAATTCTTGTAGCAAATACTTAGGAGCTGTGTGACCTTGAGCAAGTCTCAACCTTTCTCAGCCTTAGTTTTGCCAATTGTTAAATAAAGATAAAGATAGTTCATACTTCAAAATCAGTTAAAAAGCATTTATTAAGCACCTAATAAGTTCCAGTTACTGTACTACCAAGAAAAGCAAAATAAATTCCTTGACCTCACAAAATTATTTGTTTTAGCTGTTGTTCAGTCATTTTTAGTTGTGTTTTACCCCTCATGAACCAATTTGTACTTTTCTTGGAAGATAGTAGAATCTTTACTGTTCCTTCTCTAGCTCATTTTATATTTGAGGAAACTGAGGTAAATAGGATTAAGTTACTTGCCCAGGGTCACATAGCTACTAAGTGTCTTAGGCTAGATTTGAACTCAGGAAGATGAGTCTTGATGATTCTTGGCTTGGCACTCTATCCACTGCACACAAATTTGTGTAGCTATTTTGAAGCTAAAATGAAGTAACATGCAAAAGTGTTTGCAAACTTCTAAGGACTATTGTTGCATTGGTAGCATTAGTATGACCTTTTCTGCATGTTGATTTTTCCCTTCCTCTTCCCCTAAATACAATATTTACTCCCTGAAATCAAGTACGTCTGTGTTTCCTAGCATGGCCCTAGACTGGTACTGCTTGGTAGATAGTAGTTTAACTTGCTGCATGAAAGTTGAATGTTGAGAAATGGGCATAATGGTCATGTTTTCTAAAAGCAGAATTTGCCCATTGTTGCTGGGTTACTAAGTGACAAAGGGGATGTTTGTATTCAGGTCTCACAGTTTAAAAGAAATCATGAATTTAGTATGATAGAAGTTGGGGTCAAACCAAAAGTCTTCCATTTATTGCCTTTGTGACCTTGACTAAGTCACTTTCCATTCCTCATTCTCAGTTTCCTGATCTGTAAAATGAGTTGGTTGGACTAGCAGATACCGAGGTCCCTAGACCTAGTACTCATAAAATGACAGACCTTTGATTAAGATCATCAGAGGGATCTTAGAAATTAATCTAATCCAGCACCCTTATTTTACAAATAGATAAACTGAGGCCCAGAGAGGTTGAAGTGGCTAGCACAAGGTTACACCAAAGTAAAGTTCTGCTCCCACATCCTCTGTTGCCAATCCAACACCCTTTCCACTGTGCCACATTCCTTCTTCAGAAGGCATATAATCTCTCCAGATTCATCCAGTTCTAAATTTGTAGCACTACGATCTCTTCCATTTCTAATTCTCTGCTATGTGACTCCAAGTTCAACACACTTTCCTCAGCACCTCAGTTGCTTCCTTGAGCTATTCTCTCATTTCCACCCACCTTCCTCCCCACCTCCACACCTGTTATTTTATTATAGCTAGAATTCATCTCATCCTCTCCATTGAAACATGATGGAGGAATTATGCTTTGGATTTAGATGCAAAACCCTCTGAAGGAGCCAGTTATTGCATCCATCAGGCACTTGGTCATTTCAGAAGCAATGCAGTTTCCTTCTGCATCTTCCATATGTCTCCATTGCCTACATATCCCTGAGCCCAGAGATCTGCGTCAACCCTACTCTATGAAGGGTTTACACCCACATGGGTTAAATTGCTAGCAACTATGGCAGCTCTTCTGAGGAGAGCAACAGCCAATGAAAGGTCCTCTTGATGAAGTAATGCCTTAGCCTTGAATATTATTGGCTAAATACTCTGCCCCTGTTTCCAGGAGTTGTTGGACAAGTTTTCCTGGATCCAGAAAGAGCTGGATCTTTTCCAGTTGCTTATGCAATTGATTTAGAGAGACTAGTTCCTGTCTCTATGGTTTAGGTACCCACCCCCCTACACAATTACACATTGTTCAACAATCTAGAAGACAGTATCATCCTCCTCCTCTTTCTCCCCATCCCCTAAACCAAACCATCCTGGGTGGGAGATTCTCTACTCAACCACAGAAGGAAGTCTGCAGAAACTGAAGGGAAAAGATGGAGAGCTGCTTGAAGTGGAAACTAGAAAAGATAATTTACATGTTTGAGAGGAAGGAGCATTGGACTAGAAGTCAGGACACCTGGGTCTAATCCCAGCTCTGAGAACAATGGATATTATGAATTTCAGCAAGTCATTCCATTTCTCTGGGTGTCTCTTGACTCAGGTGTAAAATAAAAAAAAAAAATACCTAACAGCTGACACAGCTGACATTCCCATAGGAATTTAAGGGTTTTTAAAGTAAATTATGATGAGTCAACAACATGCATTTATTAACTGTACCAGGTACAGTTCTAGGTGCTGGGGCTGCAGAGAAAGATTAAACAAACAAAACAATCCCTGCTTCCAAGGAGCTCACAATCCAATGGGGAGCCAACATCCAAACAACTATGTACAGACAGCATATATACAGGACACATTGAAGATAATCTCAGGGGAAAGGTACTAGCCTTAAGTGGGGTAGGGAGAGGCTTCTTGCAGAAGGTATTTACTGATTTCTGCAGGTGAAGAGAGACAGTCATCATCAGAGGATTTGGGTTCAAATTCAGTGTCTATTCTTTGCTACCTTTGTGTCTTTAGGCAAGCCTCTGTCTGGACCTCATTTTCCCCAACTAAAAAATGCAGAGGCTAATATATACTAGATAGTCTCTAAGGCCTTTTCCTCCTCTATGTGATGCTCATAAACTCCTTTCTTTCAGCTGAAAAATTAACATAAACAATTCTAGAATCCTGAAATCCATGACATTTCTTTCCCAGAGTTATTCTAATTAATTTCATTTCAATTCAGCTGCGCCGATGGTAACCTTATCAATATGGTGGTCCCTCCAATGATACAGATGGAAGCTTAATGGTGGTAGCCTATTCTAGGCAGCTTTTATCTTTATGCTTCCAGAAATCTATCTCAGGAAGCACACAAAACATGTCCTTCTTTGTCTTGAAAATTAAAGGATGGGGATAAGACTGGATTTGTGAAATGCACTGTGGTCAGTTCTGAGATGAGGAAACTTCCCCTACAAGTACAAGGGGGTTACCTTACTGCAACATGAAGTCTTAGAGAGTTGCCTCCTAAAGCACATTCCAGTGATTTACCAAGGTTCGAATCCAGGCCCCAACTTCTACAGGATGCCTCTCCCAGCTCCTCTTAAATTTGGCTCCTTCCTTTTCCTAATCATTCTCTGTTTTTCCTGTTTATAGCTGGTTTGGACATACTAGTTTGTTCCTCCATTAGATTGTAAGCTCCTTGAGGGCAGGGACTAACTTTGACCTCTTTTTGATTAACACAGTGCATGGAAAAATAGTAGGTTCTTAATAAATGTTTATTTACTGACTGAAAGAGGCCATTTCACTTTTGTCTCAATGTCTCACACAACTGTTGGCTTATATTATTAGACTATAAGCTCCTTGAGGGGAAAGGCTGTTTAGTATTTGCCTTTGAATCTCCAGTAGATGTGTAATATTGGAACATAGACCTAGAGCTCAGAGGGGCCTTAAAGGTAATCTGGTCTGACCAATTCACTTTACAGATGAGAAAATGGAGCCCTCTGGAGGTTAAGCAACTTTGCCTATGGTTACAAATCTAACAAGTGTGAGAGTCAGTATTTGAATCCGGGATTTCAAGATTCCATCTACCACACTTTATTATGTTATGTTATCTCTCAATTATGAGTGCTTATTAGTGGGTTGTGGATTGATTGATTAATTAATAGGGATTCAGGCAGAGACTACTTCCTACTCGATAAGGGGAGCTAATCCAAACTGATTCATCTTGAGTTTATACTGAAAAGTAACTGGGTATTTGATTATGCAACCATCTCATTCTCAGTGAGTGCAGTTCACATAAATGCATCATTTCTCGTGGTAGATTCTGACCTGGACATGGTGCCAGAGGGCCTGCATTCCAGTCCTCTCTTTGCTCCTTATTAGCTCTGTAACTTTAGGTAACATAGTTGTCCAATCTGTAAAATAAGGATAATAATGTAGAACCCACCTTCCTCAATGGATTGTTAGGAGCAGAGCCATAAATAACAAATTTGGTGCCTGGGGCAAGCAGCATGAAATGCACCTGCCCGTCAAATTTATAATTCATCTTGTGAAAATAATTCAAAAAGTAATTAAGAAAAATTCAGTTGAGAAGAATGGGGAATTTATTACTATACTATTTTTTAGCTTCCAAATTAATGCCTTTGTTAAATCTTTGCACCCCCTGAAGGTCTTTTTCCTTGGGAAAAGGTCACATTATTGTTGCTATTATAATTATTATTATTGTTATTGAGCTGATCAAAAAGGATAATGTATCCAAAATGATCAGGACCCAATATGGGCAGTGCTATTGTTCTGTTTGTCCATTTTAAGCATGATAACACCCCTGATGAGAAAGGAATAACATTGAGACTGATTGTTTAACACATCTAAAAGAATTAATACCTCTAACAAGACAATGGTACTGATGGCTCTATATTTGTTCCAGTTAATCACTGATGCACTAAACATTTCTGGAATTTAGAAAATTTTTTTCAAAGTCATCCAAGGAAACCACTCTCTGTTTTTGACCAAAAATGTATTGCTTATTTGTGTTAATTGGGCTACCTGTTTCCAAAATCAAATCCACCTAGGAAAATAAAGTAATTCAGAAAAATTCACTGTAGGTTTTAAAATAAATTAATAAATAAATTAACTCATTCATTTATCCATTCATTCATTCTATGCCTACTATATGTAAGGTGCTAAGGAAGTTACGAAAACAGACAAAACATTTGACTTTCCCTCAAGTGGATTATAGTCTAGTAGAAAAGATAGAATTTGTACATACACACCAATATAATACAAATTAGATTTAATACATAAGAAAAATATTGAGTTAATTTTCCCAGCAAAGGTGACTATCTTTTGCAAAGATGAGGGGAATGCCAAGGATGGAGAAGGTCTATATGTGGGGCGAGAGGGTGGGCATTCACAGAATCATAAGGTCTCTGGGCTCAAAGGAAACTTGCTATACCCAGAAACAACTTTATAAAATATTCCAAAAGCTATCAGAATTGCTGATTTGGAAGAAGAGAATAATTTTCTTTTTTCTTTGTCCAACACAAAGGATTTGAGTTTTGCCCGACACAAATGGTTTGACCAAAACCAAAATGTCTGTTTGCCTAAATACCACCAATGTGATGGCATTAATTGATTTCACATATAGGAACCAGGGAGAAAAAAGTTCCAGAGGTAGAAAAGCATGGAACATGCTCCTGAAAGGATGCTTGTTGAGAGCCAAAATATTTGATTCATATTGACTCCTAGGTGGTCAGTTCCTATGCAGATGTCCTCACAGACTGTGGCTTTGGCTTCACCATGAAGCCTGTTTTCCCATAGAGCATCCTTTGTAATGTAACTGCACCTGAAAGGAATTAATTGACTTTTCCTAAGATTTTTTTGGCACCTAGGTAACAAAAGCCTTCTTTCTATGCTACTTCCAGGACATGACAAAGATAATGATAAGAATGCTTGAGTCTTTTTTTTGGGCCCTTGATTTTTAAAAACCTTGTCCTAAAAAACAATAAATGGAGTTCATAGTTCTTCCTTGAACTGCCCATATTGTCTGGTAATTTCTTATACCCATCTCCCACCATGCTTAGTGCTGGTCACTGAGCAGTTCATGGCAGATGCCTGGAGAGTAGAATATATAAGGGAGAGAAATGTGAGATTAGGCTAAACAGGCTGATTAGATCCAGACTAGGATGGATTTTGAATTAAAATTTGCTTATTTAAGTTTGTTTTATTTGACTTAACAGTTGTCCAAGAGTTGTTTAATTTTTGTTTTTGTTTTTGTTCTTGTTTCTTTTTTCAACAGACTATGGGAGCCATCGAAAGTTTCTGAGGATGAGACTTGTTTAGTAGGGGGAAAAGGATTCTGTCAGATCAATGAAATGTGGATTGGAAGGGTAGTAAGGAGCAGGGCAAGTGAGTTAGGAAGTCATTAAAACAGCTGAATTTGAAAGTCAGTGGGAACCTGGATGAGGGAGGCAAAGAGAATTTAAAAGAAGGAAAGGAAGAAATATACATTTATTAAAATTATTTATTTGCCTTAGCAAAAAGAATTTTAAAATAAAGAAGGAGATAAGCACTTATTAAGCACATGCTGTATGCTAGGCATTTTGATAAGCAATTTGCAATCATTATTAAATCCTCAAAACACCCTGTAAGGGAGATTCTATTATTATCCCCATTTTCAGATGGGGGAACTGAGTCAAGAAGAGTGAAGTGCCTTGCCCTGGGCTAGTAAGTGTCAGAAGCCTGATTTGGATGCAGATCTTCCTAATTCTAGGCCTGGTGCTATCCATTGCACCACCTAGTTGACTTAGAGGGATGTAACATACAAATAAATACAACAAAAATATCCCATGGTAAATCGATAGGGTTAATTCAGTACCATATTAGACTTACAAGCAGAGTGAGGGAGAAGGAAGATATTATTACCAAGGTAGGATAATATTCAAAGGGGGAAGAGAAATCCCTATTGGCATCCTGTCTAATTGGAGGGCATGTGGTTGTGGTCTTCTTTGGGGTTTCATCTTTCTTGAATCACAGACCCTTTGGCAGCAATTGGGTAAAGCCTGTGGAGCTCTTCTCAGAATGATGTTTTAAAATGCATAAGATACAATATTAAAAAGGTTCTCAGGCAAGGCATCCCCATTCTCTGGGCCTCAGTTTTCTTATTTATAAATGAAAAGTTAGATGAGAAGATCGCCTAGAATCCTTTCCAAACTGAAGATTTTAGGCTGTTAGACTCGAGACACAGTACATTGTAATGCACAGAGGAGAACTGTCCTTGGTAGCAGCAAAGTCTACATTCAACTTCAAACCTGGATGCAGAGTAGTTGAGTGACCACAAGGGTGTCCCTTAACCTCTTAGCTCCCTCCCCCTCTCTAACCAGCTCTCTGACATTGTAATTTTCATGAGAAGACTTTTCCAATTCACAAATGTCCCCCAAAACGATAAAATCATGAGGTCAGACAACCAACGGCAAGCCAGGTGATTGTTTTTAAATTCAGATTTGCAATACGTATTCTCATAGGCAGGCTTGGGAAACTCCCAGTGTAGAAACTCCCTTCACCAATCCTGATCTACACAAGCTGAACAGTGGAGAGATCTGTTACCTTAGAGAGTTTCCTGGGAGCCTGGAGAGGGGAAAGAACTCCAGTTCAGACAGCCAGGGGCAGTAACTGAACTGTAGTTGGGTGACCCTGTATGAATCACTGAAACTCCAGAAACAGTAAGACAGTAAGAGAAGCAAGCTGTTGATGACCTGTGTCAATGGGTCACCAATGTGATAACAGATCTAGAATAAAATAGAAAATGCAGACAGAGTTAAAAAAGAGAGGGGCACATGATAGAGACAAAGAGAAATGGAGGGATAGAAGCAGAAAAAGATAGGGTGAGAGAAAAAGAGAAAGTAAAGGAGGGAGAGAGAGAAAAAATGTGTGTGAGAGAGGGAGGGGAAGAAAGAGAGAGAGACAGAGACAGAGAGAGACAGAGAGAGAGGAGAGATTTAAGGTTGGACCTGTAATTTCATTGATATATAATATGAAATTCAGATTCCTTCCACCACTACATCAAGTGATTGGTACTTTCTAAATTTATTGTCTCAGAGATTAGCCAGAAGTGTTGAAGGGCTCATGACTGAAATAGCCAGCACGTATTCACAAGTCGGACCTGAACCTAACTCTAGTTCCAAATCTGACTGTTTTCTGTGCACCCTTGTACAATAACAGAAAGGTAGGTATACACCTATCCACATACATATGTATATGTGTATATATGAGTCTCTAGATAACATACGTGGGTGTGTTTTACACATAGTAAAAATAACATTTCTTTATCTGAGCATGTAGTATATTTGTAAGTCTGGGTAATATTTGCTCTCTATATCTAGGACAAGGAACACCCAATTTCACTCAAAACAGGACTGATGTGGAGCTAACTGAGGAGTTGTGGGATGAAGGGTCCAGAAAATCCTTTGCAGGTTGGAGAAAGAAGCGCAGGCAGAAAGCCTCCATAGCTCAGCCCCCATTATGCTTTAGGCTGATGTCAAGCTTGCTCTTGCTGACCTCTGAGTCCTGATGAATCTTGTAACTCTGGCTGCAGATGCATCAGATGCTGCAGAATAAAGGGTGGGGTTGCAGAGCCATGCACTGCGTATGACTGTGGAGATCAAGGCCTCCTTGCTTTATGCAGAAGGGAGAATCAAAAGCCAAGCTGGACTTTGGAAACTTGGAGCTGTCTGAGGAAGGGGAGTTCCCAGTGCCCACAGTTCAAGTTCATCAGAGGCAGGGACACATCTGAACTTCAGGTAACATGTCATTTTTGCCGAAAATGTCCCCCTAAGTGACAGGATTTAATGTGTGATTCCCAGTTAGCCTTTCTCCTAGTGAGAGACCCTAATTACTGTGTGCTGGGGTCCCCAGACAAAATCAGTGGCCTGAGGGAGCAGCACCAGCCTCAGATGCCCTCAGACTTTGTATAGTTACTTTTTGGTTGGGCAGAGACAAGGTGTACTTTGGAAATAGCTTCCTGAAAGCCATCATTTTTATAGGCTGGCTGCAATGAACTTCTTATCTCTCCCTGGAGGCAGATAATGGACATAGTGTTCTTCTGTTACAGATGAGAAAATCAAGGATGAGACAAAGAAACAAAAAAATTGTCCTACCCAGAAGAGTCTACTTCCCCAGATAATTATCTGGCAACCTCAACTGGCCCAAATATAGCTGAGGATCTGGAAGGAAGCAGGATATTGGAATGAAAAGAAGTGGTTTCTAGTCTTAATTAGGTCAATAATTATCTGTGTGCTCTTAGGGCACTCTCTTCTCTGGGCCTCAGTTTTCTAATGTGTCAAAGCAGAGGGTCTGACTCAAAGCTGGACCTAAGAGAACACTACCAGAAATTTGACCCAGGTATCAAAACATGTAGGGTGTTTTCTGCTGTCCATTAGAGGTATTGAAATAGCCAAGCTTAGAATATAGTCAACAAAAATCTTTAGATGTCATTGTTGTTCAGTCAGATTCAACTCGTGACTTCATTTGGGAATTTATTGGTAGAGATATTGGGATGATTTGTCATGTCCTTCTCCAGCTCATTTTACAAATGGGGAAACTGAGGCAAAGAGGGTTAAGTGACTTGTCCAGAGTCATTCAGCTGAAAGTATCTGAGGTCAGATTTGAACTTGAGAGGAGTCTTCCTGACTCCAGTCCTGGCACTCCATGCACTATGGCGCCACCTAGCTGCCCTTTTAAATGACATACAAGGAAGAATACTAGTAAAGCAATGGAAAACAGAGAAATTGGGTTTGAATCTGGCCTCTGCCTCCTGTCTGATGGATTCAAAGATACCTTCTAGCTTTAAATCAATTATCCCATGAAGAATGGCTGCTGTTTATGTGTTAGAGCTTTTCAAAGACCCATGCAAACATTGTCTCCTTAGGGCCTCATAACAGCTCCATGAGGAAGCTGCTACACACATTATCTCTACTAGGAACAACTACTACAATAGCCCCATAACAAAAGTAATAATACTTTTATCAAACTTGTGAATTTACCAGGGAAGAGAGATGCTGGAGAGGAAAACCCTCTACCCATTCAGGGTGGCTCTCTCTGTCTCTCTGTCTCTCTGTCTTTCTCTCTCTTTCCCTCTCTCTCTGCCTACCTTGAAGAGGTTTAAAGATTTGCTTGATGAGTGACTTGCCCAGGGTCACCATGGCTGGAATCTGTCCGAGGTGGGATTTGACCCCAGGGTTCCCTCTTTCTCTAACACCTATGCCACATAGTTTGCTTGTTTGTTTAATAAAAACACCAAAGCTCCCAGAGTCATAGAGCCCTTTTAAGGTTTTTGAAGTGCTCTATGTGCATTATTTAATCTTTGCAGCAACCTAGTGAGATAGGGATCATTTGTGCCCATGTTGTAGTTGTTCAGTCTTTCTGTCACGCCTGGTGGCCCATCATGCCAATGCTGTCCATGGGATTTTCTTGGCAAAGATTCTGAAGTGCTTTGCCATTTCCTTCTCCAGTTTCTCCATTTTACTAGGGAGATCAGACATGTTAAGTGACTAGTCAATGATTCCTTTACTAGGCTGAAGTCCCAGATGTGCTTTCTACTTCCCGTGCCAATGCCTGGAGTTTCTGCCCAGTCTGACCATGCTCTATCCTTCACCAAGAGCATTATCCTGATAATTCTGTCTGCCCCATAGTTTTCACTCATAGGCTGTTCTGTGGTCTCCTCCCAACTGAATTTGGATTTCAATATTGCCTGGTGGGTGCAAACTATGCTGCTCAGTCCACTGACAAACATTAGTAATTATTGCTCTAATTGAGTTCAATTATTTCCATTCTCTGTCCAGCTCTAAGCATCTCTGATTTTACTTGATGAGTTCTTATTCTGACCTTCATGACCTTGTTTCTCTCCCCCATATTTGCATCATTGTATTTTAGCATCATTGGTTTTTCTTATAATCTTTTTATTTTATGCATTTAAATGCATTCTTCTGAAAAAGGGTCTTCAGGCCTCCCCTGATGACGAGCAAAGGGTTCAGGCCACAGAGAAATGATGGAACCCTTGCTCTCGGTAGTGCTGTCTGTGACCTCCTGGGAACTTACAGCATAATACACCAAGGATGTTGTTGTTGTTTGATCGGTTCAGTGCCTGTGTACAAGGGCACGTAGAGGAGTCGGGTGGGATGATGGGTCCAAGGCCATTCCCAAGTGATCCTGATAGGATGAGGGAGGAGCTGAGCACAGGCAGGCTGCCTATGCCTGCCAAGATGCCCAAGTGAAGGGTAAATCAGCAATCCCTGCCTGCGTCTAAGCTGTCACTGCCCTTCTATTATGCAGTCCGCTCCTTCAGAGATGAAAATGAATGGCCATTATTGGCAGATAGATGGCTCTGGGCACTGCAGTTGGGCTGTTCCGAGCACCTGCATCCCCAGTGAAATCCCACTGATTTATTTCCTCTGCAGTAATTAAGATGGCTCATCCCAGCTGCAAAGACTTTTTTACCAATACAAGGAGCAGGGGTGGTGACAGAGGGTGGTGGCAGAGGGTAGGAGCCAAGGAAGGAATCTGGAGAGGCTAGGGTGCTATGAAAGCCGGCTCCAGATCCTGCCCAAGCCCAGACAGCTCCAGGAAAATGGGCCCAAGGAATTTAGTCCCGAGGGGCCTGGGGTTCAAGATCTAGCAAAGAACAAACACTCCCAAACCACAATAGTGCTAATTGATGCCTTTACTGAGAATCAGTGGAGGATACAGGGATCCAGCACACACAATGAGCAATCAGACTGCATAGCTGGTGCATCAGTAAATGCTCTCCCTGTGCCTCTCACTGTTACAACTCCCCTCCCCCCCGCCAGGCTTCAGGTCCTGGATTCCCATGGACTGGGAGGGTCTCCTTTGGTTGAAGGAGCAATGACCTACCTTCCTGCAATTGCTTTTGTTCCCAGAAGCCGGCTCCTGTATCCATGCTCAGAATGGGGCCTTGGAACTGCTTATCTCTGGATTCTTCCTCTTGCCTCTTTCATAATCTTGTTTTTCTGTTGCTATTTAATTCAGTTCTGATGATGCTCATTGCCCTTGGTGGACTTACTCATCCTGATCTGTGGACAGCAATCTGCTCAGTGGAGATTGCAGAAAGATCTGGGCAAAGTCTACTATAACTTGGAAGTGAGTGCTGTGCATTCTGAGGCTGTTCTGGTCCTCTTTGAACCTCAAGAGTGGAAGGCAGACAATAATCTCCCACTTTCAATGGAAAGGTCTTCAGCCAGATAAAATGATCTCCACATCTCTGTGGACATGCTTAACCATGTCAGTTCTGGCAAGGCTTTCTGGGAAATAAGATCCTAGGAAGGAAAAACTTTAGGAAGAATCTAGACCCCAAGGGAACATACCATTACATCTAGAGAGTACCATGAGACCAATTAGCCCATCATCTACTGATAAGGAAAATGAGGCCCAGAAAAGTTAAATAAGTATCTAGGGTACTTAGATCTATTTTAGTCAGTGCTGTATCTATGTATGTAACATGAAGCTGCCTCTGAGCTCTCTCTCTTTCTCCTTTTCACACACACACACACATTAATGTATATATGTGTGTATATGTATATGTGAGTGAATATATAGTATATATACATATGCATATGTATGAGATTACATGGATAAGAACCTAGATTTTCAAATTCTTTAAAAATATCATTTGCCTCAAAGCTCAGTCCAAGCACCACCTTCCACATGAAGACTTTCTGGATCTCCCAAGGTCCCAGGGCCCTCACTCCCTAAGATACTTGCCTTTATTTTATATTTGTAGTATTAGACAAGTTAAGTCAAGTCCAGGCAATCATTGTTAAGTGCCCACTATCTGCTTATTGCTAAGGGTAAAAAGAAAGAGAAAGCCAAAAAAAATATCCCTGCCCTCAAGGAGCTTACAGTCTAGTGGGGAGACAATCTACAAACAACTATGTAAAAAGAAACTATATACTAAGAAAACTGGGTTCCTCCTGGCTTCCTCCCAATCTGAACTCAAGTCCTCCCTTCTGCCCAAAGCTTTGCCCAGTCTTTTCTCTCTGGGGAAGGTCTCTGTTTTACCCCCTCAGTATCTAGCTTGTGCCTAGTACTTGAATGTTTTATCTCTCCTCTCATTGTAAGTGCTAGGAGAATAGAAAATGTCTTTTTTTGTATCCTCAGAACTCATGACAGAGGACAGCAAAATGTAGGTGCTTAATAAATGCTGGTTGACTGAAGGATTGACTGAGGAAGATAATTCCAGGTACAAAGGAAAATCAGCGGAAAGGCACATGTGTCTTGTATGAAGAGCAGTAAGGAGGCCATGAGTCTGTGAAGGGAGAAAGGGGTAAGAAGACTGAAAATGGAGTGAGGGCCTAAGACTCTGAGCTCTTCAAGGGCAGAGGCCATCTCTTACCATTCAGTATATCCCTAGTGCTTAGTGCAGTGTGTGGTATATAGTAGGTGCTTAATAAATTCTTATTGATAGATTGTTTGACAGATTGATAAAGAGCCTTGAAAAACAAACAGAAGATTTTTCCTTTCATCCTAGAAATGATAGGGAACCACTGAAGTTTACTGTATGGGTCAATGTATGTATGTGTGTATATATGAATGTGTATGCATGTGTGTATGTATATATGTGTGTGTGTGTGTTTGTGTGTGTGTGTGTTTGTATGTATGTATGTGGGGGAGCAGTTACACAATCAGGTCTGGACCTTGTGTAATTTGACAGCTTAGCAGAGGAGAGGATGGATTGTGGAGACATTTGAGTCAGGGAGGCCATTGTTGTAATAGTCCAGATGTTCCCTGATGTGGGTCTGCCCCAAAGCCATGGCAATGCTAGAGGAGAAAAGGGAACATGTCTGCAAGATATCACAAAAGTAGAATTAACAAGCCTTGGCCCTCTGGTGGGCAGTTGGTGGTGCAGTGGACAGAGTGCTTTGCCTGGAGTCAAAAAGTCTCATTTGCCAGTGTTCAAATCTAGCCTCAGACATTTTCCAGCCTTGTGATCCTGGGAAATTCATGTAAGAACTGTTTGCCTCAGTTTCCTCTTCTGTAAAATGAGCTGGAGAAGGAATGTCAACCACTCTGGTATCTTTGCCAAGAAAACCCCAACTGAGGCATGGAAAATCAGACTGAAACCACAAAACAACAACAAAGGCATAGGGCTCAAATTGGAGCTTTGGCATTCACTGCCCAAGATGGGGTGGGCAGAGAACTGGAGTGAGTCAGGAATATCTTGGGTGGAAATCTTTCTCAAAGCCTAGCTGTGCACTCTTGGGAAAGTAACAATATCTCTGGATGTCAGCTTCCTCTTCTATAAAATATAGGGGCACCCTTTATTCACTGGCTTTTCTCTGCCATGTTGGGGAAACCCCTTTACCCTCATTCCCTCATCCTCTTAACTCATATTTGAACTACCCTGTCTTAAAGTATCTCTCTCTGTTTGGCTGGTTACTCCCAGAACTTCTGTGGTCAGAAGGATGCTCAGGCCACCAAAGCTTCATCCCTCTGGTGGTTTAACTTCCTCTGCTGTATCCCAGTCCTGGGAACTTTAATCCCCATCCTCCATAAATGCATATTTCAGTTTCTTTTTGTTTTGTATTCTCTCATTAGACTACAAGCCTTTTGAAGAAAGGGACTTTCTTTCACATTGCATTTTCATTCCAAGTACTTGGTGCCTAGAACTCAGGGGATATTTAATAAATGCTTGTTGCCTTGTTGAATCAACTCAATGACTCCTAATGTTCCTTCCAGTTCCAAATCAATGATCTCATTGTCCTTTGACTTAAATGGCATGGTCACTTACTTTTTCTGGGACTCAGTTTCTTCATCTGTAATTTGGATATAATTATAACTATCTCCAGAGATTATTGTGAGGATTAAATGAGATGATGCATTTCAATCACTTTGCATACTTCAGCATTAAATGTGAATTTCAGGTGCTGATGCTTTTGTCACTATTATTATTTTCAAAGCAGAGGTGAAGTTTTCAATCAAGTAAGCACCATTTATGAAGTGCCTACCTGTGTTCTCCAAGAATCCACTTCCAAGTACCATAGGATGCAGAAACCAACCAAAAAGCAATCCCTGCCCTTAAGGAGCTGACATTCTAGCATTTCCATGCACTGTATGGTGGTGTATAAAACCCACAAATCAGTCATGTCTATGAAGGTGACCTCAGATTTAATTTACTTAAGCCCTAACCTCTCTCCTGACCTCTAGTCTTACATCTCCAGCATCTTGAAATATATGTTGTTCTGTAGGCATCTTAAAGACATCGAGTCAAAAACTGAGCTTAATAGTCCCTACCCCCCAAAAAGAAACAAAACAAAACACTCTTCCTTTCCTATCTTCTCTATTTCTTTTTTTAAGGGGGAAAGGCAGGGCAATTGGGGTTAAGTGACTTGTTCAAGGTCACATGGCTAGTGTGTCAAGTGTCTGAGGCTGGATTTGAACTCTGGTCCTCCTGACTCCAGGGCCAGTGCTCTATTCACTGCATCACCTAGCCACCCCTTTTTCTATTACTGTTAAGGGTAAGCTCATTCTCATGGCCTGGGCTTTCAATGGGGGTGTCATTCTTGATTCCTTACTCATTGTCTCCCTCATATCCTCCTAGTTGGGGTTTTCTTGGCAGAGATATGAAAGTGGTTTGCCATCTCCTTCTCCAGTTCATTTTACAGAGTAAGAAACTGAGACAAACAGGATAAAATGACTTGCCCAGGGTCATCCAGTTAGTAAGTGTCTGAGATCATATTTGAACTCAAGGAGATGAACCTTCCTGAGTCCAGGTGAAGCACTCCTTTGGAGTCAAAGAATTTGTATTCAAATCTTAACTCTGACCTTCATTTCCTGGGGCAAATCACTTGGCTCTGTGGGCCTCAATTTCCTCACCTGTAAAAAGGAGGGGAGGGTGGAACCTTACTAACTATCCACTGAGGTCCCTTACAAGCTCTAGGTCTTTGATCTTATAATCCTGTGATTTCCAAATATTGGGGCTCTTTCACCTTCCCCATTTCTTTGACTTTAATGCTGGGAAGGCCCCAGAGTTATTCAATTAAGCAGCCTGAATTTATTAAGCACCTATGATATACCTGTTATCGTGCTGGGTGCTAGGGAATATCACTACAAAGAAGGAAATAATCCCTCCTTGCCATGAGGTAACATTCTGAAGCAGGAGTAAGAAAATCCACACAGAAATGTATCCAACGTAAGTATGGAGTGAATAAAAACCAGTAAATATGAAGGTGTAATGCACTTCCCTCCTGTGACACTAATGGGTCGTCTCACTCTTGAGCAGCAGTAGGTACCAGCACATAGCCTGAGGCTCTGCCTCTAATGAAGCAAGTGTTCCTTCAAGGTTTGTGGAATTAGACTCAAGTCTAAGTGCATGGCTTACACACACAGCAAGACATTAAGATCAACTCCGCTGATGAGTGATGGGGAAGCCATGATTAAAAATAAAGTGACAGGAGTATAAATATGCCAAAGCATGCTGGGAATTGTGATCATCTAGCCCAAGCTAGGAATCTGATGATGCTCCCAAGAATGCTACACAGCTGATCAGGGTGGGACCTTTGTTACAAAGTGCCCTATGATAGGAAGAATCTATCCCAATTGCCCAAGGATAAGCTCTTTCTTGTGTCAAGGATCCATACTTAGAGTTTTTGTTTGTTTGGGGATTTATCCTTGTATTAGTGATAGACTTGTACTCAGTTGTTCATAATCTCTTATTTAGTCTTACTTCCAATCGGTTGATTATAAACTCCTTGAGGACAGGAACTTTCAATTTCCCCTTTCTAAACTCCCCAGTGCCCAGTCTAGGATCAGGCCTGGGATATGGCAGGTGTTTGCTAAATGCTGACTTGAATGTTTTAATAATACATATCTGTTGTTGAAGATATTGTTGCTTTGTCTATGATACAGCTGTTGGGGAGTCAGACTGTGAGTATAGAACAAACCAGCCTCCAAAAGGATCACATCTCTTGCATTTGGGCAGTAACTTCATGTTCTTACTCCAATATGTCAAACACCCAGTCATATCTCCACATGACCCACAACATACCTGAGTGCAACTGAACGAGAATAAAATACAATTGGGAAATGTGTAACAACAAAAAAAGAATGAATAATGTTAACATGTAGTATTTTAAGTCAACATGAAACCCAGGGGGACCCTTAAGTAAGTTTAGTGGCGTACATTTCTATCTGAGTTTGACACCATTGTTCTAAAAATGGTCACTATCTAATTTTATAGTTTTGGGTTTTTTGAAAGTAAGTTTTATTGTCTTTCCTGGGAAATGCCCCCCCCCCACTCTTTCCTCAGAAACTAAACCCTCTTTTAGGATGAAGAAAAATAATTAAGTAAAAACGCCCAATTTAGTGTCCTTGTCTGACAGTGTATGAAACATTCTGCTGGAGCAGCCCTTCCCACCTCCCCAGCTACACTTTGCCAAGAGGAGGGAGGTATAGTTCATTATCTAGTCTCCTGGATATTACTGGTTTTTCAATTACTCAGACTTTGGCTTCTTTTGGGGATCATTCCATTTATTTGGTTCACAACATTACTTCAAAAAATGAAATCTAACTCTGGCATGGTCAAAGCTCACTCATAAAGTAAAAGTGAGCTTTCAGGGTAGACAATGCTTTTAGTGCCCACAATTTTCACCCCTTTTCATCAAATGTCAAAGAGTTTGGGTACTGTCTCCAATCACTGTGTAATCAACAAATAGAATGGTCAAATTCTTCCAGTAACATTATCCTCAAATGCCTTATGGTGGGCTTGGTAGAGTTCTGAATTCCTAAAGGCTATACAAGGCCTCAAGTCCTGGCAGGGCCAACCAAGCATTCAACTTTAAGCGTGAAAGTGTCCAAGGCGTAGTAGAAAGAGTGCAGGAGTGTAGTCAGATAACACTGGCTCAATTCTTTCATATCAGGTACTCATTGCCCATGAACTTCTTGGGCCTCTATTTTTTCATGTTTATAATGGATTTATTATCTACCTTGCAAATTAATTTTGAACAAGTTAACTATTCAAATGAATCTGTGATCTCACTAATTCAGGAGTTCCCTCCAGCAATGGAGATCATAGCCTCTTTATCCTTGTCCATTTCCTATCCTTATATTCTACATAAGTTTTCAGTGGGGGATTCACTCACTGTAGGAATTGAGACATTCATCTTTGTCCTGACATCTCAAGGGTACCAATAGAGCTCTTGTTGTTGACTTATCCTCTCTTCCCCTTGTCAGGTGATCATCCCAGTTTTTCTGCCAAATATGATCAATTGATGACCTCTCTTATTTCTCTTCTTTGGGATTCCATGGTGCCTCTATGTTGAGCCTCTTCAGACCCACCATGCACCTCCCTAGGCCCTCTATGTGGCATGCATACTTAGTTTTTCAGGGTTAAGAATTGGTGTTCTAGATTACACTGCCATGTAGTAATATTACCAAAAAATTAGGATTGATAAGACAAACCTTTGCTTTAATAGGGAGCTTTGGGTCTGATAAAAAAGCTGTCAATTTCCAGAAGATAGTATATTTCTCTTCCCTCTTCCTCACCCACAGCCCTGCTCCTTATCTATTTGCATCCTTGGACTTCTAGGAGGGTGTTATCCAAGTTCATGTTGAAATCATGACAACGAACATTCTTTATCCATTTGGTCTTCCCAAGCTCCTTTGGATGATTTGAGATCATCTATAGTCGACTATGAAATGCTTTACAGCTAGAATCAATGAACACAATGCTAAACTCCTGCAAACAGGAACATCTGGGGGACATCCCCATCCATGAGGAATGATTCCTCTCTTTGGACCTTGTGCTGGATTTCCCCCTCTCCATCACAACAGTGAAAATCTTGGACGAGCATAATATCCTTATTTTATACCTCACCTGATATGTATTTTCAGAGGGTCATAGAAGACTGTTATTTCCTTAGAAGATGAAACAGCAGAAATAACCCTATTGCTTAATAAATACTCATTGACTGATAATGGATCCTATCCTTACCATCTCACAATTGAATGAGAGATCTAGAGAATTTGATTTGTTTCTTACGCAAATCAGTAGAAAAAAAAACACCATCTTCTAGTCTCCATCTTAATATATGGGAGATTCTTTGAAAAAAAAAAACCTATGAACTATTGCTTTTTCAACAGATTTGCATAATCAGCAAACAGCAGAGCCAATGGGACTTTATATTCTCTATATATCATCCAAGTTATTTGAGATGGTAAATATGGGGTATACTGTCAATAAAATGGCATTTATTAGGCACATACTATATGCCAGGGACTAAACTAAGTGCTGGATATATAAAGAAAGATAAAAACACCAGTCTCTGTCCTTGAGAAAATCACATTCTAATGAAAGAGACACCATACAAAGAGCTGCAGGCATTTTCACTGGCTGTTTCACACATGTGAAATTGTCTCCCCACTCATCTCTACCTCCTGGCTTCCTTCAAGTCCCAGATGAAGCCTTTCTCAATTCACCTCAATGCTAGTGCTTTCCCTGTGTGATATAGACATAGATATATTTTTATACTTAGTTGCTTGCATATCTCTTTCCTCCTATCCCCTTAATATCTTTGTCATCTATCCTTTTCTCTCTTCTCTTCCTCCTCAGAAAACCACCCTTATTCAGGCCTTTCAAAGCTTCTTAATTGGTCTCCCTCATTCATGTCTTCCCACTCCAAATCATCCTCCCTCCTGCTGAAGCCCAGATCAGTCCATGTCACTCCATCACTCCCATATTCAATAAATGTCAGGGATTCCTTATTACCTAGCAGATTAAAAAATACTCTCCTTCCTCTTTGACATGTCACCTAGGCATTAACCAGAGTTATCTCTTAATTCTAACTTTTGGTGCTCCTGCTGGACCACTGAGGCCACAAAACCTCCAGAAACCATGTCCTGGAGAATTTACTATTCATTTTGGTTTCCACTCTGGGTTCAAAAGGTACTACTTTGAAAGTGACAGACTCAACTAATTAGTTCACCAGATTTCACCAGCTCCTGACCACCAGGCCAATCCAACCATTCTATCCAGCTGCCTGTCTGGAATTATTCTTTCAGCTTCTGCCTTACTAATTTATCCTGTACCTCTTCATCTTTTGCTCTGGGACTACAATTACATCAATACAACCATTGCTTTTGGGAATGCAACTTCAGTTGACTGCCCTGTGGCCCCCTCTCTACTGTGTCCAGGCCCAAATTTCTCTCTCTTTGTCACCACTTCCTTTATTTCTTCTCTTGTTTTAGTAGACAATAAGATCTTTTAGAGTAGGATACAACTGGAACACTAACCCCAGAGATTTACATATAGTAAGCACCTGAATTTTTTTCATTCATTTGCTGATTCATTCATTCAATTCATTTATTCATTTAATGTCATTTACAACCTGATTCCAAACTACATTTCCAGTGTGATTATACATACACACTTTATAGTGTAATAAGCATGCCTTCTTGCTATTCTTCACATATAAATCTCCATTTGCAATCACTATATCTTTGCATAGTCCCTGTGCCTAAAATTCACCTTTTCCTCTTAAAATCCCTAGTTTCACAATTTTTCTAAGCCCACATTTCTTACAAATGCCTCATTTCTAAAACATATAGGGAGCTGAGTTAAATTTATAAGAATAGAAGTCATTCTCCAATTGAGAAATAGTCAAAGGATATGAACAGTTTTCAGATGAAGAAATTAAAGCTATCTATAATCATATAAAAATGCTCTAAATCACTATTGATTAGATAACTGCAAATCAAAACATCTCTAAGGTACCACCTCACACCTATCAGATTGACTAATATGACAGAAGAGGAAAATGATGAATGTTGGAGGGGATGTGGAAAACTTGGGACGCTAATGCATTGTTGGTGGAGTTGTGAACTGATCCAACCATTCTGGAGAGCAATTTGGACATATGCTCAAAGGGTTATAAAACTGTTCACATCCTTTGACCCAGCAATACCACAACAAGGCTCACATTCCAAAGACATAATAAAAAGGTGGAAAAGTCCCACATTTACAAAAACATTTATAACAGTTCTTTTTGTGGTGTCAAGGAATTGAAAACTGTCCATCAATTGGGGAATGGCTAAACAAGTTGTGGCATATGAATTTGTTCTATAAAAATGATGAGCATGTGGATTTCAGAAAAACCTGGAAAGACTTACATGAACTGATGCTGAGTGAAGTGAGAAGAACCAGGAAAACATTTATTGTACACAATAACTAAAACATTATGCAATGATCAACTATTGATAGATTTAGTTTTTATCAGTAATACAATGATACAAGAAAATTCCAAAAGACTCATGATGAAAAATGCTAACCAAATTCAGAGTAAGAAATATGGAATCTGAATGCAGGTGGAAAAGTACTATTTTCACTTTTCTGTTTTTTTTTCCATGTTTTTCCCTTTTTTTTCTGATTCCTCTTCCACAATATGAGTAACATAGTAATATGTTTAATATGATTGTACATGTATAACCTATATCAGATTGCTTGATGTCTTGAGGAGGGGAGAGGGAAGGGAGAGATGGAAAAAATGTTACTCAAAAATCTTGCAAAAATGAATGTTAAAAATCATCTTTACATGTCATTGGAAAAAAAAATCTACTAAGAAAAAATCCCTAGTTTTAGTCAAAATTTGACTTGATTACCAATCTCTACATAATATCTTTCCTGATATTCCTACCTTCTTCTTCTTCCTCTTCTTCTTCTTCCTCTTCTTCTTCTTCTTCCTCTTCTTCTTCCTCTTCTTCCTTCATCATCATCATGAAGAATGCATTTTTTATATTTGTTTACATCTAATAATTACATTTATTTTATACATATACGTATTGTTTTCCCTGTCAGAATATAAGCATCTTGAATAAAGGGACTATTTTTCATCTATGTTTGTATTTTTAGTCCCTAGAATAATATTTAGCTGCTTAACAAGTACTAATTGATTATTTTTTCACGTCAGGGAAGGAAGAGGTTATATCTCTATGTCCCACAGCTATTTCCAAAATGATGTATTTCTAGTAGGCAATAATTGACTGCCTATTTTCTACTGTTGCTTTAAGAAGACCTCTAATCTTCCCTTCTGTCTTGACTTGCCATATACTTAAAGGCATATGGAAGTATGAAACCAAAGGTCATAACCTTTTTTTTCAATTCCATAGATCCCTTTGGAAGTCTGTTGTTGTTGTTAAGTTGCTGCTGCTGCTGCTGTTATCATCTCTCACTCTTCTTGACTCTATTTGGGGTTTTCTTGGCAAAGATACTGGAGTGAGTTGTCATTTCCTTTTCCAGCTGACTTTATGGATGAGGAAACTGAGACAAACAGGATTAAGTGACTTTTACAGGTTCATACAGCTAGTGAGTGTCTGAGGACAGATTTGATTTCAGTAAAATAAGTCTTTCTGATTCCAATTCCAGTGTTCTGTCCACTGTACCACTTACCCACTAAGCCTATGAAGTCATTTTCAAATAATGATTTTAAAAGCATAAAATAAAATATAAATACTTAGGATTATAAAGGAAACCAGTTACATTGAGATACAGTTATAAAAGCAAAATTCACTGATGTGGGTTGAGAATGCCTAGGTTAAATGAATAGCATGAAGATCATCCTGAACACCCCTTTTGGGTTACCGTGCTAGGACCTAAGGGAGTCCATCCTGGGAGGATGTAGGGGCTCCTATAGACACTTTCTTTTTACAACTGGGCTCACAGCATAATACTGCCCCAGTCTAGGTGTGGATCTAAGGAGAGACCCATGCGTTCAGCCAGAGACACTGAGGAAAACAACCCCTTAATGAGTTTGGATGTTGAGAAAAAAACTTGAAAACAATGGGAATCACATCGATGCAAACTTTATTTCAAGCAATGGGGAAGAGGGGGAAGGGAGGAAGGATAGTGTACCCAAAACACAACTAAGACATACATGCTAACATAGAGTTTAACTCACATAATTACAGCGCCACGTTGGGGAACACAGAGACATGGGTCTATTCAGCAGCAAGGGGATATTCTAGGGGTAGTATGCTTCTTACGACTGTGCTCCCCTAGGGGTGAGTCTGTGCTCCAAAGTATACTTCCAAAGGTGACGTTCTTATGCACTCATTTTGGCTGAGCCAGCTGGAGCTGACTTATTCACATATCAGGTGGAAGGGCAAAATATTATTTTGGGGACTTGTCCTCAGAGAACAAATAAGCTGGGAGTAGACAAAATCTTATTTTAGGGAACACCACTGTAATAACATTATTTTTCTTTAAATGTATTTATTTTTAACAACATTCAGTTCCCCAAGTTTTTGAGTTCCAAATTTTCATCCCCTCCCTGTCTTCTTCCCTCCCACCCCAAGGAAGGCATGCAATCTGATATAGGTTATACATATATCTTCACCTTAAAGATATCTTCACAATAGTCAAGTTGTAAAGAAGAATTACGACCAATGGAATGAACCACGAGAAAAAAAGAAGCAAAACAAAACAAAAAAGAGACCAGGTAATTTACTTCAATCTGCATTTGGAATATGTAGTTCTTTCTCTGGATCTGGATATCCATTTCCATCATGAATCCTTTGGAGTTGTCTTAGACCTTGTATTACTGAGGGGAGCCCAGTCTATCAAAGTTAGTCATCACAGATAAAATGAGTCTGTAATTGTGTACAGTGTTCTCCTTGTTCTTCTCCCCTCACTCAGCATTAATTCATATAAGTCTTTCCAGGTTATTACGAAGTTCGTATGCTCATCATTTCTTACAGCACAGTAGTATTCCATTACATTCATATACCACGACTTGTTTAGCCATTCCCCAATTGATGGGAATCCTCTTGATTTTCAGTTCTTTGCCACCACAAAAAGGGCTGCTATAAATATTTTTGTACATATGAGTCCTTTTTCCATTTGTATGATCTTTTTGGGATACAGCCCTAGAAGTGTTATTGCTAGGTCAAAGGGTATGCAAATTTTTGTAGCCCTTTGAACATCATTCTAAACTGCTCTTGAGAATGGTTGTATCAGTTCTCAATTCCACAAATAATGCATCATTGTTCCAATTTCCCCACATCTTCTCCAGCATTTATAATTTTTGTGTTTTATCATGTTAGCCAATCTGACAGCTGAGGTGTGGTACCTAAGAGTAGTTTGATTTACCTTTCTCCAATCTATAATGATTTAGAGCATCATTGTACTAACCTTTAAAAAATATATGATTAGGCTCAATGGTATCCCCTTAAGGGAGGCTGTAGCTCATCAAACATACTCATTTAAAAATACTGACAATAATAAGAATGGTTTCTATGCATAGATTCTATAAGCTATAGCCCCCCTTGAGGGGCCTATATGCTATATGCAATAGAAAATCTCAGTAGCAGAGCTGATCAACTTCCTGTTCTGAGAGCTCATAGAACCCTAGAATGTTAGAGCTAGAAGGTACCTTACAGATTCTCTAGGCAAATTGCTTGGCTTTATAAGGTAGAAAATGAGACCCCAAAAAGGGACATGAATTACCCAAAGCTACACACACACATACACATACATCTGTGTATTTGTTGTTCAGTTTTGTCTCTTTGTGACCCCAGTTGGGGTTTCCTTGGCAAAGGTAATGGAGTGCTATTTCCTTCTCCAGCTCATTTTACAGATGAGGAAACTGAGGCAAAGAGGGTTAAATGACTTGCTCAAGGTCACACAGCTAGTAAGTGTGTAATTCCAGATTTGAGCTCAGGAAGATAAACCTGAGTCCAGACCTGGTATTCTAGTCATTATGCCTCCTAGCTTCCCATATGTGTACATAAATGCAAATATGCACCCTTGGGGGTGGAGGGGTGTACATAGATGCAAATATGCATATAGAGATATGTATATATGTATAATACCTGCTATGTGTAAGCCATATTAAATATTGTGCACACACATATACATAGCTCCCAATAACATAGAGAGTACAAATTTAGCTGTATTTGACAGTTGGAGAAACTGAGGTACTGTGGTTTGAAGGACTTGCTGGGGATCAAAGTCAGGAGCCAGGCCTAAATTGCCCAACTCCCAGCTCAGCACTTTTTCTCTAAATCATAGTGATGCTTTGAGTGACTTGTTGGCATGCTCACCATTCAGAGCCAATGGGTATCTGGGCACATGATACAAGAGTCTGGTGTTTTCACACCTAGAGCTGCCAGGAAGGCATCTGCCAAACATAATAACTGCCTTATTTTAAAAAGAAACATGGTCTGTTAATGTCTGGCATGGTCATAAATCATGATGAAAATGAGACTGTGGACTTGGCAAAGCTACGTAATTTGTTTGAGAGGCAGGGGATCAAACTTTTAGACTAATAAAAGTCATTCAAGGGAAAATGGATTGGGTTAGCTGGTCCCACCCCTCTGCTCTATGGATGATCTATAGAATATTCAACCTGGAAAGAACCTCAAAGAACATCCAATTTTTCTTTAAGTATTAGGAAACTGAGGCCCTGAGGAACCGTCACATCATAGCACACTAGTAGAAAATATACCTGAGTTGGAGTCAGAGAAGCTCTATTCAAATCTTGGGCTCATAGACTTCAACACTGGGTGCCTCAGGTGAACCAGTTTGCCTTTCTCACCTTTGACTTTCACTATAAAATGGGGGTGTGGAACTAGAAGAAAGGGTCTTGACATTTTGTTTTCCCTTTGGAAACCTAGTAAATCCTATGGTCTTCTCAGAATAAAATTTCTAAATGCATACAATAAAATATGCAGAATTAAAAAGGAAGTCAATTATATTACAATACAATGACAAGCACTTTTAAGGCCCAGGGTAGAATGGAATTGATCAATGAATGCCTTGGCGTGTCTGTGACCAAGGTTAAGAATCCTGGGATTAAATAGATGGACACTGAGGTCCTTCCAGCTCCAAGCCTATGATCCTATGAAGACTACTAGGCAGGTTGCCCTCAGAGATTCGACTTTGTTAGACAATATTTCCCACTCTTCCTATCAGAAAATTTCATTAGTCAGTGTAGGATGATGTAAAGAATGTTGACATGATCCACAGAGTCTTGGGATCTGAGTTCAAATCTTGACTGCCTGTTTTCCCTCTGTGATATGAGGAAAGTCACAATCCGTCTGAACCTCAGTTGTTTGTGTTTTGTTCTGTAAAATGAAAGGACTGGGCTTGGAGCTAGGATTTGGCAGAGCTCAATCAAGAAAAAGAGTAAGTGTGGCAGACTGCTCTGGAATGCCCTTCACTGAATGTAAAGCATGGACATTCCATTCAAATATTCTGGTTTTGAAGTAGACTGTAGCTAGCAATTGGAATACTCTTATTATGAGGAAGGGAGCAATTAGGGAGTTCTCTGCTCCTAGTACTAGAGCTGAAAAGGATTCAGAGGCCATCTTGTTCACCTCCTCCATTTTAAAAATAAGGAAACTGAGTCGAAAAAGCCAAATATTTGCTAAGAGCTTATTATTTGCCAGGCCCTGGAATAGAGACCCAAGAAGACTAAGTGACCTGGCCAGGTCATGAGTACTCAATGTCAGAGTTGGGATTGGAACTCTTCCCCTTTCCATCTAGACTAGTGTTCTACCCAGTGTTCTAGGCTTGCTGGTGAGTTTTTGATAAGTCTGATGGGCATCTCTCCCATGGAAGGTATGATGGTAATTACTGGGATCTTACTGGAAAAAAAATGAGATGGGACAAGGTAGTGTTTCATGAATGAGCTGAAGGATCTACTAAGAGGGTTGTCTGGGACTTGGGGGAATAGCTTCATTTTGGAGGAACCATCCCCTCTTCACTTACCTATGAAAGTGAGTCAACAGATCTCAGCCCTTTCCCCCCCTTTTTATCACCTATAAAGAAGACGAACTGTCAGACTATATGCTGGTCTAGAGGAAGCCTGTTTGCATACAGTCCCCACCTCTGGGGTGCCACTAACGGTACGTTGTGGCAGAAGTACACGCCACAGTTGTAGATGCTATTCACAGATATTTAGTACAATCTCTGAAAGTGGAGATTTCCAAGTACGCCTCCTCAGCCCGACAGATGGCTGAATCCAAGCCATAATCAGAGGACAAGAGCATTGGAATGTTGGAAGAGACTCTAGCAGCCACTTAGTCCAGAACATATACATATTATTGCGTGTCAGAAACGTGATACTCCAGTCTCTGCTTGAATCAGATGTCAGTGTCCCAGCAGAAACATGTGTTTGCCCAACCAGTCCAAGAGGGGAGGTCATAGACAATTCTCCTAGAACCCAACCTGTGTTTTCCTGAGTACTGTAATTTCAGAATACCAATGTTTAAGGTGATTTCACTTTATACTTAGCACAAAGCCTGAGACAGAGTGAATAGTATATTAATGTTAGCACTTAAGAGGGGAGACAATATTTGTGTATGCATGCATACATATCTGTATGTATATGTGTACAAGAAAAATACAAGACAAATTCAAGGTACCCCTGGAGAAGATACCAGCTGCTGGGGGAGAGAGAGGACCAAGAAGGGCCACTCAACAAAAATGACATTTAGCCTGAGTCTTGAAGGAAACCAGAAATTCTAGAAAGAGGAAGAGATGAAAAGAGTAATAATTCTAGGCATGGATAATAGCCTGTACAGATGCCCAAATGTGTCAGACAAAGCCCTGGACTCAAATCCGGCCTCGGACACACACTAGCAATGTCACCCTGGGCCAGTCCCTCTGTTAGCCTCATCTCCTCATCTATAAAATGGGGATAATAAGAGTTTCCAACTTCCAAAGTTGTGGTAAGGCTAAAATGGGATAATATTTATAAAACACCATACAAATATTAAAATTTTGTATAAATGGTAGCTATTATTATAGTGTGGGAAGAACACCAATAGGCCAATATGATTGGATTACAGTGTGATGAGGGAAGTAATATATAATAAGGCTGAAAAGGAGGCATAAGGTAAGGAAAATCTTTAACAAGAAAAGGAAGTTTTATTGTATTTGATACTTAAGGCAGCAGGAAGCCATTAGAGTTTACTAAATTGGAATCCCCCATACATACCCAGGAATATCATCCCATAAGGTCCTGCAGCCCTGCTACTCATCGGGGCCCCTCTGGTTTAGACAGCAGAGCAAAGAGCTCCAAGAATCCCCATTTACAGAAGGCACCCAGGCTAGCTCTCCTTCCATTTCCCACCTTGCTGCACTCTTTTGGATTTTACCATCATGGCCCTGAGTCAGGCACCCTTTTTTAGCTCCTCCTTAGTATCGTCTTTATTGTCTTTCCCTATTAAATTGTCAGCTCCTTGGGGGCAAAGACTGTCTTTTTCCCCTGTATCTCCAGTACTTAAGACAGGGCCTGGAACATAGTTCATGTTTAACATTTATTGACTGACTAATTGAATGGGGAGGAGGGTCACAAGGTCAGACTTATCACATTTGGTGCCCAATAGACAATGTATTGGAGTGGACAGAGACTTAAGGCAATGAGACTAATTAAGAGGCTATTGCAATAATCCAGAGGAGAAGGGAAGAGATCACAGTGACTGTATCCATGGAGAGAAGTAGATGCAGAGGAGACATATGCTGAGGATAGAGACAACAAGATGATGCAATGTATAGCATCTTCAGGATACCTGGGAAGAGCTGAGGATTTCACCAAGTTTGCAAACCTGGTCATTTATTGGGAAAAAAAGGTGGTGCCTTCTCTATCAAGAGGGAGGCTGAGAAGAAGAGTGAGTTTTGGAGGAAATGCAATGCATATCATTGGCAAATCGAGTTGTTCTTTGGAAACTACAATAAATCTTTCCCTTAAAGCTCATGCTTACAGGGCATCTTGGGAATACAAAGCATTTGCATCTATATGACATAATTTAATACTGTCAAAGGGAGCTTCTGCAGACCTCATTTTGAAAGTTGAGGAGAAACACAGGCATCTCAGGGGTCTTAGATCAACTCATGTAGTGAATACACAGCAGCGTTCAGAGTATCCCCAACTAACTTTATCCCAGTAAACACTTATTAAAGCACCCAGTATGTGTCAGACTCTATGCTAAGCACCAAGGACACAAAGGATAACTTTTAAAAAGATCTGAGTCAGAATGGATCTCAGAGGGCATAAGATCATAGGATCTAGGCTGCCAATGGCCTCAGAAATTACTTAGTCCAACCCTCCTCCTCCTCCTTTTACAAGTAAGGAAGCTGAGGCACTGAGAAATTTCACAGAAAGTCATCTAGTCTAAGCTGAATATTTAAATAAAATGTTCATGTCCCTGGAGGAATGAACTATGCAGAATAGGCCAAGGAGAGTTGAGTGGGGGGAAAGAAGTAATATGGACAACACTCCATGAATACTGAGGAAGGAGGGAACACTCTCAATGGGATATGGGGGCAAGAGATAGCTTCAGGGAGGATGGCACCTGAGGTGGACCTTGAAAGAACCTAGGGATTTTACAGAGTAGAGGCAAAGGGGAGCTATCTTTCAGGTGACTTTGGGAAAGAAGAATATGGAATCACAGTTTTAGGAGTGAAAAGGTCCTTAGAGGACATGTGCTTCAATTCCCTCATTTAACAGATGAGGAAGAATGAGACTTCTTTATGAAGTGACTTGCTCAAAGTCATACCAATAGCAAATGATGAAGCTGGAATGGTTCAGGACACAAGGGACTGAATACGAGTTAGAAGTCTAGTGTAATAAACTACATACTGACCTAGGCTGGGGAGCATCCTCATTGGCCTTTGTCCTCAGACAGAGGGAAAGGCCCCATGGGAAGCTAGGTGAGAGGCGCTGAGGGCCTTGATGTGGTGGCTACACTGTAAGTGCAATGAAGACTTTGAAAAAAATCATGTCTAGGGGTGGCTAGGTGGCACAGGGAGTAGAGCACCAGCCCTGGAGTCAGAAGGACCTGAGTTTGGATCCAGCCTCAGACACTTAACACATACAAACAAAAACCTAGCTGTGTGACCTTGGGCAAGTTACTTAACCCCAATTGCCTTCCAAAAAAAAACAAAAAAAAAGTTATGTCTAAGGTTTCTTTTGAGCTCTGACATTCTATGATTCACTGACTGTTACCTGCCCTTGTCACTATACTCCTTCCAGAAATCTCATTAAAACTGGAGGAATCCTGACAATGAATGAAGCAGGGATGCCTTCCCTAGGGTTGATACCATAGATTAGCCTTGCTGAATTCCTTAACCAAGGGACACATAACTTTGACCTGAGGTATCTTTGGCTCAGTGTCAATTACCAAGTATTCCCATACGACATTTCAAATTACTGTTTTTATCCCTGACACAAAAGCCAGCCCTGGCCCATTTTCTGAACTGAGCTTATACCACACTTTAACCTCACTTTCAACAACACATTCATTTCACTGTCTTGGTGACAAAAAAAATAAAGACATTTTTAGGTGAGGTTTCTGTTCCAGATAAAGTCTTGAACCCACATTGAATCCCCCTTGAGAGACTTCAGATTTCAGACTCATTTTAATGATAATTCAATTAAAATGCTAAGTATAGCAAAAGTGGTCCAATAATAAAATAAGCAAAAAAACTTCAGAAACTGTCTATATGTACTCATGAGTTACACTGATACTGAGATATTTTATGGGAGAGGCCATTCCAGTGCAGTGAAAGAAAAAAAAACATTTAAGTTCTTTTATTCCATTGTTTTTCAGTGTGTCTGATTCTCTGTGACTCTATTTGGGATTTTCTTGGCAGAGATATTGGAGTGGTTTGCCATTTTCTTTTCTAACTCATGTTACAGATGAGGAAATTGAAGCAAACAGTGTTAAGTGACTTTCCCAGGGTTACATGGTTAGTAAGTGTCTGAGGCCAGATTTGAACACTTGGAGTTGAATCTTCCTGACTTTAGGCACCGCCCTCTTTCCACTGTGCTACCTAGCTGCCCCATTTAAGTGCTTAGTATGTACCAAACACTGGAGATACAAATAGAAAAACTGAGATAATCATCAATCTCAAGGAATTCAATCTATTTTTCAGAGATGGGAGGGCACATGGAAAGGCCTTGAAACCTGAGTAAGCAGTGGGAGGGCACATGGCATGACTGAGAGATCCTTTAGTTATATCAGTACGTCCAATACCAGCACCAGGTGTGTGAAAACATAGGGCAGATCAGATGGTAAGACCTATTGGTCCACCATGTCACCAAAAAGAATAGCTCTGATTAGCCCTATCCCATTCAAGCCTCATGTGACTAGCTAATTAGCCCAGCTATATTTGGAATACCCCATACCAGTATATGAGAAGAAAAGGAAGGCACATTTCCTGGATGTAGATGGTCTTCCCACACCCCAGTCACTCCTGATGGTCAGAACTTCTGAGATACTCCCAAACTTCCTGTGGTTTCTGAGAGTAGGTAACCAGTCCGATATCCCTGATCACTCTGGGTAGCCATGCTGCCTCTGTGTTTGTGAGGGGCAGACAGATGTGAAGTAGAATTGTTGTTATTGTTGTTGCTGTTTCCTGACTCTGCATGGCTCCATTTGAAGTTTTGTTGGCAGATCCTGGAGCTGTGTGCCATTCCCTTCTCCATGTCTCTAAACCCAATGCTTAACACAATGGTAAGTACTAGCTGGTGCTGTTGAGGATGATGATGATGATGGCGGCTTTCCCAATAAGAATCCTCTCTAGAGTGACAGCTCTGGAGAATTCCACCTCTTCCCTGGGTCATGTGAACTTGTCATATGTGACCTTAGCATAACAGTGTCACTCCCCATAAAAACACAACTTCAAAGAATTCAGTTCTTTCATTCTTATGACTAAATTGATAACTTTTTTTGGAATACCAAGATCTGATTTAATTTAAAATTAAATTAAGTTTAAATTAAAATTTAACTTAAAAACACCAAGACATTTATCATATGGCTATGCATCCCCAGCTTCTCCCAGTTATAGGCAGCCTCCTATTTCCTCTAAATTCACTCTTCTTCTCAACCTCCCTATTTCTCCAGAGGGCATTGCCTTCCTTCAAACCAATGACCAGGTCTGCAAACTTGGTGAAATCCTCAACTCCTCCCTGACACTCACCCTGAATATGCAATATATCACACCATCTTGCTGTCTCTGCCTTCAGGACATCTTTCCTATGCAGCCCCTTCTCTACACTAACACAGTCCAGGACCTAATGATGACTTCTCTGGACTATTGCAATAATGTCCTGATTGGCCAGTTTGCCTTAAGTCTCTGTCCACATTTGGCAGTGTGTGGTTTTTCTCAAGGAAAAACTTCACCATATGACCATCTTCCCCATTCAGTCAGTCAGTTTTGCAACTATGAATTCTAGGAAATGAACAATTTAGTTTCCCTTAGTCCCATGACTAAAATGCCAGTGAATGGGCAGTCTATTTAAGACACAAGGATGCTATGCCCAACAGATGTTTGACTAACACATTTAGAAGGGCCAATCATTGGCTGAAGCCTTGGGAATGCTGGATCCCCATGCCTAACGATCACAACTCCTTCAGCCTTGGTTCATCATGCATCTCCAGGCCCCTCGACAATCTCATCACCCCCCTGGGGACACATCCCAGTTTAGAATGTAACAGCCAAACCCAAATATGGTACCCCAGATTGAGTTTCATTCAGGTAGGAAATGACCCAACTTTTATCACTTTAGTCCTGAACACTTAACAAAGTTCAAAGCTCTGTTAGCTTTTCTGTCTACCTTTTCACATTGTTCATAAGATGATAATGTCATAGGTTTTATACTTTGCTGGGATCTCACTACCTAATTTAATTGCTTTATTTTACAGATGAGGAAACTGAAATACAGAGAGAAGAAAAGTAGAGTCCTTAAGTCACCCATATATTATTGGAAGAGCTGAGGTTTGCACATGCTTCTTATTCCAAACTCGGTGCTCCTTCCCTTTGGTTTCTGAATGCTCAGAACTTGAAAGCCAGAGGGAACAGAATGCCAGATGATGATGGACTTTAGAACACAGAGTATTAAATCTGGAAGTAGCCATAGGATATAGAATGTCAAGCTGGGATAGACATTAGAACACAGATGTCACATCTGGAAGAAATTTTAGGATGTTGAATGTTAGACATGGTAGGGACCTTATGCCTAAGAATTTTAGCATTAGGAGAAATTTTAAAATGTAGAATGTCAGAGCTGAATGGATCCTTGTGGCATAGAATATCAAAGCGTAGGGACGAAAAGAAACAGAAAAGCAGACCTAAAAGAGACATTGGTGCCTATTAGGCCAACCCTCTCATTCGACATTGGAAAAAGCAAGTACCAGAAAAAGAAAGTGATTTGCCCAAGGTCACAGAGGTGGTAAAAAGGTTATCTAACTCAAAATCCAGTTTTCTTTCTCCCGAACTTTTCTGCCAATTAGAGGAGACATTGCATCTGGGAACTGGAGAAGAGTCAGAGAGGAGTGAAGGGGGAATTTAAGCACCTATAACAAGAGTACAGAGGGGAGGGTCACATCCAGGGATCAAAAGCAGCCAAGATGGATTATAACATCTCATTAATAAATGAGATTCTATTCAAAGTGTTATCAAGCACGTTAATGTTTTGGCCATGTCTCTCTGTCTGTGTGAAGCAATGGTAGAGATAGAATTTCTGGGGACAGATTGTCCAAAATTTTGAAGGTCACAAAGGTAGTGTTTCCACCAAACTGGCCTCCTTGCTCCATATACATAACACTTCCTCTTACCTCCCTGACTTTGTTTGGCTGTCCATTAATATCAGATTGCTTTCTCTTCTCATCTCTGCCTTGTTGGCTGTGTTTGGGACATAGTAGGAACTTAATGAATGTTTATTGGGTTGATTGATGGTTGACTTCTCATCATCTCAAGCACCAGAACCTGAGACATTTTCTGATATTTCAATTGTTCCTATTTCCCCCTGAAATTGCTTTGTATTTTCTAAGTATACTTTTGGGAAGATAAGTGACACCATAGTGGATGGAGTACCAGACTTAGAATCAGGAAGACCTGAGTGCAAATTTCATTTCAGACACTTAGTAGCAGTATGACCTTGGACAAGTCACAACCTCTGTCTCATTTTCCTCATCTGTAAAATGGAGGTAATAATAGAACCTACCTTCCAGTGTTGTTGTGAGGACCAAATGAGATCAAATCTGTAAAGTACTTAGCACAATGCCTGGCACATAGTCAGTATGATACAGACATTAGCTAGTCTTGTCATTAGCTACATTTTGTAGTTCCTTATCTGGGCACACACTGCTCTCTTCTCCTTCTGTACCCCACTACCTGCACTAAGCTCTTTGAAAGCAGGGGCTGTTTTATTTGTTGATGTTTTATCTCTAGTTCCTAGCCCAGATCCTGGCACATAGTAGGTACTTAAAGGCTTGCTGAGTTAAATTGAACTAAATCAGGGTCCCAAACATCTCTATTGAGAAAGATACAAGGGTGACATAGTGTATTATTGTCCCCTCTACTTTGACATCCAATGGCACTGGAGACTTACTTCACTGTGGTAAAATCTCATTAATGCAGGTCCTATGTATTTTTGTTTTATAATAATTAGCATGTGTTTGACTGCATTAAAATTGCTCATAATTCTCCAGTGCTTCCAGGTCCCAAGGGACTTTTCTCCTAACAGTCAGTGCAGAAGGTAGTGAACCTCACTGTCTTTGTTTGTAATTGGCCTCTGGGATTCTTTCCAGCTTTTGGTTTGTAGCCCATGATGCTATGAGGCAGTGGTAGTCACTTGTGATAAGTCTACAAAGATCAGTTGGAGACAGATCCTGACTCCTTGGATTTTGTGGCAGACCTGATGCTGAGGGAATCCCAAACCAAGAAAGGGACTGGAAGCTACAAACCAACAGAAAACAGATCCAAAGAGCTTCCTCAGAAGCAGTGATTCAGAAACAAGACTCATGAACCATACCCTCTCTTCAAGGAATCCCTTTCCTAGGAGAGGAGACAATGTGTGTGATTGGAAGGATATGCCAAACATCTCTTTTTTTGGTTTTGTTTCATGCCTTCTTTCTCATTATTCACTCCATCGTTTATACTCCATTACAACTGGACTGATGTTTAATGTAAAGTTATCTGTAGATCCTGTATTTGATTGCCTGCCACCATGGGGGAAGGGGGGGAGGAAGAAAGGGAAGGGCAGAAAATTGGAAACTCAAGGGATTGTGGAACTGAATGTTGTAAACTAAAAGTAAATAAGTAAGTTAAGAAAAAGAATATACAAACAGATGCATGGGGGTTGGTGGGGGAGAGAGGAAGATGAAGCAACATCTGGGGGAGATCAGAAGACAGGTATGAGCTTCTGGTCCATCATATTCCCAGGGGGTGCTTTTTATAAATCAGTACATTAACACACAAAAAGCTATGATTAGTATCCTTCCTCCCTGCCTCCTCTGGATTATGTGTTATGGTGGACAGAGCAAAGGGTCACACACAAATCTAGAGATGGAAAGGCTCTCACAGGCCATCTAGAACAGATCACTTCTTTGAAAGGAGACAGACCAGAACCAAACATGGTAAAGCTCTTTCCCCAAGGACACAAACTCAGTAAGTTGTAGAGCTGGGATCTGAACACAAGTTTTGTGACTTGAAAGTCGGGGATTTCTCCCCTCTAATTCTGCCTCACATTTGAAGTCAGAAGACCTGGATTAAATTCTGATTATGCAACAAGCTCCCTGGGTCCCTTTGGGCAAGTCACTTCCACCCTCTTTTAGGGATCTTTTTGTTTCCCATTCCTCTTCTGTAAGCAAGAACTAGGGCTCGATGGCTTCTGAGGACTCCTTAGGTTTGTACACGAAACTCCACCTTGCTGTCTCAGAATGCCCTAGACTGAACGGAAGGATCACAGGTAGATTGGGAAGAGAAAAATTCCCATATATGTCATGAGGGGGGCTTGTTAAAAGGGAGACACCCCTGGTTTGCTTGGTTGCCCACAATCAGAGAGGTTCTTGAGAAGAAATTTGAGCACATTAGGGACAAACAGTTCCTCAGGGTATTCCACACATAGACATCGGAGTCATTCACAGCTGCTTCTCCTTCCTCCTCCCCCATTCTAGAGCTGATTGCTCACCAGCTAGGTCTTATGGCCTTTGATAAGAAGTCCAATGCATGCCCCAAATGTACTAACCTATCGAGGAGTTCAGGGAGAGAGGGACAGAAGAGGACTGTGACCCAAGGTCCCCCTGTGCAAAGTGTGGAGAGCCCTGGACACAGGACATTTCTGCTGGGGAGGGAGGCGAATCCAGCAGGTGGAAGGCAGGACCAGACTGAAGGACTGAGGAGGGAAGAAACCACTAGAGGGAGCCAGTGAGCCATGTGGTTGATTGGGATGTGATTCTTGATTCTAAGTTCAGTTGTTTTTCATGCTGATGAAAATCCTCAGAGTGCTATCAAAATAGAAATGGGACCAACTAAAAACCTGCAGTCTTGAACCTTCTAAGTTCCAGTGGCCTAAGAAATAATCTCCCTTGTCCTGACTTAGCTGTAGCACTGAAAGTGGTCAGTGTCTGTGTGAAAGAAAAGGGGACCTATAGAAAGAATCTGTTTTTTGCTTCTCTGTGCTTGGTTTTCTATATTGTTCTCCATAGCCCATTCACTACAGGATGGAAAAGGAAGCCTCTGTGAAAGGGGGTTACTCCTGTGTTCTTTATCTATCACAGTGGGTCTAAAATGAAGATGAACAATATTGTGATGTTAGTTCATCAACAAACCTTTAAGTCAAACAATGTCTTAAATTCTAGGAAAATAAGGAAAGGAAAAACTATTCCCCTGCCCTCAAGGAGTTTATACTTTAAGGAGACAATATGCCAACAGCTATGTACATACAAGATATAGAAATGCACGTGGGAGATGACCTCAGATGGAACGTGCCAGCAAGAGGGAGCACAATGAAGGATTTGAACAGTCTCGAAGGGAGTCACAGGGTAGAGAGTAGAAGGGAGAACATTCTAAGCCTTGGGGTAGTCATTGAAAAATCACAACCATTACCTAGATGGATTTGTTTTCCCCACAAAGAAAATACGGTCTAACTCTTTGATAGGAAGCATAATCATTGGAACTGAATAATTTTATATCATTTTGGAACTGAAGGAGAATAAGGTTGAATTGATTCCACAAGCATTTGTTGTTGTTGTTGCTGCTGTTGTTGTCATTCAGTCCTGTCCAACTCTTTGTGACCTAATGGACTCTACATAGCATGCCTGGTCCTTCTCTCCTCCACTATTTCCCAAAGTCTGTACTAGTTCATGTTTATTGATTCCACAACACTCTCTCTCCATCACATCCTCTCCTGTCCCTTCTCTTTTTGCCTTTATTCTTTCCCAACATCAGGGTCTTTTCCAATGAGTCTCATTGCATTATGGGGCCAAAGTATTTAAGCTTTAACTTCAGAATCAGACCTTCCAGTAAATAGCATGAATTAATTTCCTTAAGCATGGATTGATTTGACCTTCTTAGCATGCAAGGGACTCTCAGAAGTCTTCTGAAGCACCACAATTCAAAAACATCGAATCTGCTGCACTCGTCTTTCCTTATTGTCCAACTCTCAAAGCCATATGTAACTACTGGAAAAAAAAACATAGCTTTCACTGTTTCGACCTTCGTTGGCAAGGGGATGTCTCTGCTATTTTATTATGTTGTGCAGATTTGCCATAGCTTTACTTCTAACGAGTGAGCATCTTTTAATTTCATGACTGCAAGCATTTATTTGACACCTAGTATATGCCAGGGACTGTGTTAGGTTCTGCGGATCAAATTACAAAATCCTGTCCTCAAGCAATTTATATTCTAATTTTTTATTCAATTTTTTATCAGTGACATTTTATATGTGAATGATACCTCCTCGAACCACCAAAGATAATGATTAGAAATGATTTAATTTAGGTCTTTGTATTTCCTGTTCAGAGCACTCACATCTGGCACAAAATAGGTATTTAATATTTGTGGCAGCCAGGTGGTACAAAAAAATACAGCCCTGGAGTCTGGAAGACCTCAGTTTAATCCAGCCTCAGACACTAGTTTGTGATCTTGGGCAAGTCACTTAACCCTGTTTGCCTCAGTTTCCTCATCTGTAAAGAAATGGCAAAGCACTCCCCTGTCTTTGCCAAGAAACCCTAGGACTTCTTGGAGGCTTCTGTGTAAACATGTGTTGAAAACTCTTTGTAAACCTCAAAGCTTTCTATCAATCATTCTACAAGAATGTCATTGATGTTGAGTTGCTTTAGTCATGCCATTTCTAATCCTTATCTTTGGTGGTGGGAGGAGGTGTCATTCACATACAAAATGTCACTGACAAAAAATTGAATAAAAAAAATTAGTCCTAGGATAAACCCTACAGATATTGCCACCGACCTTAGCCAGCTGATAAAGCTGAGCCCTGGAAGGTTCACACAGTTAGTAAGTGTCGGAGGCTAAATCTGAAGCCAGGTGTTGGTAACTGCAAGCTCAATGCCCCATCCAGCACATAACCTAGTCCATTCAGTTCCCTTAAGCCCCTGACTTTGTTTTTTAACTCACAGGCAATTGGAGGGGGTGTGGGGCAGGATTGGGCATTTGTGTATTGCTTTTTTTGTTTATGTTTTACCTACAAATGGTTGCTCTGCTAACTGTGTAGACACAGCTTCCATCCAATTGAGGGAGACATATAATTGTGGGGATGTTATATACAGAAGAAACACAAGGTAATTCTGGGAGAGAAGGCATTGGTACTGTGGAGATGAGGAAATCATGGAAGGCTTTCTATAAAACAAGGTATTTGAGCAGTGAGTTAAAGAGGCTTATATTCTATCAGAACTTGCAGGTTAGGTTGGGTGAGGACTGTGAAGAACAAATCAAACATTTATTAAGTACCTACTATGTGACAGGCACTTTTGTTCCTTGAAACAATCCTGAGAGATAGGTGATGATATTATTCCCCTCCCTACCTTTTTTCACTTGAAGAACCTAAGGCAAGCAAAGGTGAATGAATTGCAAAATGTCAAAGAACTTCTAAATATCTGAGATCAGATTTGAACTTTTCTTCCTGAGTTTACTTCCACTGGTACCAAGCTGTATGTATAGAAATAAAGATATTTACATTTCAAGTAGAGAAGTTAACATTTGTTTAGAAGACAATTTAGTATGATGAAAAATATTCTTAACTCTAGGACCTGGATTCAAATTTGGATTTAATACATATGTTAGGTTTACCAACAGGTTAAGTGACTTGCCCAGGGTTACAGAGATATTAAGCATCTGAGGCTGGATTTGAACTCAGTTCTTCCTGCCTCCAGGCTCATCCTTCCGTGCACTATGGTGCCCTGTAGCTGTAGTCTGACATAGAGCTCTATACTAAATAGCAGTCACTCTAAATCACCAGGGAGTCACTGAATTCTAGGTTGAACCCTACCCATTGCCTCAACCTGCCTCATATCACACCAGAGTGGAGTCAGCAAGTAATGACTCAGTATCTTCTATGTATCAGGCACTGTGCTAAGCTCTGGGCTAAAAAGAAAGGCAAAGCAAGTAAAACAAATGAAAACAAAAGGAATATCAGCTCTCAGGGAGCTCATTATCTGATGTAGAACATAGAGGGGGATTACTAATTCTCTGCCCACAAAGAAACAAAGATCTTGGAATTCAATTTGTCTGTATTTCACATTGGCTCATCTGCAACTGCATAGTACCTTCCAGTAGAATGTGAGTATCTTTTTGGGGAGGGTATTCACATCCCAGCACAGGGCCTTGCACATAGTAGACCCTTAATCAGTCATTGTTTAATTGAATTGAAATTAATTTAATTGAATCAAACTGAGCATTTTGGTGGCATCACCCTCCACTGTCTTTACCCTGCCCATCAGTTTTCATGTTCCAAGTCACCCCCCCAAGTACTTTACACTTCAGGCCTTCTTGTAGCATTCATTGGCCCTTAAGGAAGTCAGCCACAAACCTGCTCAGATGGTGGAATGGGAGACCTACAGAGGGAAGTTATCATCTATCCCTGGGCATGGAAACAGGTGAGATTTGGGCTCATATTGATCAGATCTCATACCAGCTCAGCAGTAAAGACAAGGCCATGTTCCGTGCTTCTCTTCCTCCTTCCCTCTCCCCCTAAAGGGAAAACAGAGCTACAAGCAATTGCAGTACTGCATTGAGAAATCAATGATGCTCAAATTCTATTTTCAAAATATTCCTTGGCCTTGAGCCTGCTTCGGAAGTCCTGGAGCATCCCACAGAGGAAAAAAAAATCTGAGCTGGTGATGCATGCAGAGGCCAGCTGTGATTTCCAAGTAACCAAGCTTCCTCTGTGTTTGGCCTAAACACTGATAATTAAGTGAAGTGTGATCTCTCAGAATTCCAGGCTCGGATGCTTTTCACACTTCTCTGCCTCTCCAGCCTAGTCTTCAAGACCCACCTCAGGTCTTACCTTCTCCACAGAGTCTCATCTCCATCTTCTATAACATGAGGGGGCAAGAAGAAATGACCTATGTTTCTTTACAGTTTTAAAGGGTGAGGAGATCATGATTTTAGGGCTGAATGGGACTTCAGAGGCCATCAAATCCATCCTCTCTCTTGAGACCATGGAAGGACAATGAGGAAAAGCAACTTGGTTAAGTCTGCCATAAGAGGCAGAATTTAATTCCAGGAGTTCTTATTCAATAGTTAATATATTTGTACTGTCTCCAAAAATCTCCTTATAAAGAGGGTTTAACTGATGCTTAGAGGGAGGTTCAGAGGTCACACAGCCAGTAATTAACAGAGATAACTTCCAAACAAACCCTAGGACTGAATCCATCCATTTTTCTGCTGCCCCACACTGCCTGTGCCCAATGATTTTCCTCAAGGATTTCTCTGTCCTTTGGGTTCATAAAGCCAGTTGTCTATATTTGTTTTGCTGCTTGGGTGTTTGTGTACTCCCTTGTTCTGCCTGGCTCAAGATCAATGGGCCAAAGGTGTACAAAGCAAGATAGAAGGTTGATAGAAGGAAGAATTTCCTAACACTGAGACTTTTCCCCAAGTATGATGGGCTGCCAGTGGAGGTCGTGATTCCTTGTCCCTGTGAGACTTCAAACAAGGAGTAGAGGGCCATGTGCTGGGGATGCACTCTTGTTCAGGTAAAGAGCTGATTAGATATCCCTACTAACTCGAAGATAATTGGTGGTAAAGTGGTAGAAAAGAGAGTACTAGAAAAGGTTATCAGGAAGGCCCGAGTTCAAATTCTGTTTCAGAAGCTTACTAATTTTGTCACTTTGAGGAAGTCACTTAATCCCTTTCAGCCTCAGTTTCCTTACTTGGAAAAGGGAGCAATAAAATGAAAAACTGACTATAAAGTCCTTTTATTGCTGTACAAAATGGCAGCCCTTTCTCCATAGCCACATCCATTCACATGCTATTGTTATATGCTTTACTTGACAACTGCTTCGCTGTTACAATTGAACACTTTCTCATCCCCTCTCTTCTATTTTACTTTCTGAAATGATGATCAAATCAAGGCTTCAATTGGTCCTGGATGGACTGTGTAAATTCACTCCCTCTATGACCCCACACATTATCATGTTAGCTTTCCAAGTCAAAACCCCCTTCCCCCTTGACCTTCAGACCCTGATGTATTATCTCTCATTCATAAAAATTGAATGAATAAAGTATTTATTAAGAACTTGTTGATGTTATCGTTGAACTGTTTTCACTCCTGTCTGTCTCTTTATAATCTCATTTAAAGTTTTCTTGTCAAAGATACTGGAATGATATGCCATTTTCTTCTCCAGCTCATTTTACAGATGATGAAACTGAGATAAACAGGGTTAAGTGACTTGCCCAGGGTAACACAGCTAGTAGGTAAGTGTGGGAGGTTAGATTTGAACTTGGGGCTTCCTGACTCCAGCCTTGGCATTCTTTTCACTTTACAAAACATTATTCTAAGTTTTGGAGATAAGTAAGGCTGTCTCGATTGCCATAGAGTTCAAAATTGAATGGGTAGACAATCCACAGAGAAGGTTTCAGCTGCAAGTTAGATGGTCTTTAGGTTGCAGGGGCCAAGAAACTGGTCATGCCTCCCCTTTAGTGCCATTTCTACTGACAGAATCACCTTATGATGGTGTAGCATTTGACAAGTCAAGGACTTTCTCTTCTGGGTCTTCAGCAATTGTTTCTAATTAATAATAATAACAATAATATTTATATACTGCTTTAAAGCTCATAAAGCATTACACATTTGATCCTTGAAATAACCCTATAAGTTAGGTGCTATTATATCTATTTTTACAAATGAAAAAACTGATGTCAAAGGGTGGAGCCAAGATAGCAGAATGAAAGCAGTAACTTTTCTAAGTTCCTCTGTGAATCCTGTCACTAAACTTTAAAAAGTGAATCTGAACAGATTTTGGAGTGTCAGAATCCATTGGGAGATGGAGCATGGCAGAATGCAGCCCAGGAAAGTGCCCACGTGGGTCAGGGCAGGGGGAAGCACTGAGCCCATGGAGGCTGCACCAGCGTGGACTAGATAGAGAGCAGTCTACAGCAGAGAGAGAAGTAGCCCCAGCCAGCAGACTCACTCACCCCAAGGGTGATTCCCAGCAGTCTCACCACTGGACAGGAGGATCCACTGGGGCTGGGTAAGAGGAAGCTCCGGGCCCATAGCAGAGGCAGCAGCTTCTCCTGGGGCTATCAGTCCCCAGCCAGGAAGTTTAAAAATCACCTGCCTGATTTTCCAGGGGCCAGGATGGCAAAGTAAACTTTAGCTGCTCAGAGTCCCCCTCCCTGACCAAGAACATCCAGAGATAAAGGTCCCACCCTGAGTAAAATTCTGAAATAGCAGAAATAGCCTCAGGCTTAGGAGTCACAGAGCAATGGGTGTAACTGAGGCAGTAAGGAGTCTGAAGAGAAGGGTGGGAGAAGTCCAAACAAGTCTTACTTCACTTGACCAGCAAAAGCCTTCCTGAGCTGCAGCCCAGGCAGAAATCTGAAGCAGCCATACCACCCCTCCCCAACAGATTACTCTGTGAGCCTCAGGGTAACTCAGGGGAAACACTGAAAATCCTGGCCTTGGCCTCAATCTAAACACCCAGAGGCTACAGCACACAAAGCCAGCAACCAGGCACCTAGCTCCCAGCCTGAGAAGCTTGTGTCAGAGCCCTCTGTACTCCAGGAGCAGAAATACACTTTAAAGGACAGGAAATAGACAATTACAATGGGCCAGAAGCACTAGCAAAGGCAAGACCAAAGACAATAGATTCCTCTTATTTTGAACGAGAAGAATCACTTACTTTTAGGAGACACCATGTACTCTGTGTCCACACCTAAGACCACAGATGGAAATATGAACTGTTCTCAAGCCCAAAAAGAATTCTTGGAGGAGCTCAAGAGATTTTAAAAGCCAAATTAGGGAGCTAGAAGATAAATTTAAATCTACAGTGACCAAATTGGAAAAAAGTCTCACTGAAGAAAACAAATCCTTAAAAAGTAAAATTTGTGAACTAATTGGAGAAAATACCTCCCTAAAAATGACCTTCAAAAAACTAACCAAAGAAAATATTTCACTAAAAATTAGAACCAGTCAAATTGAAGCTCAGGAGTCTATGATGTGCCAAGAGTCAATCAAACAGAACATGAAGATTGAAAAATTGGAAGAAAGTGTAAAATAACTCACTAGAAAAACAAATGATCTGGAGAACAAATCCAGGAGAGATAACTTAAGAATTATTGGCCTACCGGAAAGCCATGATGAAAAAAACAGCCTGGACAACATCCTCCAAGAGATTGTCAAAGAAAACTGTCCTGAAATCCTAGAATCAAAAGGTAAAATAGTTATCAAAAGAATTCACCAGTCTCCTCCTGAAAGAGATCCCAAATTGAAAACTCCAAGAAATATAGTAGCCAAACTCCAGAATTACAAAATTAAGGAGAAAATATTGCAAGCAGCCAAAAAGAAACAATTCCAATATCATGGAACTACAGTCAGGATTACACAGGACCTAGCAGATTCTACATTAAAACATTGGAGGGATAGGAATTTGATATTTCATAAGGCAAAAGATCTAGGACTACAACCAAGGATTAACTACCCAGCAAAACTGAACATAAACTTTCAGGCAAGGAGATGGTCATTTAATGAAACAAGGGACTTCCAGATTTTCCTGATGAAAAAGCCAGAGCTCAGTGGAAAAGTTGATCTCCAATTACAAGACTCAAGAAATACATAAAAAGGTAAACAAGGAAAACTCACACATACACACACACACACACACACTCATGCACACATGCACATAATTTGGGATGCAATAAGAGCAAACTGTTTACATCCCTATATGAGAAACTGATCACTGTCAATATTATAATTCATATGACTATCATGACCTTTAAGAGGGATATACACAGATAGAGGGTGTCGGTATAAATGAACTAATCTGATGATAGAAAAATCCTTATTATGGGTTTCAAAGGGACTGTAATGGGATAAAAGGAAAAAATGAGGCAGAAAAAGGTTAATTATGGCATACAAAGAGGCATAAAAACATACTATAGTAGAGGGGAAGGAAAGAGGGAGAGGAACATCATTTGAACATTATTCTCACTGGTTCTGGTTCAAAGAAGGTTCAACATAATCAGTTAAGTGTAAGACTCTAATGTGAAAAGACACAAAAACTCATTAAATAGAGGGAAAGGTGGGAGGGAGAGGAGCACTGTATGAAATTTACTCTCATTGGTTTGGGGTCAAAGGGGTAATAACATACTCTGATAAGTAAAAAAATCTATTGTGTCCTATAGGGAGTAGGAGTGTAAAGGGGGACAAGAATGGAGAGGGGGTGGTTAGAAGGGAGGAAAATAGTAGTAAGAGGAAAGGGTAGGTCAAGAAGGGGGCACAGGGAGGGAACACTGAGGGAGGTGGTGGTCAAAAGTAAAACCCTTAAGGAGGGGAAGGGAGAAGGAAGAAACAAAAACATAAGCAGGGGAGGGAATAGGATGGAGGGAAAGAGACAGATAGTCATCATTACTGCAAATGTGAATGGGATGAACTCTCCCATAAAACAGAGGCAGATAGCAGAATGGATTAAAACCCATAATCCTACAATATGCTGTCTACAAGAAACACATTTGAAACAAAGGGATATACAGAGGGTAAAGGTAAAAGGCTGGAGTGGAATATATTATGCTTCATCTAAATTAAAGAAACTGATGTCAAGAGAGGTTAATTGATTTATGGAAAGTCACACAGCCAAGTAGTGTTTGAGGCAAGGTTTAAATGCAGGTTAATCTGACTCTAACTTCAGCACTCCTGGTCACTGCATCTCCTGCAAGGGCTCTTACTAGGCTCCCCAAGGTTACTTCCCAAGACGACATCTACTGGCAGTAGGTTAGAATCATTACTGTTTCTTTTCTTAATCAACTTATTTATTTTTCTTACATCTTAAGTTCCAAACTATCTCCTTCCCTCAATCTCTCTCCACATTGCACTAAATATATGTAAATCCATACTATGCATACTTCCATTTAAATGTTTGTTATTGTTGTTTTTTTCTCTGTGGGGGATAGAATCTTCTTTCACTGAAGTATTGCTATTTTAAAGATTCTTTTGGGTTCATGGTCCTGGCTATCTCCAACAGGGTCTGAAGGGAGATAGTCGAGGTGGTAGGGGTGGTTTGATCTGACTGGCAAATTCTTTTATTTTTTTTTACTTTTAATTATTTTGTTTTTAATTTATGCAATAGAATGAACATTCCCCTAATATTGCAATAAAAAAATAAAAGATAATTGCACATGAATCTGCAAATATATTTTGTACAACTTGCTATTCCTTTTAAATATATAATAAAGTTATGATGTAATTCTCCCCTTTTCCCCCTCCCCTACCACCTAGAAACAGCTCCTATTAGACACACATATGTTGCTTCAATTCTTTCTCCAGATGCAATTAGTGCATCTTCCTTCATAGGTTCTTTGTACTTAATTTGGGTATTTATGATATTCAAAATGACTCATGTACCCAAAGATAGTATTAAAACAATATCAGCATTACTGCATACAATGTTCTCTTGGTTCTGCTCATTTTGTTCTTTATTTCATGCAAGTCTATCCATGTTTTTCAAAGATCATCAAGCTCATTTTGCATAGCATAGTAGTATTACAATGTGATCATATACCACAACTTGTTCATCCATTCCCCAATTGATGGGCATTCCTGCAATTTCCACCACAAAGAGTGGCTATAAATATTTTAGAACATAGAGGTTCTTTTCCTTCTTTCTCTAATCATCTTTTTGTAATCATCCTGGTATTGCTGGGTCAAAGGCAATAGGTATGTTATTAATTTTGGGGCCATAGTTTGAAAATGTTCTCAAAAATGGTTGCATTAGTTCACAATTTCACCAACAATGAATTAGTGTCCTGATTTTTCACCATCCCATTCAATATTTCACTTTCCTCTTCAACCAGTTTAACCAATCTAATAGATATAAAATATATCAATGGTGTTTTAATTTGCATTTCTGTAATAAATAATGATTTAGAGCATTTTTTCATATGATTATAATTTTTTTTTTTGGTTTCTTCATCAGAAAACTGCCTGTTCATGTCCTTTGACCATTTATCAATTGGGGAAAGTCTTACAGTCTTATAGATTTTACAATGTTCTTTATATATTGGAGATATGAGAACTTTATTTGAGAAACTTCCTGTATTTTTTTCTCAATTTTCTGCTTTTTTTTTAATCTTAGCTACATTTTGTAAAATTTGTACAAACACTTGTTAATTTAATGTCATCAAAATTATCTATTTTTATACCTCACTCTGGTTTCTATCTCTCTTGTGTATTCATATGTTATTCACTTGTGCATAAGTCTAATAAATAATATGTTTCTTATTCTTCAAATTTTCTTGTGATATATCTATAACTAGGTCATGTATCCATTTTGATCTCATCTTGGTAAATGGTGCAAGATATTGGTTTATGTCCAATTTCTGTCAGGCTGCTTTCCAGTTTTTGCAACAATTTTTACCAAATAATGAATTCTTATTTCAAAAATTCAAGTCTTTATGCTTGTCAAACAAAAGTTTACTATATTCATTTGCTTCTGTAAATTGTATGTCTACTCCTTCCATTGACTTACTTTTCTATTTCTTAGCCAGTACCAGAAAGTTTTGACAATTAGCATCTTGTAATAGAGTTTAAGATCTGGTACTGTTAAACCTCATTTCTTCACATTTTTCTTTAGTTCTTTAGACATTCTTGACCTTTTGTTCTTCCAAATGAATTTTGTTATTTTTTTCTAATTCAGATAAATCAGTTGGGATGACATTGAATATATAATTTAGATAAAGATTTCATTTTTATTATATTGGCTCTGATTGCTCATGAAAAATTAATTTATCTCTAATTATTTATTTTGTCTGATTTTATTTGTGTAAAAATAGATAATTTTGTTAATATAGTTCCTGGGTTTGTTTTGGCAAGTATACTCCCAGGTATTTTATACTGGCTACAGTTATTTCTTTTTTTTTTTTTTTTGGAGGGCAATTGGGATTAAGTAACTTGCCCAAGGTCACACGGCTAGGTTTTTGTTTGTGTGTGCGTTGTGTCTGAGATCGGATCCCAACTCAGGTCCTTCTGACTCCAGGGCCAACGCTCTATTCAGTGTGCCACCTAGCTGCCCCCTGCCTACAGTTATTTCAAATGGGTATCTCTTACTTCCTCTTCTTGGAGAGTTTTGTTTGTGATATATAGGAATGCTTGTGATTTATCTGGATTCACTTTATATCCTGCTACATTGCTAAAATCATCGATTATTTCAACAAATTAGTCATGGTTTCAACAAATGTTTCAATTTGAAGAACATGGAATATATTAAATGTTTCAATTGTTTCAAATTTTTAGTTGAATCTTTGGGATTTTCTAAGTATATCATCACAGAGACTGCAAAAAGAGATACTTTTGTTACCTTATTTCCTCTTCTGATTTCTTCTGTTCCTTTTTCTTCTTGTATTGCTATTGCTATGATTTCCTGTAAAATACTGAATAATTTTGTTGACAATGGACACCTGATCTTATTGGGAAGGTTTCTAGCTTATCCTCCTTAAATATAATTCTTGCTGATGGTTTTAGATAAATACTTTTTAATCAATTTAAGGAAAAATTTATTTAAACTTATACTTTCAAATATTTTTAATAGAAATGAGTGTTGTACTTTATAAAAAAAACTTTTTTCTATATTAATATCATAACATGACTTTATTTTTACTTTTATTGTTGATATAATCAATTATATTAATAATTTTCCTCATGTTTTCCTCATGTTCCATGCTGTATTTCTGGTATAAATCCCACTTAGTCATAATGTATAATTTTTGTTATATATTGTAATCTTTTAGCTAACATTTTATGTATTCATATATATGTATAGCTGGTATTTATGGATTTTTGCTTCCATATTAATGAATTAAATTGCTCTTTAATTTTCTTTCTCTGTGTTTACTCTTCCGGGTTTAGATATTAGTATCATATTTGTTTCAAAAAAGGAGTTTGGTAGGATTCCTTCTTTGACTATTATCAAATTATTTAATAATTTATTTAATATTGGAATTAGTTGATCTTTAAATGTTTAATAGAATTCACTTGTAAACCTGCCTGGTCTCAGTGCTTTTTTCCTTTTTTTTTCTTTTTCTTTTTTTTTTTTTTTTGCCTGGAAGGAAGGACAATTGGAATTAAGTGACTGTGACCTGCCCAAAGTCACATGGCTAATAAGTGTTAAGTATCTGAGACTGGATTTGACTCCTGACTCCAGGGCCAATGCTCTATTCACTGTGCCACCTAGCCATCCCCTCAATTTCTTTTTTCTTAGGAATCTCATTCATGGGCTGTTCAATTTCTTTTTCTAAAATAGGTCTATTTAGATATTCTATTTCCTCATCTGCTAATCTAGGCAATTTATATTTTTGTAAATATTCTTCCATTTCACTTAAATTGCTAAATTTATTGGCATATAATTAGACAAAATAACTCCTCATAATTGTTTTAATTTTATCTTTATTCATGGTATATTCACCCTTTTCATTTTTAATACTAGCAATTTGGTTTTCTCTCTTTTTAAAATCAAAATGGTTTGCCTATTTTATTTTTCCCATAAAACCAATTAATTTTATTTATTAATTCCATTTTTACACTCAATTTCATTCATCTCACCTTGAATTTTTAGGATTTCCAATTTAGTGCTTAATTGGGCATTTTTATTTTGTTCCTTTTCTAAACTTTTAAAAAATTGCATATCTAATTCATTAGACTGCTGTTTCTCTATTTTGTTGATGCAAGCATTTCGGGATACAAATTTTTCTCTGATCATTGTTTTTACTGTATCCCATAGGTTTTATATATCCCATCAATCATAACTGTTCAACCAATTCTACCTTCTCTTTCTTTTTCAGGGTGTCTCCCTGCTTCAGTTAGGCAGGCTTGTTTATTATTAGAATTACATTAAAATATAAGCACCCTGAGGTAAGGGAACATCTTTTATAGGTCATTACTGTTGGTGGTGGTGGTGGTAGTAGCAGCAGCAATAGCAGCTACCACCTTGCTTAGCATTTTATACATAGTAAGAACATAAATGCTTTTTTCATTCATTCATTCATTCATTCATTCATTCATTCATTCATTCATTCATCAAACTAAAACTTGGAATATCCTTTTTCCATGAACAAAGGAACATCTTTCCACCCAGCATTCCAACCTTGAGAAGCTTCGTATGGTATTAGTAAAAGAACCAGTTTCAGAGTCACAAAGGTATGGATTCAAGTATTGTCCCTAATACATATTGACTGTTTGACCCTGGGCAAGCTACTTGTCCTCTTTACTCTAAGGCAACTCAATAAGATGATATGTTAAAGGGCAGATGCCCATCTGTATTATGGAAGATGTTTCCTCACCAGAAGTATGGTTGAAACCATAAATATACTTTCCCCTACATACACACACACACACACATACACACAAAGACAGAGACAGAGAGAGACAGGGACAGAGAGATAGAAAGAGAGAATTTACAGAATTTGGAACTGCAAGCTACCAGTTTGATCAACTAGATAATAATACTCTTCTTTATTTCCCCAATGGGAAAAATGATTCCCAGAGGAAATAAGAAATTTTCCAAAGGCCACAAAGTTGGTCACAGAAGCAGGAACTGAGAATGAGTTTTTGGATTATAAAAATATTACTCTTTTTCAAACTCTGTCCTGGACTGATAAGGAAATAAAGTAAAACCTCCTTTAGTGATTCTTTCTACCCACCAACAACAAAACGTTTCCTGATAACACTGATAACATTAGCAATCTAGAAAGATTATGGTATCTTTCCCTTCTTTGGTTCCCATGGAAGGTAGCACCAGTTGTCCTGGACCCTGTCCATCTTCTAAAGCTCTGAATGCTTGGTGTGGTGTAGACAAACCATAGGGACAAAAAAAATGGTCTCCCCACTTCTCTTCTGTATGCTTTGATATTGAGGAGTCCATCCAGGGAATCCATGGGAAAGCAGCACTCACAAGGTACTCCTAGACCCAACTGTCACATGGGGTTCAAAGTTCTAGCTATTAAAAGATGTGTACTCTCCCTCATCAAATTCTCCAACCTCTTGTTCCTTTCAACATAAGTCAGGACTCTACCATTATGTCTTTTGATGAAAAGTAATCACAAGAGAGAAAAAGAGGCAAGTGATTAATTAAGAGACAACCTGGAACACAAAACTCTACAGTTTATAACATAGCAAAACGATTAAAGGAGAATATGTTAATGGGAAATGCCTATTGGGCAGGAAAAGTGGCAAAGATGCTAACTTTGCTTGACCTAGCTTTGCTTCTGCTTGGTCTATATCCCCAAGATGGCCAAAAACAAACAGAAAGACTCTGTATCACCAACACATTCATAGAAGCACTTTTGGGGGCAACAAAAAATAAAGTAATGGAAACAAAGTGAGTGCCAATGCATTGTGGAACAGAAAAGTTAATGTAGATGGATTTGCTTAATTATATGATACTGTACCATGAGAGGCAGAGAAGTCCACAGAGAGATAAATGTCCAGTCTTGGAATCAAGAAGACCTGGGCTCAAGGTCTCTATCTGACATGTACTAACTGTCTGAAGCTGCACAAATCTCTTAGCTTCCCAGAGCCTCTCTGCTCTATCAAGGAATTTGCTAAGATTATAAATGACAGACAAACTGTCCAACTCCATCACTTTCTTCATGCCTGAACTACTCCTATGGTGATGACATCAATGACTGGGGATTAAAAAAAGACAAATAAAAGAAATTCAGAGAAATCCGTATGAACACATAGGAATGCAAAGTGAAGAAAGGAAAAAGAAAACAACATATCATATATATCTATGTTAATACACACAGGTTTACACACATATATGTATATAAACATGCATATACATAAATGTGTTATGTGTCTGGTTGTATATATGCATGTGTCTACATATATAATGTGTATGTGTGTGTATACAACAACATAAAGAAAAACAAGTTTTTGTGCTCGGACTGTGCTAAGTCCTGGGGACACAAAATACAAAATGAACACAGCAGTTCCTGCACTCAAGGAGCTTTCAATACTACCCAATATCAGGATTGAGATAAATGCAATGTCTCCTCTTGGTTCTTGAGGATTATGGATACAATATATTTTCATCCTGTCTCAAAAGGAAGATGTTGAATTGCTGATGCAGAATGGTGCATGTGCAGTTCAATATGGTTGGAATATCATTCTCTTTTACTTAACTTTCTCCTTTGTAAAGAAGGGAGGCACATAGGGATGTGTGTGTGTGTGTGCATGTGTTGTGTCTGTGTGTGTGTGTGTGCTCCCATTTATGTATGTGTTTGGGAGAGTTACTGGGAAGGGAAAGAGACCTTTTGAAAGCATAAATAAAGCAGTTTTAATGCCTATAGAAAAAAAGAGAAGCTTCCAAGTGTACATGAATTTTTGTTCCCTAGACTTTCTTCTAGAAATCTGCTTTAGGAGAAAGGAGTCTGTGCCAAGAGCTATGATTTACACATTTTAAATTAGCAATTACATCTTTGGCGATCATCCTATCAGAAAGATACTTTTAGATTTGGGAGAATGCCTTTAAACCTGGTGGTGTATAAAATTACACAGAAAAATCAATGCATTCAAGTGAGTGGTAACTGTGGGGGGATATGGAGAGGTCATTATTATGTTGTCTTCATTTCTTTTACACTCTAGATTTTTACAGTCATTACACGAGTACCTCTCAAGGCGGTGGTTTCTACTTTGGGGACATTGTTTTGTTTCCTTTTTTGATGGACACACTGCACTTTTCCCAGACAGAACACCAAGGTGAGCCATAAGCCACCTGTTTAACAAATAGATACAACTTGCCTTCCTTTGAAAGACTTCAGGTGTTAATTCTGAATTGCAGCCTCACCCCCTCCAACCTGCTCTCTGATTGAACATGTGAACATGTACTGATTCTTCCTACTCCCAGAATTAGTTCTCAAGTTCAACCTGCCCCCTGTGAGCTCAGCAGGCTGCCTTCAGGAAGGAGCATCTAAGCCTATCTTTATTTCTTAGTTTTAGATTGTCCTCCCCTCTCTCCAGCCTGGCTCCCTCAGCTTTAACTCACTTGTCCGGGCAATGGCTGAAGTCTCTTATAATTAACTGGATGCAATACCTAAAGCCCAGTCCTGTGGTACTGCCAGGTTTGTGCATGCCCAATATTGATGTTCTTCTTTTTTTTCCATCCAGAATGAGCTCTGCTCTCCTGGCAGGAAATTATGAGACTCACTCAAGTCAATCAGACCCCTATGAAGAAGCTTGTGGCTGGATTTGACTTGGGATTTCACTGGTATATAGGGAATTACCAGTGAGGATGCTTCCTGTACCAATTCAGATTGGGCCCTACTCTGCAACTCATTTTCTTATAGAATTGACTTGTTTAGCTATTGTTCAGTCATTTTTCATTTGTATATGACTCTTTCTGACCCCATTTGGAGTTTTCTTGACAGAGATACTGGAGCGGTTTGCCATTTCCTTCTTCAGTTCTGTTTATAGATGAAGAAACTGAGGCAAAAATGGGTAAATGACTTGCCCAGGGTCACAGTTCTCATAAGTATCTGAGGTCAGATTTGAATTTAGTCAGAGTTGCCTTGGAACCCAGACAACTAACTGCCTTGTCTAGGATTCCCCAACTAATATGCATCAGAATCAAACTAGAGATTTCTGATTCTAAAGCAAGTTCTCTACCTACTATGCTTCTCATTGCTATGAATGCTGATGAAAATCTCTTTTCTTTATTGTAGAGGGATATCTAGAGGTTAAATTTGATTAATTAATGAACAAATAAGAGTACAAAAAATTAAGCATTTACTGTGCGACAAGAACTTTTTGCAATGTAAAAAGCAAAGAAAGCCCCTAACCTCAAAGAGCTTATATATATATATATTTTACTTTGAGGTCAGTCCTTTATATACTTTGCCAGATAATGTATGGGATATTTGTACAGAATATCTCCAAAGTCTCAGTTTTAAGCTTAAACTGGGACCAAGACATTTGGAGAATTCTGTAAAATAAATGCTTAATATATTTGTTGAACCAAATTGAATAAATGTTTGCTGAATGTGGGAATGACAGAATTTTAATTTTGAAAAAATTCTCCCTCCCTTCCTCACCCTAGGGTTTCTTTTTCACTCCCAAAGACATCTTGTTTTAATTTACACTGAAAATTTAAATCCAGGAAAACTAAAATGAGTCCTATAAAAATGCATGTGCATGCATTTCCATTTCATCCTCTGGTTCTTTTTATTGAGATGTCCCAGGAAACCAACAAATAACACATTAGTCTCTTGTTTAATGAGCACTTCTCCACTCCATAGATGCAACATAGCACTTATTAATGATGGTCAGGTTGAATGAAGATCCTGCC